>CM039514.1:22761000-23361000 GCA_022432975.1 Begonia masoniana
CCTTTAAGATACCTAAGAATCCACTTTATCACATTCTAATGCTCTCTGCCTGGATTTGTTAGAAATTGACTGATTACTCCAACAGAATGTGAAATATCAGATCTCGTACAAACCATAACATACATTAAGCTACCAACTATTGAGGCATATGGAATTTTCTGCATTTCTACTTTTCATTCTTCAGTGGAAGAACTTTGTTCGGAAGTAAGTTTGAATTGTTTAGCAAGAGGAGTGCTGACCGACTTTGCCTTATCCATATAGAATCGACTGAGAACTTTCTTGATATATTTCTCCTGTGATAGCCATAATTTTCCATTCTTCCTATCATGAGTGATTCTCATACAAAGCATCTATTTCGCCAGTCCTAAGTCTTTCATGGCAAAAGACTTGTTAAGTTCATTCTTCAACTTAACAATCTTTTCTCTGTCTGGACCCACAATCAGCATGTCGTTGACATAAAGTAGGAGAATTATAAATGTACCATCCGTAAAAATTTTCACAAACATACAATGGTCTGAGAAAGTTTTCTTGTATCCTTGATTTTCCATAAAGAAATCAAACTTCTTGTACCATTGTCTTGGGGATTGCTTTAATCCATACAGACTCTTCTTCAATTTACACACCAGATGTTCCTTTCCCTTGACAACGAACCCTTCTGGTTGTTCCATGTAAATCTCTTCATTTAATTCATCATGCAAGAAGGCGGTCTTCACATCGAATTACTCGATCTTCAAATTGAGACTTGAGACTAATCCAAGTACCACTCGAATAGATGACATTTTTACAACAGGTGAAAAAATTTCTCAAAGTCAACCCCCTTCTTCTGTTCAAAGCCTTTTACGACCAGTCGTGCCTTATACTTTGGTTGTGAATTTTTGTCTTTGAGTCTGTACCCATTTGTTCTTGAGTGCCTTTCTCCCCTTTGGAAGCTGAACCAACTCATACGTATGGTTCTCATGCAATAATCTCATCTCATCTTGCATCGCATCCAACCAATTCTTCTTTTGTTGATGCTCTATAGCTTCTTTAAAGCACTCAGGTTCATCGCGATCAGTGATCATCACATACTCGTTCACAGAGTATTTTCTCGATGGTCGACGATCTCTTGTTGACCTCCTTAACTCTAGTTCTGCAACTGATTCAGGAGAAATCTCTATTTCTCTTTGGTCAACATCATCAGCTGCATAATCACTAGATTCTTCAGCATCTCCCCTGTCAAAAGTTGATTTCTCCAGACCAACTCTTACTTGATGCTTTTCAGTGATCGTTATATCTTTCTTCTTGTCTTCAATGGTCTGATTTTCAAAGAAGACAACATCTCGGCTTCTGACAATCTTCTTGTCAACTGGATCCCAAAGCCTACATCCAAATGCATCACTTCCGTATCCGAGGAATATGCATTCCTTAGCTTTGCTGTCTAACTTAGACCTCTCATTTTTAGGAATATGGACAAATGCTCTGCATCTAAACACCTTTAGATGTTTATAAAAGACATCTTTTCCTGTCCATAGTCTGTTTGGCACTTCTCATCTCAGAGGTGTTGATGGAAACAAGTTGATGACGTTTACTGCAGTATTCATTGCTTCTCCCCAAAATGTTTTGGGAAGTTTTGAATGTGAATGCACATTATTTTCTCCACGATAGTTCTGTTCATTCTTTCTGCAACGCCATTTTATTGCGGAGTCTTTGAAATAGATCTTTCATGCCTGATCCCGTGAATTTTGCAATATTCATCTAATGATTCCATATATTTACCACCATTGTTAGTGTGAATGCATTTTAACTTCTTTCTATTTTCTCGCTATGTGAAAACATGAAACTGTTTGAAAATGTTAAACACCTCATCTTTGGTCTTGAGTGTATAAGCCCAAATTTTTTTTGAGTGATCATCAATAAATGTGACCATGTATTTGGCACTTCCTAACGTTTTCGTTGACATGAGACCACAGACATCTGAGTAAACAACTTCCAACACGTCTGGCTTCCTTGATGCATGTAACGTCTCGAGTTTTCTGAACCCGGTTTGTTACTCATAAACCCGAACATAACTAAGAAAATTTCGGACCAAATTTAAAACTTCGTTCGAAAGTCAAATTTGAACATTTGCTAAAAACATAAAAAAAAAAACTTGCAGCGGAAAATCTTTGAGCAAAGCAAGGTTAAGCAAAACTATAAAACAATGTTTGAATAATCAATTAAAATATTAATGAAAATAATTCGGCCGGAAGAGATGAAAGCTTAGGCATGAAATACTTAAAGTTTATAAAAGTCAAACACATCATCCGCTGAACAAAGTCAACGAGAAGGGCAGAAACAAACCGGAGGCTCCCACCGATGACGTCAGCCGGATGAATCAATTATCCAACTTCAACCGATTGCAAAACGACAAGTTTTGCTACTCGTATCTACCGATGACGTCAGCCGGATGATTCGTTCATCCAGCCTCTGCCGACCACATGTAACACCCGACAACTTCGGTCAGGTGATTTTCTCAATAGAATTAACTGTCACCTGTTTATTTTTTTTTAACCTTTTGATTTAATGTCTTAATGCCAAGTTTTTATGTATTTTGTCTTAAACTTGTGCGGTGGCAGATTGGTAATAAAGTGGGATTTTGGCTTATATAAATAGAATAAGGAAATCCTTAAACCTCTCAAAAACCTCACTGTAGCCGTCACACTTTCCTCTTCGATTTCTCCACTCTCCAGAAGATCTCTCTCAGCCGGCGACTTCTCCACCAACGAGCGATTTCTCCTGTATCCACTCCGATAACCCACATCGAGGTAAGGTTCTGACAATGTAGTTGTTGGAAAAGTTATTTAGAGCTCTGCTTTTAGCTAGAAACCCGCAGTCCGGATTTTGTTATGACTAGAGTAAAATAGGAACATTGTTAAGCTGAGTTTGGTAATAGCATTGCCGATTTGAATCTGAACTTTTGACAACCGACTGTAAATAACTGTTAGGTTGAATCCGAATGTCTGGAATCTTGGAGCTTAACTCACTCACCCAAGGTGCTTGACGGAAAAGACTAAGAAATACAGAGTTTAGGATGACATTTAGTTAGGACCTTATTAGTTTTTGAGTTTAAGTTATTTAACTACGAATATGAAATGTCATAGGCAAGGAAAGCTCAAGTGAAGGTGCTGCTCAGCTAAGGAATCCAGGTAAGTGAATGTATTAAGATTTCCGACCACTAGGGCCCTACACCGCAAGGGTATTAGGAAATCATTGAGATGTCTGTCTGTTGACTATGACTAGTTATTGCCATGATATGAAGAATTTGTGTAAGAAGATGTTAAGTTACAGGATGTTTTGCTTGTCCTTATGGTATGACTTCTCTCTGTGAACTTCATGTTTATGCATTGAGTCCACGTTTATGACTGAGTTAAGAACATGAAAAGTAAATGTAATCATGATTAAGTGCAGGACGGGGAAAAAGAGACTATGACAAGTATAGCTCGCGGATTCTCCCCCTGGTGGAGGCCGAGTTGATGATATGTATGGCTCGCGAATTCTCCCACTGGTGGAGGCCGAGTTGATGATGTGTATGGCTCGCGAATTCTCCCACTGGTGGAGTCTGAGTTAGTCGTTACTATGATTGCCGCGATAGGCAAATGACTATGTACCCCTGTCTTTCTCCCTCGTCTCCTGCCTTAATACATGCTATGTAAATAATGAAAATGAGCATGAATTAAGAAAGATTTATGGACTTATGTTTATTAATTTGTACACTCATGTATGTCTGCCAGCATGCATTCCTTACTAAGCATTAGGCTTATAGTTAAACCTTATGGTGTAGGTGAAGAAGGTTCAGGTGAGGATGCTATGTTCAAAGAGAATGTTTAAAGCTGGTTGCTGGAGGATGCTCAGAATGACAGTGCAGGACTGGAGAGGCGATTTATGACCCTTGGTTATGCTCATAGTATGTCGGTGGTTTATATGATAAAGAAGGTCTAAGTGGATTAAGATTTCTTATAACAATGGAGTCTGAATTAGCTGATTTAAAATTCGGAATCTGTTAGGGATTTTAAGGACTAATGAATGGTCTGTTTTACTTAAGTCTTCCGTTATCTATACTCTGAATGAATTGTAGTTTATCAGTAAGGTTTATGGTCAAGTTGAGCTATATAAATGTTGGAATGAGTTCTGTCGTAGAAGTTTCTATCGATGGAAACTAAGTTAGCGTTTTCTACCGGTAGATGTGGTTTAGCTATCGGTAGAAGTCGAGATAAATTTTTCCTTTCGGAAGATGAAATCTGTGGTGTTAATGAGGCACGTGAGAGGCTCGTGTCGAGCGGGCAGAAATAAAGTGTCATGTCATCGGCAGAAGTAGAGTATTTTGTCATCGGCAGTTGTAGGTATTTATGTCATCGGCAGATGTAGAGTATTACGTCATCGGCAGAAGTAGAGTGTTATGTCATCGGCAGAAGTAGAGTATTTTGTCATCGGCAGAAGTAGAGTATTACGTCATCGGCAGAAGTAGAGTGTTATGCCATCGGCAGAAGTAGAGTATTTTGTCATCGACAGATGTAGGTATTTATGTCATCGGCAGATGTAGTGCATTTTTCCACCGGAAGATGTAAGAGATATTTTGTCGTTAAAGCTACCGGAAGATGTCTTCTTGATCGTTGTTCATTAATGGACACGTGATCTGCACATGTTCACCGGTAGATGTATTAGGAAGTTTGTCGTTAGTGCCCGGATGGGGTGTTTTCTATCGGTAGATGAAGCCTGTTTTTCATCGGCAGATGTTGTGTCTGTGACTATCGGCAGATGCCGCTTAAAAGAGGTGTAGAAAAGATGTGTTGCGTGGCTGGCACGTGACCATCGGTCGATGTGAGCCTAGGACTCCATCGGTAGATGCATTAAGATGTGTTTCCAAATAAAAATAATAATATAAAAGTAAACGCACCGTTAATGAATAAGATGCATGAAGCATGAACCGAATGATTAGGAGATTAAGAATGGTGATCACGTGACGGCTCCTGGCCAGGGGTCGTTACACCACAAAACGACAAGTCTTTTACCACGTCATCCGATAGGTTTAATACACGACATCCACCGATCGTTAAACTGACAAAACTTTTACTACATCATCTGATAGGTTTAATACACGACATCACCGATCGCTAAACGACAAAACTTCTACTACATCATCCGATAGGTTTAATACACGACATCCACCTATCGCTAAACGAAAAAACTTCTACTACATCATCCGATAGACAACAGAACAACAACTCAACATCTGCCGATAGACATCATCTACCGATAGAGAACAGGGCGACTGCTTCAACTACTCCTTGCTATACAAACACAACTCTAACTACAGAAATGAATTTACTTACTTCACTGAAACCATTCAGAAACAATTCAAATCATTGCATTACTCAAAATCCAGTAAGAACCAACATTAAAACCCAACAGAATACTATTATCAGAAAAATCTCAAAAAAACGTATTCAAATATTGAAACCACTACTGTCATGAAAATTCAACATACTTAAATTGAAACATTGTCAATTAAACCTTCACACCAACTGACATCAGTTAAACTGCCCATCAACTGCCAGATTGTTACATAGATGCACTCCTCCAACCAGTCTAGTCCTCAGCAAACTCAGTAAACACACCTGCTGTCACTTCTTCACCTACATCACAAAACTCATCTATTAGCCTAATGCTAAGTAAGTAAAGCAGCAAGGAAATGAAATGCTGAAATATGAATTCCTAAACATGCAATTTCTACTTTTTCATCTCAGTTGTTCATGTCATCGTTTCTGTTCAGATCCCCTTGTGAAATTGGGAGTTGGATCAACTCTCCCAAAGTATAAATATCCACTGACTCATTAAGGGGCGAATTAATTCCCTTAATAGTAAATCTGATTCACATAGCTGTTTCCGATCCCCCTATTCGATGGGAAGCTGATCAAATTTCCCAAAGTCTAAATATCCACTGTCTCATTAAGGGGCAGATTAATTCCCTTAACAGTAAATCTGATTCACATAGCTGTTTCATTATGTTCATTCCTTACCATGCCAACATGCATTCAAATTCATTTTTGTATACTTTTAAAACATGATGCATAACATACAGACACATTCAAATAAACATAATCCTAATGTTTTGTGATGTAGGCCCGAAGGCACAAGCAAACTTCACTTACCTGGTCTCTTGGAAATCGCTCGGTTGTAAGCTACCTTAGAAGTTCTCTCACCTAAAGTTCATAATAGAACATCAATCAAACCTTCGCTAAACTTTACCAAAAATTAACCAGAGGAACAGGGAAACCAGTTTGGAACTCTACTGCTTGCACATTCCCATATATTCCCTAAGAACCCGAACCTACTCTCATCAACAACATCTTTGAAATCCTCACATTTTACTCTCTCAGTTATCTAACTGCTAAAACGCAAGAGAATGAGGAAAAACGTACCTAAGTTGAAAGAGAATCGAGCAAGAAAATCGCCTAGAGAGCTCTGCTGCTTGAGCTGAAAACCGAGAGAGGAGAGTAGGGAAAGAGTGGCGGCTAGAGTGCATTTAATCACAAAGCCTCTTTCCTTAAATAGGTTATCCATTATAAGTTCTCAATTTACCACTATGCCCTTACTTAGTCACTCATTAACCTAATTAATACTTTTCCTAAATTTTCTCCACAATATGGTTACTAGTTAAATAACGGATTAGAAATTGGTTTGATAGGGGTGCTACAATGCAGATTCTTCTTAAAGGAAACTCTGTGTTGTTTTCCTGCCAAACAATGAACACAACTTGGCAGAGGTTCATCTTTGAGATATAACAAACCATCTCTTTTGCCAAGCAATCGAAGTCCTTTCTCGTTCATCTGACCAAGCCGTTTGTGCCATAACTTAATAGACGAGTCATCTTGGGCAACATTTACTGATGCTTCCTTCACAGTCACTTGAGTCACATACAAGCTATCTTTGATCCCTTTCGCTATGATTAGCGAACCTTTACTGAGCTCCCATTTACCGCCAGCAAACTTGCTCTTGTAGCCAGCCTCATCAAGAGCAACAATTGATATTAGATTTAGTCTAATATCCGAAACATGTCTGACATCTTTAAGCACCAACTCACATCCTGTGTTGGCCTGGATACATATGTCTCCTTTTTCCAATTATTTTGGAAACGTGATTGTTCCTCATTTTGACAATGCCAAAATCACCGCTGATGTAAGATGAAAAATACTCCACTTTTGAAGTAACATGGTAAGATGCTCCAGAGTTACACACCCAACATGATTCATTCATCGTGAGGTTGACAGCATCTTCGCATACAATAACATCTTCACCCTCAGAGACAGTTGTAGTTGTACTCTTTATTTCTCCTTTGGCACCTTCTGTGCCTTGTTCTTTCTTTAATTTCCAGCAATCTTTTTTCATGTGGACCCATCTTGCCAGAATGATAGCACTTAACACATTTTTTATTTTTTGACTTTGATCTTCCTGACGTGCTGGCTCCGGAGGCCTCACGTTTCATTGATCTCCCTCTAGTTACTGATAAAGCCTCCATAGAGGTGTGCTCCATGTTCTTCCGCCTACTTTCTTCGTCAAAAATGGCGACTGCAATATCATTTAATATCAATGTTGTTTTTGCAGAACCGTTAAGCAAATTCACAATGAGGTGACCATATGAATCAAGCAAACTTTGAAGTAAAAGTTCAGTCCCTTTCATTTTCTTCGATTTTGTGCTCCATTGCTATAAGTTGAGAAAATAAGGTGTTGAGAGTATTGACGTTGTAACACCCGAGTCAACGGCCAGGTGATTTTCTTAACTGTATTAACGGTCATAAATATTTAATCTTTGTAGTTTAGGATTTATGCCAAGCTTAATTAATTACATGTGGATCTAAACTAGGTTGAGTGGCAAAGTTGTAATAATGGAGGATTGAGGCCTGTATTTAAAGAAAAAGAAAAGGATTTAAACCTCATTTAAACCACTGTAACCGACACCACCCTTTCCGGCGATTCCTTCTCTCACACGTCCTTACTCTCTGCTATCAGTGTCTTCCTCGCTGACGACCGGTTTCTAGCTGCATTCCTCTACGAATCCGCACCCGAGGTATGAAATAGACAATGCAGTTATCTGCTTGTGTTTGGAGTTCTGTTTTCAGCTCGGCATTCGAACTCGGATTTTATCAATGGCCGAGTAGTATTAGAACATTTTAGAAACCGAGAGTAGTAATGTCAACCCGAATCGATTCTGGACATTTTAAGTAATCAACTCAGATTTAATCGATAGTGGAACCTGTTTGTTTTATTTTGGATTTCAGATCTTGCACAGTATATCAAACCAAGGATTCGGGAATGACTTTAGCTAATAGATCCTAGGATGATTTATGAGTAGAGTATTAGGATTTTGTTTTAACTACTACAATGTAAATGTTTAGGTGAAGAAGTTTGAAGAGAAAGGAGCTCAAGTGCTAAGGAGACCAGGTAAGTGAATGTATTAAAGTTTCCAGCTAATAGAGCCCTACATCGTGGGAGTACTAGGTTGTATAGATGTCTAATGTTTACCTTATGATTATGAGTTTGTCTGCACTTGAAGGATTTATGTATGTTGCGAGTTATACCATGTGATAACCTGTTAGTGAATGTGAAGTTGTCTGCTCTGGTATGATCTTTGTCATAGTTTGATGAGTTAAAAAGCTCCCATGTTCATGCATCATAAATGTTTCTCAAGCATAAGAAAATGTTTTAACGCATGTTTTCCATGAACAAGATATGTATGTATATATGTATATGTATAAGATTTATGCAATGTGGATTAAGTGAGGGTTTGGGGCGGTTCGACGTATGTCACAGTCCAAAGAAGGACATATGAATACGACCCGCAGTAGGGAACAAGATCAAACTCACTGTCGAACCCCCTTTACCGGCACAAATCCTCTCTTGATCCACACAACCTAAAAAAAGAATATGAACAAAGACTATGAATGATGAATATGATCAATGACTATGAATGATGAGTATGATCAATGACTATGAATGATGAATATGATCAATGACTATGAATGATGAATATGATCCATGACTAAGAATGATGATTACGAGCAAAGACATGAACAAGAAAAGACTTATGAGCATGTGATTTTCCCAAATTATGCATTCATGCATCCATGTTAGTGTTGCATTCCTTACTAAACATTAGGCTTATAGTTTAAACCTTATGATGTAGGTGACGAGTTTTCAGGTGAGGAACTCAAGGTCAATGAAGATGTCTAAGCTTGGTTGCTGGAGGATGCTCAGTGTGTCAGTGAAGGCTGGATAGGCGATCAAGTTCCCTGGTTATACCCATAGTAAGTCAGAGAAGTTTATGATAAACAGATGACTAAGCAGAATAGAGTTTTCTTATAACAATGAGATTTGGATTTTTAATGGTTTGACTTCAGAGTCTGTTAACGATTTTAAGGATCATTGAATGGTCTGTTTTGCTTAAACCTTCCGCTATGTGTATCTTGTATGGGATATGGTTTTCGCTCATTATGGTTTATAATTCCCAGGTTAAGATTTGGGTGAGTTGTAGTATTTTCTGTTGGATGAGGTTGTTTGATGATCATAGTGTTTTATTGCCATAAGATAGAAGCTGGATGAGGCATTCGTCCGGCTGACGTCATCGGCAGATGTCAAATGATAGGAGTCGAACTATTGAGTCTTCCGGATGACGTCACCGGAAGATGTAGTATGTTTCTCCACCGGCAGATGTAGAGTGTTTAGCCATCGGATTATGAAAGTGCTATTTTGTCGTCTAGCGATCGACAGATGTAGAGTGTTTAGCCATCGGATGATGAAAGTGCTATTTTGTCGTCTAGCTGATCGGCATATGTAGAGTGTTAGCCATCGGATGATGAAAGTGCCATTTTGTCGTCCAGCGATCGGCAGATATAGAGTGTTTAGCCATCGGACGATGTGAGGGTTTCCTTGTTGTTTAGTGACCGGGTCATGATTTAATTATGCACGTGGGGAGCACATGTCCATCGGATGAGTGGGGTACACGTGCCATCCGGAAGATGCAATGTCTATCGGTTGATGCATGCAGACCCATGCAACTTGTACGTCGATTGGAAGCATGTACGAGGGACTAACTTTCCATCCATTAAGTTGAAGTCTTTAAGCCTGTTAGGTATACTGTTATTAAAGAAAAAAAATGAGAAGGAGAAAAGAGTTCAAATATGAGTTAAAGTTTTATGTAAAGTCAAGAATTTCGTGGCGATCCTCCCCTGGTCGTTACAATTATGGTATCAGAGCAAAACCGATTCTAAAACCGGTTCTAAATAATAACTTGTCGTTTAGTGATCGGATGATATAGAGCTTGTAAGCCATCGGAAGATGTCATAGATGAACACGTGAATTTCACATGTCTATCGGTGGATGTTTTAAATTGGTCACACGAGATGCACGTGATTGTCGGTCGATGCGAGTATTCGCATCTGCCGATAGGTGTTTTAAATGAGTCATGTGGGGTGCACGTGCCATCCGGAAGATGCAATGTCTATCGGTTGATGCATGCAGACCCATGCAACTTGTACGTCGATTGGAAGCATGTACGAGGGACTAACTTTCCATCCATTAAGTTGAAGTCTTTAAGCCTGTTAGGTATACTGTTATTGAAGAAAAAAAAATGAGAAGGAGAAAAGAGTTCAAATATGAGTTAAAGTTTTATGTAAAGTCAAGAATTTCGTGGCGATCCTCCCCTGGTCGTTACAATTATGGTATCAGAGCAAAACCGGATTCTAAAACCGATTCTGCAGACTGCCTTCCAGCACTGAGTGTCACATGAGCACACTCCAACAACTGTAAGTACTTATGATTTCAGTTTATGTCATAAAGTTAAGATATATCTGTAATGATTTGTCTAGGAATCCCAAAATGGTTAGAGGTCAGCAGAGAGAGACCAACGAGGATAGCAATGCTATTGCTCAGTTGACCGAGTTAGTCATGCGCCAATCTCATCAGATAGAACGACAGATGACAGCTAGAGAGGAACAAGGCAACTCCAGCACTAATGCAACTCATGATCATGGGGGTGAGCGTTTCCACCTGCTTTCGACCCCCGGTGTTTAATGGACATGTTTTAGATCCTATCTATGCTGAGGAATGGATTCGAAAGATAGAAGACATGTTTAAGTATGCAAAGGTTGATGAGGGTGATAAGGTCACCTATGCTGTCTTTCATTTGGAGTTAAGTGCAAGGCATTGGTGGGACTCGGTCCAGAACACCGCTAATTCCAAAGCTATGACCTGGGAGATGTTCAAGACTGCTTTCTTTGACAAGTACTTCAATAAGACTGTTCGGGCCAACAAGAAGAAGGAGTTCATGAATCTACGACAAACTGGCTCTGTGACGGATTACATATGCAAATTTGATGTCTTATCATGGTTTGCTCCCCGTATGATTGAGGATGACGAGGACAAGATTTACCAATTTGTTCAAGGACTGAAGCCGAGTCTGTACATGAAGGTGAAGACTGCTGGAATACACAACGTACCCTATGGTAAAGTGACTGGCTAAGGCCTTGGAGCTGGAAGAGGCAGAAATGACAGCATATGCCCAGCGTGAGCAGCCAAGGAAACTCACAAAGGACACTCAGCCGCCACCACGTCAGAACAAAGGTTGGCAGCCGCAACAGAACAGGGGACCACAGCAACAACAACAAGAATAAAGAGACCCTTCAACCAGAATGATGGCCAAGGAAAAGGAAAGAGGCCACTGGCACCCTTATGCCCCACCTGTCAGAAGAACCACCCCGGCGAATGCAAGTTGCGTTATGGCCGCTGTTTCAGATGTGATAAGGTTGGACATATAGTCAGAGACTGCCCCATGCCGCCAGATCCGAACCGTGCAAGGGTAGCACCAAGAGTCTATGCAATGATGGAGGATGAGGAAGCCGTGCAGCATACAGTCATAACAGGTACCATTATGATCTGTGGTTTTGCTGCTTACACACTTATAGATACGGGAGCCACGCACTCGTTTATATCAACTCTGTTTGTATGCCAACACAACTTAGAACTTTTACCAGCCGAAAGGCCATATGATGTTATGTTACCATCAGGGAAGTCCCTACATTCTGAACAGATTGTTAAAGGTTATATTGTGTTCTTAGGAAGTAAGAGACTATATGCAGAACTGATTGTAATTGACATGAAAGGATACGAGGTGATATTAGGAATGGATTGGTTGTTTAGGCATTATGCCACAATAAGTTGTAGATCTGGGATGGTTGATTTTCGACCCCCAAATGGTAATCATTATTCCTTCCAAGCTATTCCTAAGATAAGCAAAATACCGATTATATCCTCACTAGAAATTTACCGATTACTGAAAAATGGTTGTGAGAGTTACTTAGCTAGCATAATAGATGTTCGGGTGAAGAGTAAGATAGAGTTACAAGATATCCCCATAGTCAGGGAGTTCCCTGAGGCGTTCTTAGATGACTTGCCAGGATTGCCACCTGATAGAGAAATAGAGTTTGTAATTGATACATATCCCGATGCATTACCTGTATCCCGTATGGCACCGGTTGAGTTAAAGGAGTTAAAAGTCCAACTACAGGAATTAGTAGACAAAGGATTTATACGCCCTAGTAGTTCCCCTTGGGGTGCACCTGTCTTATTTGTCAAGAAGAAAGATGGTTCCCTTAGAATGTGCATAGACTACAGAGAACTAAATAAGTTGACAATCAAGAATAAGTACCCCTTACCTCGGATTGATGATTTGTTTGACCAACTGCAAGGAGTAAAGGTGTTTTCAAAAATAGATTTACGTTCAGGTTATTACCAACTGAAAGTTAAGGAAGGAGATATACCAAAGACAGCCTTCAGAACCCGTTATGGACACTACGAATTCTTGGTCATGTCATTTGGACTGACCAATGCACCTGCAGCCTTTATGGACTTAATGAATCGTGTGTTTCGGGAGTATTTGGACAAATTTGTAATTGTGTTCATAGATGATATCCTGATATACTCACGGACAGAAGCTGACCATGCAGAGCATTTAAGAATAGTTTTGACAACATTGAAGGAGCACCAGCTTTATGCCAAATTGTCCAAGTGTGAATTTTGGTTGGACAAGGTTAATTTTCTTGGCCATGTAGTTTCCGCTAATGGCATATCAGTCGACCCGACCAAAATTCAGGCAGTAAAGGATTGACCACAACCAAAGATTGCCAGTGAGGTCCGCAGTTTCCTTGGATTGGCAGGCTATTACAGAAAGTTCATCAAAGGATTTTCTATGATAGCTAAGCCCCTGACAAATTTGACAAAGAAGGACAATAAATATTCTTGGACCGAAGCTTGTGAGGATAGCTTCCAGACATTGAAGGTGAAGTTAACAACAGCCCCGGTATTGACCCTTCCAGCCGAAGAAGGAAAGTTTAGCGTATTTTGTGATGCATCAAAAGTTGGTTTTGGCTGTGTTTTGATGCAAGAAGGCAGGGTTGTAGCATATGCCTCTAGGCAGTTAAAGAGTTACTAGCAGAACTACCCCACCCATGATTTAGAATTAGCCACTGTCGTTTTTACTTTGAAGATATGGAGGCACTACTTATATGGACAACAGTGTGAGGTGTTTTCTGACCATAAAAGTCTAAAGTACCTTTTTACACAAAAGGAATTGAACATGAGGCAGAGGCGTTGGTTTGAATTTGTTAAGGATTACGACTTTGAGATCAAGTATCACCTGGGTAAAGCTAACTCTGTGGCTGACGCATTGAGCAGGATGTCAACAACAATGCAACCCGTCGTATCAACTATGTCTATACCTTTGAGGATAGAAGTTCTGAGGTTTGAATTGGAGATAGTTCCAGAGTTATCAACCTTACTTGCCGATTTGACCATTCAACCAACGGTTTTAGAAAAGATCAGAGAGGCACAACAGAAGGACTCTGAGGAGAATAACGGTATGATGAACAAGGTGAAGGACACCACCTCCGAGTTTAGTTTTTCCAAGGATGGGATTCTGAGGTTTAGAAATAGATGGTATGTCCTTAATGATGAAGAATTACGTAAGCTAATCTTGACTGAGGCGCATACGTCTCCCTTTTCTGTGCATCCTGGAAGCACCAAGATGTATCGAGACTTGAAGTTACTCTACTGGTGGCTAAACTTAAAGAGAGATGTTGCTAAGTATGTAGAGTCATGTTTGGTTTGCCAACAAGTTAAAGCTGAGCACCAGCGTCCAGGAGGTACCCTTCAGCCCCTACCTATTCCCGAGTGGAAGTGGGAACACATAGCTATAGATTTCGTTGTACGATTACCTAAGACAATTAAAGGACATGATAGTATTTGGGTTGTGATTGATAGATTGACAAAATCAGCCCATTTCTTACCGGTAAGGACAACCTACTCGATGGACCAGCTTGCTGATCTTTATGTACAAGAAGTTATTAGGTTGCATGGAATTCCTGCATCTATTGTATCCGATTGTGACCCCAGGTTTACCTCCCGATTTTGGAAAAGTTTACAAGACGCATTAGGTACAAAGTTTACCTTCAGTACTGCCTTCCACCCACAGACGGATGGTCAATCTGAAAGGACTATCCAGATACTTGAGGATATGTTGAGGGCTTGTGTGCTAGATTTCCAGTCATCCTGGAGCAGATACTTACCCCTGGTTGAGTTCTTCTACAACAACAGCTACCAGTCCACCATTGGCATGGCACCTTATGAGGCACTATATGGCAGGAAGCGTAGATCACCTCTGTATTGGGATGAGGTTGGTGAAGCAAAACTCATAGGACCCGAGATGTTACAGCAGATGTCAGACAAGATTGCCACTATTAAGAGGAGGATGATTACTGCACAAAGCCGACAGAAAAGTTATGCAGACCAAAGGAGGAGAGATCTTGAATTTGCTGTTGGTGATGAAGTTTTCCTGAAGGTTTCACCATTTAAAGGAGTACTAAGATTTTGCGGAAAGGGACAGCTTAATCCACGATTTATTGGACCATTCCCTATTAGCTAGAATCGGTAGTACAGCTTACAGACTGCAGTTGCCTCCATCATTGGATAAAGTCCATAATGTTTTCCATGTGTCAATGTTAAGAAAATGTATACGGGACCCTACACAAGTTGTTAAACCAGTGGATTTTGAGATTGAGCCGACACTAACATATGAAGAGAAGCCAGTGTAGATATTGGAATCCGCAGTTAAGACTCTGAGGAATAAAGAGATTCCGTTGGTCAAAGTTTTATGGAAGCATCATGGCATTGAAGAAGCCACGTGGGAGCGACGACAGGACATGTTAGAAAAGTATCCAGAGTTGTTTGTTGATCAATTTTCGGGGACGAAAATTTTGTTTAAGGAGGGGTGGATGTAACACCCGAGTCAACGGCCAGGTGATTTTCTTAACTGTATTAACGGTCATAAATATTTAGTCTTTGTAGTTTAGGATTTATGCCAAGCTTAATTAATTACATGTGGATCTAAACTAGGTTGAGTGGAAAAGTTGTAATAATGGAGGATTGAGGCCTGTATTTAAAGAAAAAGGAAAGGATTTAAACCTCATTTAAACCATTGTAGCCGACACCACCATTTCCGGCGATTTCTTCTCTCGCACGTCCTTACTCTCTGCTATCAGTGTCTTCCTCGCCGACGACCGGTTTCTAGCTGCATTCCTCTGCAAATCCGCACCGGAGGTATGAAATAGACAATGCAGTTATCTGCTTGTGTTTGGAGTTCTGTTTTCAGCTCGGCATTCGAACTCGAATTTTATCAATGGCCGAGTAGTATTAGAACATTTTAGAAACCGAGAGTAGTAATGTCAACCCGAATCGATTTTGGACATTTTAAGTAATCAACTCAGATTTAATCGATAGTGGAACCTGTTTGTTTTATTTTGGATTTCAGATTTTGCACAGTATATCAAACCAAGGATTCAGGAATGACTTTAGCTAATAGATCATAGGATGATTTATGAGTAGAGTATTAGGATTTTGTTTTAACTACTGCAATGTAAATGTTTAGGTGAAGAAGTTTGAAGAGAAAGGAGCTCAAGTGCTAAGGAGACCAGGTAAGTGAATGTATTAAGGTTTCCGGCTAATAGAGCCCTACATCGTAGGAGTACTAGGTTGTATAGATGTCTAATGTTTACCTTATGATTATGAGTTTGTCTGCACTTGAAGGATTTATGTATGTTGCGAGTTATACCATGTGATGACCTGTTAGTGAATGTGAAGTTGTCTGCTCTGGTATGATCTTTGTCATAGTTTGATGAGTTAAAAAGCTCCCATGTTCATGCATCATAAATGTTTCTCAAGCATAAGAAAATGTTTTAACGCATGTTTTCCATGAACAAGATATGTATGTATATATGTATATGTATAAGATTTATGCAACGTGGATTAAGTGAGGGTTGGGGGCGGTTCGGCGTATGTCACAGTCCAAAGAAGGACATATGAATACGACCCGCAGTAGGGAACAAGATTAAACTCACTGTCGAACCCCCTTTACCGGCACAAATCCTCTCTTGATCCACACAACCTAAAAAAAGAATATGAACAAAGACTATGAATGATGAATATGATCAATGACTATGAATGTATGAATGATGAATATGATCAATGACTATGAATGATGAATATGATCAATGACTATGAATGATGAATATGATCAATGACTATGAATGATGAATATGATCAATGACTATGAATGATGAATATGATCAATGACTATGAATGATGAATATGATCAATGACTATGAATGATGAATATGATCAATGACTATGAATGATGAATATGATCAATGACTATGAATGATGAATATGATCAATGACTATGAATGATGAATATGATCAATGACTATGAATGATGAATATGATCAATGACTATGAATGATGAATATGATCAATGACTATGAATGATGAATATGATCAATGACTATGAATGATGAATATGATCAATGACTATGAATGATGAATATGATCAATGACTATGAATGATGAATATGATCAATGACTATGAATGATGAATATGATCAATGACTATGAATGATGAATATGATCAATGACTATGAATGATGAATATGATCAATGACTATGAATAAGCATTAGGCTTATAGTTTAAACCTTATGATGTAGGTGACGAGTTTTCAGGTGAGGAACTCAAGGTCAATGAAGATGTCTAAGCTTGGTTGCTGGAGGATGCTCAGTATGTCAGTGAAGGCTGGATAGGCGATCAAGTTCCCTGGTTATACCCATAATAAGTCAGAGAAGTTTATGATAAACAGATGACTAAGCAGAATAGAGTTTTCTTATAACAATGAGATTTGGATTTTTAATGGTTTGACTTCAGAGTCTGTTAACGATTTTAAGGATCATTGAATGGTCTGTTTTGCTTAAACCTTCCTGCTATGTGTATCTTGTATGGGATATGGTTTCGCTCATTATGGTTTATAATTCCCAGGTTAAGATTTGGGTGAGTTGTAGTATTTTCTGTTGGATGAGGTTGTTTGATGATCATAGTGTTTTACTGCCATAAGATAGAAGCTGGATGAGGCATTCATCCGGCTGACGTCATCGGCAGATGTCAAATGATAGGAGTCGATTGATTGAGTCTTCCGGATGACGTCACCGAAGATGTAGTATGTTTCTCCACCGGCAGATGTAGAGTGTTTAGACATCGGATGATGAAAGTGCTATTTTGTCGTCTAGCGATCGGCAGATGTAGAGTGTTTAGCCATCGGATGATGAAAGTGCTATTTTGTCGTCTAGCGATCGGCAGATGTAGAGTGTTAGCCATCGGATGATTAAAGTTTCCATATTTGTCGCTTCCACTCCGCGATCGGCAGATATAGAGTGTTTTAGCCATTCGGACGAATTGTGAGGAGTTTTCCTTGTCGTTTAGTGAATCGGGTCATGATTTAATTATGCACGTGGGCGAGCACATGGTCCATCGGCGATGATGTTTCCCTATTTCACGGACGATGAAGTCTATGTCCTCTCGCCGGATGATGTAAATAATAACCTTGAGTTTCGTGACTGGATGCTATAGCGCTTGTCAGCTATCGGAAGATGTCATAGATGAACACGTGAATTTCACCATGTCTAGCGGTTGGATGTTTTAAATTGGATCACACAAGATGCACGTGATTGATCGGTCGATGCGAGTATTCGCATCTGCCGATAGGTGTTTTAAATGAGTCATGTGGGGTACACGTGCCATCAGGAAGATGTAATGTCTATCGGTTGATGCATGCAGACCCATGCAACTTGTACGTCGATTGGAAGCATGTACGAGGGACTAACTTTCCATCCATTAAGTTGAAATCTTTAAGCCTGTTAGATATACTGTTATTAAAGAAAAAAAAAAGAGAAGGAGAAAAGAGTTCAAATATGAGTTAAAGTTTTATGTAAAGTCAAGAATTTCGTGGCGCTCCTCCCCAGGGTCGTTACAGACGTGGTCTGTCACTGTCGTAGAATTCTGACATCCGAAAAGTATATAATTTTCTTTTCACGAAAATTTTATTATACCACGACTTCTTCTCGTACAATTTTGTCAGTGTATCTAAGATCTGTTCTGCCGTTACCATTTTTGAGATACTTGACATAATTTCATCTGCTAGAGTAAGATGTAAAATGGTCATTGCATCCTCATCAGCTTTGTTCCATTTCTCGTCTTCAATGTTTGTCGGCCTGTCACTGATGGCCATAGCACAACAATCTCTTCGCAATAGCGCCTTCATTTTTGATTTCCACAAAGAGAAATTATTTCTTTTGAATTTTTCAATTTCAATCTTTTCCGCCGTAATAACCTTGTTCTGATACCACTTGTTGGGAAAAACAATGAAACTTTGGTGGGAACGATGATAATGATACCACCACTGTAAAACGTGGAAAGTACTGATCATGATAATTCCCAAGAAAAAATACTCTTGGCAATTTCCTTAGACAGAATTACCTTTCCAAGTAAGTTCCCAAAATAGACTGGAGGGTCACAAACGGTCCACTTAAATTCCAGCCTCCTAGAGATAACTTATTTACACAGTACAATTACACCACTAACCAAGCGATACGAGAAATGATAGTAGGTGCGATCTAAAAAATACCTGGAATATTTTCCAGCGTCGCAAGATTATAACGACCAAGTGGTAAGAGAAATAATGGCTAAAATGAACACCAAAGATTTTACGTGGAAACCCAAATCGGGAAAAAATCATGGAGACCGAGTCCAGAAAGATCTCACTATGAAAAATAGGATTTACAATATTTTTCTAGATATCGAATATTTTAGAAAATATTCAATAAGAGAAATCACCACTCTTAGAACTCTCAATGTGCACAAAAGCACTACACCTATTTTTCTCTCAGACTCTTCTTTTCTCTCCCTCAAAACAATCCTCACTATATTTCTCTTCCTTTTCACTCAAAAGTAATTTTCTCCTTCTCTCTTGTATAGAAGATTTCACTTCTTTAGATGTTTTCGGATGCTTGAAGCCTCTATTTATAGAGGCTTTAAGGGGACACCTTCCTTAAAGGAAGGTGTGCGCCTACAGACACCTTCCTTAAAGGAAGGTGGGCACTGCGAATGGAGGGTAGGCGCCGAAAGAAGAAAGAAGAATTCTCATTCTTCTTTCTTCATTTTTCAAACTTTCATTAATGAGATGAGTCCCTCATGATAATGGAAAGACCCCACACAAGTAAAGGTGTTATTAAAACCTCCAACTTGTACCATAAACTAGTCAAATGGGCCTTGATGCCGAAGAATTGGGAAGGTTAAAAGCAAAGAATCTACTTTGTAGTCTATAGAAAAATTGGAAATCCCCTGTGCAAGTTTACTCTATATATTCTTCTAATGGCAGAAAATCCAAAAACGAAAAGTGGAACCAATTGCAACGGGGACATGTTCAGGTAATTTTATTTTTCTTTGATTCTTTTAATTGTTGGAGAAAATGGAGATTATTCTTATTGATCTAAATACAATAGAGTAGAAATTTGTTGATTTAAAGGTCATGAGCATGAGGGAACTTTGCCATTACCATGACCTGATGCTAATTCAATGTATTGCAAACAATTGTCATCTTTATTGTGTATGGAGAGCATGTTGGATTTTAGGTTCTCTTGCATGGCAGAATTACTGGTATTCATTACACATGTACGTGTGCAATTTAAATATTATGAAAAATAATTTTTCACAATAATAATAGTATCACCATTTATGATATACGAATAATTATATGGAATAAAAAAAATAAGTTAGAGTGAAAAAGTTACCTTCAAAGAAAACTTTCTTAATATCGAAAAGCCTTCGATGTTCTTTGTCAATCCTCCTCACTTCGAATAAACACGTGTGGGCGTGATGAACACAAAAGGATCACACTCAATTTGTGATAGATCGTATTCTCAACACATGAGATGATCTATTTGGATATAGAGAATGATTCTCCAAACCACCACGGAAATGTTCTTAAAATGGATTATTTTTCAAAAGGGATTCTCGCTCTTCTCTCCCTTGCAAATGAGGTCTTAACCTCTATTTATAGTGTAAGAATTTTGTAACGGTCATCATAACATTTAAAAGAAGCAAATGTTACAAAATTTAATTTACCATTAAGTTAGAATTGATTTCTTAATAACATTTATAATAAAAGATGTTATTGAAATCAAAACAACTTCTCATCATGGCCTTACACTTGGCACCATGATTTGGCAAAATCAATTTTAATAAAAAAACTATTTAAAAAAAAAAAAAAAAAAAAAAAAAAAAAAAAAAAAAAAAAAAAAAAAAAAAAAAAAAAAAAAAAAAAAAAAAAAAAAAAAAAAAAAAAAAAAAAAAAAAAAAAAAAAAAAAAAAAAAAAAAAAAAAAAAAAAAAAAAAAAAAAAAAAAAAAAAAAAAAAAAAAAAAAAAAAAAAAAAAAAAAAAAAAAAAAAAAAAAAAAAAAAAAAAAAAAAAAAAAAAAAAAAAAAAAAAAAAAAAAAAAAAAAAAAAAAAAAAAAAAAAAAAAAAAAAAAAAAAAAAAAAAAAAAAAAAAAAAAAAAAAAAAAAAAAAAAAAAAAAAAAAAAAAAAAAAAAAAAAAAAAAAAAAAAAAAAAAAAAAAAAAAAAAAAAAAAAAAAAAAAAAAAAAAAAAAAAAAAAAAAAAAAAAAAAAAAAAAAAAAAAAAAAAAAAAAAAAAAAAAAAAAAAAAAAAAAAAAAAAAAAAAAAAAAAAAAAAAAAAAAAAAAAAAAAAAAAAAAAAAAAAAAAAAAAAAAAAAAAAAAAAAAAAAAAAAAAAAAAAAAAAAAAAAAAAAAAAAAAAAAAAAAAAAAAAAAAAAAAAAAAAAAAAAAAAAAAAAAAAAAAAAAAAAAAAAAAAAAAAAAAAAAAAAAAAAAAAAAAAAAAAAAAAAAAAAAAAAAAAAAAAAAAAAAAAAAAAAAAAAAAAAAAAAAAAAAAAAAAAAAAAAAAAAAAAAAAAAAAAAAAAAAAAAAAAAAAAAAAAAAAAAAAAAAAAAAAAAAAAAAAAAAAAAAAAAAAAAAAAAAAAAAAAAAAAAAAAAAAAAAAAAAAAAAAAAAAAAAAAAAAAAAAAAAAAAAAAAAAAAAAAAAAAAAAAAAAAAAAAAAAAAAAAAAAAAAAAAAAAAAAAAAAAAAAAAAAAAAAAAAAAAAAAAAAAAAAAAAAAAAAAAAAAAAAAAAAAAAAAAAAAAAAAAAAAAAAAACTTTATGTTTGTTAATTAATTGAACAATTTAATTATTTCATTTTAATTAATTTTCAATATACAAGGTGTATGAATTGTAACTCATATAAAACTTTACCAAGTAAATTAAAGAATAAATTAAAATAAAATAGGTGTAACACCCGGCATTTTCGATCTGGAAAATTATCCCTCGAATTGTCGAACAAGGTGAGGTTTATATTAATATAACGTATGAGTTGGTGAAATTGTTGGAATGTTTAGTGGAAAACTAAACTAAGGTGTAATCAAAACATTCATTTAGTTAGAAATGATGTTTTAGTTAAAAACCAATGGAAGGGCAAATTAGGAAGAAATTAAGGTTGGTGGGAGAAATTGAATGGATGATTGACACTTGGCAAACTTGTGGAAGAAGCCATACTCTTTTCTCTCCCCTCCTACGTGAAACCCTCACTTTGTCTTCTCTGCTCTTTCCATTTCCTTCTCTGTTTCTTCTCTTTCTGGCGATTCAAACCTTTCTAGAAGACTTCACCTCTCCTCTTTTCTTCTATTTCCTTCAGCAAAAGTAAACATCTACTTATGCTAATGAAGTTGGACAAGTTAAAATGTGAGTTTTGTTGAAGTTTAGGGTTAAGACATTTCAGAGAAAACTCACTGTTCTTGGATGAAAACATGTTGGATTGTTTTCTAAAAGTCTGAATGGAGTCAGGAGTGTATGTAGTAAACATTTTGCAGCTATTTAATACCTCTTCATGCATACTACAGGTCCGAGCATTCCAGGGACATTCGAGCATCTGACACCGCAGCAAACAGGTAAGTTCATAACGTAGGTTAGCCCTTATGGCCCTACATCACAGAGGTACTAGGGTTCCTGTTCTGTCGGGTAGTTTTGGGTAGAAATGTTACAGCTTCTGTTCAGTTTGTGTTCTGTGTTGTCTGCTCAGTTCACGTTCTAAGTTGTCTGTTTTCTATCTCACAATATGCCCTGTTATTTCTGATGTCTGCTGTTATAGGTTCAGGTACTGAGAATGTCATGCATACACTGTTTTCCTGAAAATTCATGCAAAAACCGATTTCTGTACACCGTTTGAAAACTAATAAGATAAAATCCGACTGAAATGTACCAGGTTAAGTGTGAGACGGGGACTGGCCACTGAACTGTTACTGTTTACCGTTTACTGTACTGTATCCCTGAATGTGCCTGATAGTGCACCCTCCCCCTCCCCCACTGTATTGTACCCCTGAATGTGCCTGATAGTGCACCCTCCCCCTCCCTCACTGTACTGTACCCCTGAATGTGCCTGATAATGCACCCTCCCCCTCCCCCACTTTTTGCCAGTTCCCCTATAATCTCCACTTAATTATACTGCCACTGTAACTAAATGCTCTGTACTGTCACCGTATTCTAAAAAACTGCATGCATAGCATTTTGCATCACTGCATACCGATTATGTCTTACTGAGTTTTAGACTCATAGGTGAACTCTCTGATGTAGGTACTGAACCTGAAACCGAGGACCTCGTTCCTCAAAATGATGATCTGATGTAGATGGTGGATCGAGCTCACAGGGTGGTTGTTGCAGTCAGACATGTTTCTGCTCTGAGGTTTCAGTTTTTAAGTAGAGTTTATGTCTGTAGGTTTTACTAAACTCTGGTGTTTTGTTTCAAAACTCTGTCTGGATTTTTGTTAGAAATCTGATTTATGTATAGGTTTTGTTGGTGTATTCTAAAACCTCTGTATTTGACAGTTGTATTTATGTTTTGAAATGTATTGAAATCATTCTGGAACTGCTGGAATCTTTTATCCGTTTGTGCATGGATGGCCTCTAGTTTTAGAGCTGTCCACGCAATCTGCTTCTTTATTTCTGTCAATTGTAAAGCATGTTCTACAACTCTTATGCCCTCTATTTGTACTGTATTTGACAGTTAAAAGAGGTCTTGTGTATTCTGGAATTTGTTTGGGATATTCTTTGATAATCTGTGCATGGATTGTCTCTGGTTTTGGAATAATCCATGCAGTTGTTTTCTTGATTCTTCTGTTAGGTTTTCTAACTTCTGTCATGTTCCCATGCATGTTTTAAAACTGTGTTTAGAATCGGGTTCGAGGGTTTGAAGCCCTTATGCCTTCTGTTTGAGGTTTTCTATTCCTAGGACTTCCTGTTAAAAATTGTTAAGTTTCACCTTAGAAACTATATCATCCGATCACGTCCACCGCTGCCCGCTGCCCGTTTTAAAAGTCACATCCACCGATAAGTGTAAAATCCAAGTCCACCGCTGCCCGTTTCCTTCTGTTAAATTACATCCTCCGGTTGACGTCACCCAAGTCTTCCGCCAGTGTAAGTACATCTTCCGGTGACGTCATCTGTCTTGTCCTATTCGACATCCACCGCCAGCTAAAGTCTTCCGCCTAGTTTATTCCCAGTTCTGTCTGTATCTTCCGGTTGACGTCACCCATCCTCCGGTTGACAATCATCTATTTTGTCTTATTCGACATCTTCCGCCCAGTCTATTTACAATTTTTGCCTACATCCACCGGTGACGTCATCCATCTTCCGGCTGACGTCATCATCTCACCCGGCTCTGTCTGTTGTCATTACCTCTTCCGATGATGTCATTACCTCTTCCGATGACGTCATCCACTGATTTCTCCTCCGATTCAGTTTAAAACTGCATCTTCCGGCTGACGTCATTCATGCCTTCCGCTGCTCCTCTAAACTAAGTCTTATGTCAGCTATTCGCCCCAGCTCTTCCGCCAACGTTTCCTGTTTCCTCCTCCGCCAGCCTTATGCTAATTTCTGTTCTGTTATCCATTATTGAAACCTGTTTTAAATTTCTACACCCGAGAACTCTCTCTCCCTGTAAAGGCTTTCTGTTACTCACTGTAGTTTCTCCCCTCTGTAAAGCTATGCTCTTCTAGGGTTTTCATTGATAGTGCATGTTTCCTGTCATTCAATTCTGTTTCGCTGTAAATATTTTAAAAGTATAATGTCTATCGTTTTGACCGATCTGTTTATGTTAAAAAAAAAAATAGTCACCGTTTTCCGTACATTGTCCCGGAGTGATGGCTCCGATCCTGGACTCCGATCGGGTTCCGGTTTCGGGTCGTCACAATAGGAGTTTGTTAAATATAATGATTAAGATTATACACATATGACTATCATTATGATAAAGTTATTTGTTCTATATTTAACAGAAATTATGATAACAATATAATTTTATTTGGTCAAACCTATATAATCATATTATATAAAACTTATTTACCTTATGTCATTACATATATAGTTGGGATATAACTATAAATTCTTAATGAGAGAAACTAAGTTTATGACTATGATTTATTTGAAGATTCCATACTTCAAATATAAGTCATGGACTTATTTTTTGTTATTACTCTTTATATTATATCTCTCATATATACAATATATATGTCAATATAAAGTTTGCACAAATAACTAATGAATTTTCTCTTAATTTTATAAAGCATGATCTTTAAATGCAAACATAATATTAATCAATTTAAATAATATAACTGTTATATTACATTTGTTTGTTTTGGCACATAATTTCCAACAAACTCCCACTTGCCCTAAAGTAAATAAGACATGTCTCTAATCCCTAAGCCCTCCAGATGTTCCTCAAAACGATTTCTAGGTAACGTCTTGGTGAAGGGATCAGCAAGATTCTCAGCTGATGAAATCTTCAGAACAGTCACGTCTCCACGTTGCACGATATCTCTTATCACATGATGTTTTTTCTCTATATGCTTTGTTCGTTTGTGACTTCTAGGTTCTTTAGAATTTGCCACTACACCACTATTGTCACAGTACAAAGTTAGTGGCTTATTCATATTTGGAATTACTTCCAAATCAATATAAAATTTTTTAAGCCACACAGCTTCTTTTGATGCTTCACAAGCAACAATGTATTCTGCTTCTATAATAGAATCTGTAACACCACACTGTTTCACGCTTCTCTAAACTATTGCTCCACCCCTAAGAGTGAAGATCGATCTAGATATCGACTTTTGATCGTCTGTATCATTTTAAAAATCAGAATCTGCATATCCAGTTAAATCAAATTGTGACAGCCCGGAACCGGATCCCGATCGGAATTCGAGAGCCAAGCCGTCACACCGGACATTTAACGGAAAACGGTGACTATTTTTTTTTAGAATAAAACAGACTGAACATTTACAAAACTATACACAGAGGGAGAGAAGATGTTCTCTTGTTTGAAAGCAAAACGGGTTTCAATGAAGGATGGCAGAAGAAAACCGAAATGCAGGAATGTAGACGGAAAACAATTAGGAATCGGAATACAACAAAGTGACAGAAGGAAAGCAGGAAGACAGAGATATTAAAGAGAAACTTAAACTGGAGAAGAAACATACTGTGGAAGGTTACAGTGTATAACAGAAACCATAGACAATCGGGGATGAATAATAGAAGAGAAAAAGGTAAAAACAGAAAACAGAAATGGGCGATAAACATAGAAACAGAATAAAACAGGAAGACGTAGGCGAAAGACTTAGTTTAAAAACCAATAAAATACTGTTGGGCGAAAGATGTGAGCTGACGTCAGGCGGAAGATGCATTTGCAAAGACAGAAGTAAGGATGACGTCAGGCGGAAGGTTAAAGCTATCGGTGGATTCAGATACGACAAAAGACGAACAGTATTCAGTGGAAGAGGCTGAGTAAAACTGGGCGGAAGAGGTGGTGACGTCAGCCGGAAGATGGGTGACGTCAATCGGAAGATACAGATAGCAGATGAGATCGGATGAGGTGATGACGTCAGCCGGAAGATGGATGACGTCAACCGGAAGATACAGACAGCAGATGAGATCGGATGAGGTGATGACATCAGCCGGAAGATGGGTGACGTCAACCGGAAGATACAGACAGCAGATGAGATCGGATGAGGTGATGACATCAGCCGGAAGATGGGTGACGTCAACCGGAAGATACAGATAGCAGATGAGATCGGATGAGGTGATGACGTCAGCCGGAAGATGGATGACGTCAACCGGAAGATACAGACAGCAGATGAGATCGGATGAGGTGATGACGTCAGCCGGAAGATGGATGACGTCAACCGGAAGATACAGACAGCAGATGAGATCGGATGAGGTGATGACGTCAGCCGGAAGATGGATGACGTCAACCGGAAGATACAGACAGCAGATGAGATCGGATGAGGTGATGACATCAGCCGGAAGATGGGTGACGTCAACCGGAAGATACAGACAGCAGATGAGATCGGATGAGGTGATGACGTCAGCCGGAAGATGGATGACGTCAACCGGAAGATACAGACAGCAGATGAGATCGGATGAGGTGATGACGTCAGCCGGAAGATGGGTGACGTCAGCCGGAAGATGGATGACGTCAACCGGAAGATACAGACAGCAGATGAGATCGGATGAGGTGATGACGTCAGCCGGAAGATGGGTGACGTCAACCGGAAGATACAGACAGCAGATGAGATCGGATGAGGTGATGACGTCAGCCGGAAGATGGGTGACGTCAACCGGAAGATACAGACAGCAGATGAGATCGGATGAGGTGATGACGTCAGCCGGAAGATGGATGACGTCAACCGGAAGATACAGACAGCAGATGAGATCGGATGAGGTGATGACGTCAGCCGGAAGATGGATGACGTCAACCGGAAGATACAGACAGCAGATGAGATCGGATGAGGTGATGACGTCAGCCGGAAGATGGATGACGTCAACCGGAAGATACAGACAGCAGATGAGATCGGATGAGGTGATGACGTCAGCCGGAAGATGGATGACGTCAACCGGAAGATACAGACAGCAGATGAGATCGGATGAGGTGATGACGTCAGCCGGAAGATGGATGACGTCAACCGGAAGATACAGACAGCAGATGAGATCGGATGAGGTGATGACGTCAGCCGGAAGATGGATGACGTCAACCGGAAGATACAGACAGCAGATGAGATCGGATGAGGTGATGACGTCAGCCGGAAGATGGATGACGTCAACCGGAAGATACAGACAGCAGATGAGATCGGATGAGGTGATGACGTCAGCCAGAAGATGGATGACGTCAACCGGAAGATACAGACAGCAGATGAGATCGGATGAGGTGATGACGTCAGCCGGAAGATGGGTGACGTCAACCGGAAGATGGATGACGTCACCGGTGGATATACACTTAAACAGCAGTGGATGTGATCAGATGATATAGTCTAAAAGGGGCAGAGTTTGACAACTTTTAACAGAAAGACATACGGGCATGGAGCATCAAAACAGAAGGCATAAGGGTTTCAAACCTTCAAAACCCGATTCAAAACAAGATTTTTGAAACACACTTTGCAGATGATAGATTTCAACTGACAGATTTAAGAAAGACAGACTGCATGGATAGCTCTAGAATTCGAGACCACCCATGCAAACCTTAAAACAGGAAAATATTCTAAAACATTTCAGAACATTCAGGACATGAGTTCAACTGTCAAATACAGTGATTTCCAAAGCTGAGACATCAGAACTTGTACATTGTTCTAAAAGTAAAACCTCTGAATCAGTACAGAACCTAACATGCAATTGCAGAATCTACCAAAAGAGAGTTTTTACAGAATTTTACAACACAACCAGAACTTCCAGAAAACTTTACAGATATAGACATTACAGAAAGCTTAAACCTCGGGTCAGAATTTATCCGACTGCAGCAACCAAAACCCCCATGAGCTCGAGCCACCAGCCACCTAGTCATCAGACTGAGGCACGAAGTCCTCATTTTCGGGTTCAGTACCTACATCAGGGAGTTCACCTATGAGTCTAAAACTCAGTAAGAACATAATAAGATGCAGTGATGCAAAATGCCATGCATGCGGTTTTCAGAATACAGTGACAGTACAGAATATTACATTTCAGTGGCAGAGGGGTATAAGTGGGGCTTATAGGGGAACTGACAAGCAGATGGTGCACTATAGGCACATACAGTAGTACAGTATATATACAGAAACAGAGGGTCAGTCCCTATCCCACACTTAACCGATACATTTCAGTCATATTTTATCTTGCTTAACTTCAAAACCGTGTACAGAAAACAATTTTGCATGAACTTTCAGAAAATCGTGTATGCATGGACATTTACAGTGCTTACAGTTGATACAGCAGAGAACAAGAAGATAAAACAATAGGAACCTGAACAGAAACCACAGAACTTAACTTTAACCTTTTTACCCGAAACCAGCCAACAGAAAGTAAAACCTAGTATCTCCGAGATGTAGGGCCTTAAGGGCCAGCCTACTGATATGAACTTACCTGTTTGCTGTAGAGTTGATGTTCTTGATCGTCTCGGTTTCAGTAGTTTGTGAACCTAAAACATGCTTATACAGTTATTAACCCTAAACTTCTCAAAACCAATAAACAGTATAGTTAAACTTGTTAACTATCGACGGGAATTACCTTCACGGAAGAAAACAGAAGAATACAGGAGAAACAAAGTGTGGAACTTTGTTTCAATCGCCAGGAAGAGAGAAAACTGAGAAAGAAGAGAAGAAGCAGAGAAGTGAACTAAGGGTTTCACGTAGGAGGAAGAACTTAGTTTCTTCAACAAGTTGCCAGATGTCACTCGACCATTGGCAATCTCCCACCAACCTTAATTTCTCTCTAATTTACCCTTCCATGCATTCTAAACTTAGTGTTTGGTTAGTTACACATTAGTTAGGTTCTCCCCACACTAAATGCTCCAACATTTTACAATGAAATTGTTATCGTATTTATGGCAATTTAAATCCATACAATAATTCAACAGATTATTACACGGCCAAAATGTTGAGGTGTTACATTCCACCCACCTTAACAGAAATTTTGTCCCCAAAATTTGCCTAAGCAAAGAGGTTCGGATATTGGGCCCTAACATCCTCTTGTCTTTCCCACGTGGCTTCTTCTACATTATGATTGCACCACAAAACTTTCACCAATGGGACCACACGATTGCGTAACACTTTAAGTGACATATCCAATATCTGTATAGGCCTTTCTTCATAGGTCAGCGTCGACATGATATCAATGTCCACCTGTTTTACGATCTGAGTTGGATCTCGTACACATTTTCTCATCATCGAAACATGGAAGACATTGTGAACTCCATCCATAGACGCTGGCAGCTGCAGTCTGTAAGCCATGTTTCCCACACGCTTCAAAATGGAAAATGGGCCAATGAACCGTGGGCTGAGCTTTCCTTTCTTACCGAATCTCACTACGCCCTTGAAAGGTGACACCTTCAAGAATACTTCATCACCTTTGGCAAACTCCAAGTCTCTTATTCTATGGTCTGCATAGCTTTTTTGTCGACTCTGAGCAATCTTTATTCATTGTTTGATAGCAGTTATCACCTCGGACATCTGCTGTAATATCTCAGGGCCGATAAGCTTGGTTTCTCCGACCTCATCCCAACACAATGGAGATATACACTTTCTGCCGTAGAGAGCTTCATAAGGAGCCATGCAAATTGTAGCCTGATAGCTATTGTTGTAGGCAAACTCCACGAGTGGCAAATATCTTCTCCAAGGAGCATGAAATTCCAGCACGCACGACCTTAGCATATCCTCCAGTATTTGGATTATTCTCTCAGATTGTCCGTCAGTCTGTGGATGAATTGCCGTGCTGAAATTCAACTTCGTACCCAAAGAGTTCTGCAAACTTTTCCTAAACCTAGAAGTGAATCTGGGATCACGGTCTGAGACGATCGACACAGGAACGCCATGTAGTTTAATAATCTCACTAATAAACAGCTCTGCATACTGATCTATGGAGTACGTCGTCTTCACAAGTAGAAAGTGGGCCGACTTCGTCAATCTGTCCACTATGACCCAAATGCTATTATGGCCCTTAGCTGTTCTTGGTAGGCCAACAACAAAATCCATCTTTATATTCTCCCATTTCCATTTGGGGATCGGGAGAGGTTGAAGCGTTCCACTCGGTCATTGATGTTCAGCTTTGACCTGCTGACATATCATACAAGACTCCACATATTTGGCCACTTCATTCTTCATATTCGGCCACCAGAAGTGAAGTTTCAAGTCTTGATACATCTTCGTGCTTCTAGGATGCACAGAGAAAGAAGATGAATGGGCTTCCGTCAAGATGTGCTTCCGTAGCTCTTCGTCTTTCGGAACATACCATCTGTTTTTGAACTTCAGAATTCCATCTCCCGAATAACTAAAATCGGAAGAGGCCATTGGTACCTTGCCCACCATATCAGCCATCTCCTTTGAATTGGTCTTCTGGGCTTCCTTAATTCAGTCCAGGACGGAGGGCCGTAGTGTTAAGTCTGCTAGTTTGGCCGATAGCCCAGAAACTATCTCCATATCTAACTTCTGTATCTCCGTCCTCAAAGGCATTGATACGACTGACATTACTGGTTGCATAGTAGCTGGCATCCTGCTTAGCGCATCAGCTACAACATTAGCTTTATCAGGATGGTATTTTATCTCAACATCGTAGTCTTTTAAAAATTCTAACCACCGTCTTTGTCTCATGTTTAGCTCTTTCTGGGTAAAGATGTACTTCAGGCTCTTGTGATCAGAAAACACCTCACACGACTGTCCGTACAAGTGGTGCCTCCATACCTTCAGTGCAAATATAACTGTCGCTAACTCAAGGTCATGAGTAGGGTAGTTCTGCTCGTGGTTCTTCAATTGTCTGGACGCGTACGCCACCACTTTTCCTTCTTGCATTAATACACATCCCAAGCCTATCTTGGATGCATCACAGTATACGCTGAACTTGCCATCTTCAACTGGCAATACTAACAGAGGAGCAGTGGTTAATTTCTGTTTAAGTGTCTGAAAACTCACCTCACATGCTTCGGACCACTTTAACTTGATTTCCTTCCTCGTTAAGCTGGGCATAGGCTTCGCTATCACAGAAAATCCCTTGATAAATTTCCTGTAATAACCAGCTAGTCCGATAAAGCTCCGTACTTCGCTTGCATTCCTCAGCCTTGGCCAGTCTCTTACAGCCTCAATCTTGGCCGGGTCCACAGACACTCCTTCAGCAGACACCACGTGGCCTAGGAAATTAATCCTACTCAGCCAGAATTCACATTTTGATAGTTTGGCAAATAATTGATGCTGCCTCAGAGTTGATAGCACAATTGCCAAGTGCTCCTCGTGCTCGGCCTTACTTCTGGAGTAAACCATAATGTCGTCGATGAAAACGATAACAAATTTATCCAAGAAATCTTGGAATATCCTGTTCATCAGGTCCATGAATGCTGCCGGAGCATTAGTTAACTCGAACGACATCACTAAGAATTCGTAGTGCCCGTACCAGGTCCTGAAGGCGGTCTTTGGAATATCATCAGCTCTGACCTTCAACTGGTAATAGCCGGAGCGTAAGTCAATCTTAGAAAATACCCGAGCCCCTTGTAGCTGATCAAATAAATCATCGATCCTCGGCAATGGGTACTTATTCTTGACAGTCAACTTGTTCAGCTCACGGTAATCGATGCACATACGTAGGGACCCATCTTTCTTTTTGACGAACAAGACGGGAGCACCCCACGGTGAGAAACTAAAGCGCACAAAACCCTTGTCCACCAAATCTTTCAGCTGAGCCTTCAACTCCCTCAACTCAATCGGCGCCATATGGTACAGATTCTTCGATACCGGTTCAGTACTAGGATATACATCGATTTCGAACTCGATCTCACGATCGGGTGGCAATCCCGGTAGGTCATCTAGGAAAACCTCAGGGAAATCTTGGACTACCGGAATATTTCAAAGTTCCACCTCACCTTGCCTCTGAACATTAACTACGTGGGCAAGAAATCCAACGCATCCTGACATCATCAGCTGTTGAGCTTTCAAGGAAGATATAACCGGCACACGGTGTTCCTTTGGTACTATAACACCCGACAACTTCAGCCAGGTGACTTCCTAACTGTATTAACGGTCATAAATATTCAATCTTCACGGTTTAGAGTTTTATACCAAGAATAATTAATTTCATGTGGATTTAAACTAGGTTGGGTGGCAAAGTTGTAATAATAGAGGGTGATGACCAATATATAAAGAAAAAGAAAATGTTTTAAGCCTCACTTGAACCACTGTAGCCGACACCTTCCTTTTCGGCGATTTCTTCCCTCCCAAGCTCTTGCTCTCTGCTTTCAGCACACTCTCTTCGACGATCGGTTTCTCTGCCACTACTCGACTACTCTGCGCCCGAGGTATGCAATAGACAACGTAGCTATCTGTTAGTTTGTTAGCCCTGTTTTCTACTCGGCATTGGAATTTTGGATTTTTCAATGGCCGACTAATAATAAGAACATTTGAAATCTGAGAGTGGAATGCTTTTATCAAATCAATTCTGGACATTTAGAACAACCACCCCTGAGTAATCGATAATCAAATCTGTCTATTCTGGGATTTGGATTTCAAACTGCACAGGGTATTAGACTAAGGATTCGGGAATGACTTTAGCTATTAAATCTTAGGATAAATTGAGATTAGAACTATTAGAATTTTGTTTTAACTACTGCAATGTAAATGTTTTAGGTGAAGAAGTTTGAAGAGAAAGGAGCTCAAGTGCTAAAGAGACCAGGTAAGTGAATGTATTAAGATTTCAGGCTAATAGAGCCCTACATCATGGGAGTACTAGGTTGTTTTAGATGTCTAATGTTTACCTTATGATGATGAGCTTGTCTGCACTTGAAGGATTGATGAATGATGTGAGTTGTACTATTTGATGACCTGCTAGTGAATGTGAAGTTATCTGCTCTGATATGATCCTTGTCATAGTCTGATGGGTTAAAAGTTCTCATGTTCATGCATCATGAATGTTTCTCAAGCATAAGAAAATGTTTTAATGCATGTTTTCCATGAACAAGTTTAATGTATTTAGATATCGTAGATCGAAGATTTATGCAACGTGGACTAAATGAGGGCTGGGGGCAGTTCGGCGTATGTCACAGTCCAAAGAGGGACATATGAATACGACCCGTAGTAGGGAACAAGATCAAACTCACTGTCGAACCCCCTTTACCGGCACAAATTCTCTCTTAATCCACACAACCTAAATGAAGAATATGATCAAAGACTATGAATGATGAATATGATCCATGACTATGAATGATGAATATGATCCATGACTATGAATGATGAATATGATCCATGACTATGAATGATGAATATGATCCATGACTATGAATGATGAATATGATCCATGACTATGAATGATGAATATGATCCATGACTATGAATGATGAATATGATCCATGACTATGAATGATGAATATGATCCATGACTATGAATGATGAATATGATCCATGACTATGAATGATGAATATGATCCATGACTATGAATGATGAATATGATCCATGACTATGAATGATGAATATGATCCATGACTATGAATGATGAATATGATCCATGACTATGAATGATGAATATGATCCATGACTATGAATGATGAATATGATCCATGACTATGAATGATGAATATGATCCATGACTATGAATGATGAATATGATCCATGACTATGAATGATGAATATGATCCATGACTATGAATGATGAATATGATCCATGACTATGAATGATGAATATGATCCATGACTATGAATGATGAATATGATCCATGACTATGAATGATGAATATGATCCATGACTATGAATGATGAATATGATCCATGACTATGAATGATGAATATGATCCATGACTATGAATGATGAATATGATCCATGACTATGAATGATGAATATGATCCATGACTATGAATGATGAATATGATCCATGACTATGAATGATGAATATGATCCATGACTATGAATGATGAATATGATCCATGACTATGAATGATGAATATGATCCATGACTATGAATGATGAATATGATCCATGACTATGAATGATGAATATGATCCATGACTATGAATGATGAATATGATCCATGACTATGAATGATGAATATGATCCATGACTATGAATGATGAATATGATCCATGACTATGAATGATGAATATGATCCATGACTATGAATGATGAATATGATCCATGACTATGAATGATGAATATGATCCATGACTATGAATGATGAATATGATCCATGACTATGAATGATGAATATGATCCATGACTATGAATGATGAATATGATCCATGACTATGAATGATGAATATGATCCATGACTATGAATGATGAATATGATCCATGACTATGAATGATGAATATGATCCATGACTATGAATGATGAATATGATCCATGACTATGAATGATGAATATGATCCATGACTATGAATGATGAATATGATCCATGACTATGAATGATGAATATGATCCATGACTATGAATGATGAATATGATCCATGACTATGAATGATGAATATGATCCATGACTATGAATGATGAATATGATCCATGACTATGAATGATGAATATGATCCATGACTATGAATGATGAATATGATCCATGACTATGAATGATGAATATGATCCATGACTATGAATGATGAATATGATCCATGACTATGAATGATGAATATGATCCATGACTATGAATGATGAATATGATCCATGACTATGAATGATGAATATGATCCATGACTATGAATGATGAATATGATCCATGACTATGAATGATGAATATGATCCATGACTATGAATGATGAATATGATCCATGACTATGAATGATGAATATGATCCATGACTATGAATGATGAATATGATCCATGACTATGAATGATGAATATGATCCATGACTATGAATGATGAATATGATCCATGACTATGAATGATGAATATGATCCATGACTATGAATGATGAATATGATCCATGACTATGAATGATGAATATGATCCATGACTATGAATGATGAATATGATCCATGACTATGAATGATGAATATGATCCATGACTATGAATGATGAATATGATCCATGACTATGAATGATGAATATGATCCATGACTATGAATGATGAATATGATCCATGACTATGAATGATGAATATGATCCATGACTATGAATGATGAATATGATCCATGACTATGAATGATGAATATGATCCATGACTATGAATGATGAATATGATCCATGACTATGAATGATGAATATGATCCATGACTATGAATGATGAATATGATCCATGACTATGAATGATGAATATGATCCATGACTATGAATGATGAATATGATCCATGACTATGAATGATGAATATGATCCATGACTATGAATGATGAATATGATCCATGACTATGAATGATGAATATGATCCATGACTATGAATGATGAATATGATCCATGACTATGAATGATGAATATGATCCATGACTATGAATGATGAATATGATCCATGACTATGAATGATGAATATGATCCATGACTATGAATGATGAATATGATCCATGACTATGAATGATGAATATGATCCATGACTATGAATGATGAATATGATCCATGACTATGAATGATGAATATGATCCATGACTATGAATGATGAATATGATCCATGACTATGAATGATGAATATGATCCATGACTATGAATGATGAATATGATCCATGACTATGAATGATGAATATGATCCATGACTATGAATGATGAATATGATCCATGACTATGAATGATGAATATGATCCATGACTATGAATGATGAATATGATCCATGACTATGAATGATGAATATGATCCATGACTATGAATGATGAATATGATCCATGACTATGAATGATGAATATGATCCATGACTATGAATGATGAATATGATCCATGACTATGAATGATGAATATGATCCATGACTATGAATGATGAATATGATCCATGACTATGAATGATGAATATGGTATTTTGTCGTCTAGCGTTTGGTGGATGAAGTGTATTCCTTCACCGGATGATGAGAGTGTTATTTTGTCGTCTAGCGTTTGGTGGATGAAGTGTATTCCTTCACCGGATGATGAGAGTGTTATTTTGTCGTCTAGCGTTTGGTGGATGAAGTGTATTCCTTCACCGGATGATGAGAGTGTTATTTTGTCGTCTAGCGTTGGTGGATGAAGTGTATTCCTTCACCGGATGATGAGAGTGTTATTTTGTCGTCTAGCGTTGGTGGATGAAGTGTATTCCTTCACCGGATGATGAGAGTGTTATTTTGTCGTCTAGCGTTTGGTGGATGAAGTGTATTCCTTCACCGGATGATGAGAGTGTTATTTTGTCGTCTAGCGTTTGGTGGATGAAGTGTATTCCTTCACCGGATGATGAGAGTGTTATTTTGTCGTCTAGCGTTTGGTGGATGAAGTGTATTCCTTCACCGGATGATGAGAGTGTTATTTTGTCGTCTAGCGTTTGGTGGATGAAGTGTATTCCTTCACCGGATGATGAGAGTGTTATTTTGTCGTCTAGCGTTTGGTGGATGAAGTGTATTCCTTCACCGGATGATGAGAGTGTTATTTTGTCGTCTAGCGTTTGGTGGATGAAGTGTATTCCTTCACCGGATGATGAGAGTGTTATTTTGTCGTCTAGCGTTTGGTGGATGAAGTGTATTCCTTCACCGGATGATGTATATGGTATTTTGTCGTCTAGCGTTTGGTGGATGAAGTGTATTCCTTCACCGGATGATGTATATGGTATTTTGTCGTCTAGCGTTTGGTGGATGAAGTGTATTCCTTCACCGGATGATGAGAGTGTTATTTTGTCGTCTAGCGTTTGGTGGATGAAGTGTATTCCTTCACCGGATGATGAGAGTGTTATTTTGTCGTCTAGCGTTTGGTGGATGAAGTGTATTCCTTCACCGGATGATGAGAGTGTTATTTTGTCGTCTAGCGTTTGGTGGATGAAGTGTATTCCTTCACCGGATGATGAGAGTGTTATTTTGTCGTCTAGCGTTTGGTGGATGAAGTGTATTCCTTCACCGGATGATGAGAGTGTTATTTTGTCGTCTAGCGTTTGGTGGATGAAGTGTATTCCTTCACCGGATGATGAGAGTGTTATTTTGTCGTCTAGCGTTTGGTGGATGAAGTGTATTCCTTCACCGGATGATGTATATGGTATTTTGTCGTCTAGCGTTTGGTGGATGAAGTGTATTCCTTCACCGGATGATGAGAGTGTTATTTTGTCGTCTAGCGTTTGGTGGATGAAGTGTATTCCTTCACCGGATGATGAGAGTGTTTTCATTTGTCTTGAAAAAGGATGGTTTCATTGGGCCTCTTGATGCCCCTGTTCTGCTGTTGTTGAGGTTGTAAATTCTGACCTCTTTGTTGTTGTTGCTGTTGAGGGGCATTCCAAATAATCCCCCTTGATGAATCCCTTTGTCTCTGAGATTTCATTTCCAAGGCTTCTAACTGGTAAGCCTTGGCCACCACCTTCGTATACGGAGCCTCATCAAATCCTCCGTATGAAATTCCTCGTAAGAGGTCCAGCTTCAAACCTTAAATGAATTGGTGCACCTTATTCTCATCAGTGGCCACCAGGTGTGTTGCATATCGGGATAATGATTCGAACTTCTGAACATATTCTGCCACTGACCCATATTGTTGCAGCCGAGAGAACTCAAGCAACTTTTCCTTCCTCACTCCTCGGTCAAAGTACTTCTCGTAGAAGATTTTTGTGAATCCTTCCCAGCTTAATGCCACTGTAGTCGACTGCACTGTGTCCCACCAAAATCCAGCACTTTCGATCAGATAGAACGTGGCACAATTAACTTTCTTGTTGTCTTCCACTTCTGCATAACTGAACATCTTCTCCATTGTTCGAATCCAGGTTTCAGCACGGGTCGAGTCTGTAGACAGTCCATCAAATGAAGCATTTATCTCCACTGTTGTCACGTGAAGCATTTCCATGGTTATTATTGTTATTGTTCCCGCTGTCTTCTCTGGCCATCATACGTTCCACCATGCGGGACTGTGCACCCACCAGTTCGGTTAGTCGGTCAATGGCTCGAGAGCTTTCGTTTGACTCTTCTTGATGTCCTCTCACCATTTCTAATAAACCATATAAACAGAATAACATAACTTAATAAACAGAACTTTTAAAAAAAATTTTAAACACTTACAGTTGGTGGAGCGATCTCACAGTGGCGGTTGTGCAGTCAGACATTTCACAGAATCGGTTTTAAAACTTTGTCTCTCTGATACCATAAATGTGACAGCCCAGAATCGGATCCTGATCAGAATTCGAGAGCCGAAGCCGTCACACCGGACATTTAGCGGAAAACGGTGACTATTTTTTTTTCAGAATAAAATAGACTTAACATTTACAAAACTATACACAGAGGGAGAGAAGATGTTCTCTGGTTTGAAAGCAAAACGGGTTTCAATGAAGGATGGCAGAAGAAAACCGAAATGAAGGAATGTAGACGGAAAACAATTAGGAATCAGAATACAACAAAGTGACAGAAGGAAAACAGGAAGACAGAGATATTAAAGAGAAACTTAAACTGGAGAAGAAACATACTGTGGAAGGCTACAGTGTATAACAGAAACCATAGACAATCAGAGATGAATAATAGAAGAGAAAAAGGTAAAAACAGAAAACAGAAATTGGCGATAAACATTGAAACAGAATAAATAGGATAACAGAAAACCATAAGACAATCAAGGGATGATAATAGAAGATAAAAAGGTAAACAGAAAAACATAAATTGGCGATAAACATTGAAACAGAAAAAAGGAAGACGTAGGCGGAAGACTTAGTTTAAAAAACCAATAAAATACTGTTGGGCGGAAGATGTGAGCTGACGTTAGGCGGAAGATGCATTTGCAAAGACAGAAGTAAGGATGACGTCAGGCGGAAGGTTAACGATATCTGTGATTAGGATACGACAAATACGAACAGTATTCAGAGAAGATGGCCTGAGTAAAAAGGGAAGAATGAGCGTGGTGATGTCAGCCGGAAGATGGATGACGTCAACCGGAAGATACAGACAGCAGATGAGATCGGATGAGGTGATGACGTCAGCCGGAAGATGGATGACGTCAACCGGAAGATACAGACAGCAGATGAGATCGGATGAGGTGATGACGTCAGCCGGAAGATGGATGACGTCAACCGGAAGATACAGACAGCAGATGAGATCGGATGAGGTGATGACGTCAGCCGGAAGATGGATGACGTCAACCGGAAGATACAGACAGCAGATGAGATCGGATGAGGTGATGACGTCAGCCGGAAGATGGATGACGTCAACCGGAAGATACAGACAGCAGATGAGATCGGATGAGGTGATGACGTCAGCCGGAAGATGGATGACGTCAACCGGAAGATACAGACAGCAGATGAGATCGGATGAGGTGATGACGTCAGCCGGAAGATGGATGACGTCAACCGGAAGATACAGACAGCAGATGAGATCGGATGAGGTGATGACGTCAGCCGGAAGATGGATGACGTCAACCGGAAGATACAGACAGCAGATGAGATCGGATGAGGTGATGACGTCAGCCGGAAGATGGATGACGTCAACCGGAAGATACAGACAGCAGATGAGATCGGATGAGGTGATGACGTCAGCCGGAAGATGGATGACGTCAACCGGAAGATACAGACAGCAGATGAGATCGGATGAGGTGATGACGTCAGCCGGAAGATGGATGACGTCAACCGGAAGATACAGACAGCAGATGAGATCGGATGAGGTGATGACGTCAGCCGGAAGATGGATGACGTCAACCGGAAGATACAGACAGCAGATGAGATCGGATGAGGTGATGACGTCAGCCGGAAGATGGATGACGTCAACCGGAAGATACAGACAGCAGATGAGATCGGATGAGGTGATGACGTCAGCCGGAAGATGGATGACGTCAACCGGAAGATACAGACAGCAGATGAGATCGGATGAGGTGATGACGTCAGCCGGAAGATGGATGACGTCAACCGGAAGATACAGACAGCAGATGAGATCGGATGAGGTGATGACGTCAGCCGGAAGATGGATGACGTCAACCGGAAGATACAGACAGCAGATGAGATCGGATGAGGTGATGACGTCAGCCGGAAGATGGATGACGTCAACCGGAAGATACAGACAGCAGATGAGATCGGATGAGGTGATGACGTCAGCCGGAAGATGGATGACGTCAACCGGAAGATACAGACAGCAGATGAGATCGGATGAGGTGATGACGTCAGCCGGAAGATGGATGACGTCAACCGGAAGATACAGACAGCAGATGAGATCGGATGAGGTGATGACGTCAGCCGGAAGATGGATGACGTCAACCGGAAGATACAGACAGCAGATGAGATCGGATGATATAGTCTAAAAGGGGCAGAGTTTGACAACTTTTAACAGAAAGACATACGGGCATGGAGCATCAAAACAGAAGGCATAAGTGTTTCAAACCTTCAAAACCCGATTCAAAACAAGATTTTTGAAACACACTTTACAGATGATAGATTTCAACTGACAGATTTAAGAAAGACAGACTGCATGGATAGCTCTAGAATTCGAGACCACCCATGCAAACCTTAAAACAGGAAAATATTCTAAAACATTTCAGAACATTCAGGACATGAGTTCAACAGTCAAATACAGTGATTTCCAAAGCTGAGACATCAGAACTTGTACATTGTTCTAAAAGTAAAACCTCTGAATCAATACAGAACCTAACATGCAATTGCAGAATCTACCAAAAGAGAGTTTTTACAGAATTTTACAACACAACCAGAACTTCCAGAAAACTTTACAGATATAGACATTACAGAAAGCTTAAACCTCAGGTCAGAATTTGTCCGACTGCAGCAACCAAAACCCCCATGAGCTCGAGCCACCAGCCACCTAGTCATCAGACTGAGGCACGAAGTCCTCCTTTTCGGGTTCAGTACCTACATCAGGGAGTTCACCTATGAGTCTAAAACTCAGTAAGAACATAATAAGATGCAGTGATGCAAAATGCCATGCATGCGGTTTTCAGAATTTTGTGACAGTACAGAATATTACATTTCAGTGGCAGAGGGGTATAAGTGGGGCTTATAGGGGAACTGACAAGCAGATGGTGCACTATAGGCACATACAGTAGTACAGTATATATACAGAAACAGAGGGTCAGTCCCTATCCCACACTTAACCGATACATTTCAGTCATATTTTATCTTGCTTAACTTCAAAACCGTGTACAGAAAACAGTTTTGCATGAACTTTCAGAAAATCGTGTATGCATGGACATTTACAGTGCTTACAGTTGATACAGCAGAGAACAAGAAGATAAACCAATAGGAACCTGAACAGAAACCACAGAACTTAACTTTAACCTTTTTACCCGAAACCAGCCAATAGAAAGTAAAACCTAGTATCTCCGAGATGTAGGGCCTTAAGGGCCAGCCTACTGATATGAACTTACCTGTTTGCTGTAGAGTTGATGTTCTTAATCATCTCGGTTTCAGTAGTTTGTGAACCTAAAACATGCTTATACAGTTATTAACCCTAAACTTCTCAAAACCAATAAACAATATAGTTATTCTTGTTAACTATCGACGGGAATTACCTTCACGGAAGAAAACAGAAGAATACAAGAGAAATAAGGTGTGGAACTTTGTTTCAATCGCCAGAAAGAGAGAAAACAGAGAAAGAAGAGAAGAAGCAGAGAAGTGAACTAAGGGTTTCACGTAGGAGGAAGAACTTAGCTTCTTCAACAAGTTGCCAGATGTCACTCGACCATTGGCAATCTCCCACCAACCTTAATTTCTCTCTAATTTACCCTTCCATGCATTCTAAACTTAGTGTTTGGTTAGTTACACATTAGTTAGGTTCTCCCCACACTAAATTCTCCAACATTTTACAATGAAATTGTTATCGTATTTATGGCAATTTAAATTCATACAATAATTCAACAGATTATTACACGGCCAAAATGTCTGGTGTTACACAAATCCCCACCATAATATATAAGCATATAGTTTCTTGTTCTTCGTAGATACTTGAGAATATGTTTGACTGCTATCCAGTGATCTAATCCTGGAGTTAACTGGAACCGGTTGACTATCCCTAATGCATAACATATGTCGAGCCTCATGCATAATATAGCATACATCAAGCTTCCAACAGCTGATACATAGGGGTAGCGTCTCTTATCTTCCATCTTTTGAGGTGTGTCAGGACACATTCTTTTAGAAAGAATAACTCCATGTCTAGAAAGTAAATAACCCTTCTTGGAGTTTTTCATTGAATATTTGACAACTATTTTGTCAATGTACAATGCCTGAGACAAAGCTAACATTCTGTTTTTATGATCTCTTATTAGACGGATCCTTAGAATGTAGCTTGCATTTCCTAAATCTTTCATTTAGAATTGCTTAGCCAACCATTTTTTTATATTTGATAATAATTCTACATTAAAAGATCAAGGTTAGTTACTTGATGCCCTAGTGTATGTGGAACACTCGGTGGGATATCAATTAATTATCGTAATAATGAACATTTGTAAGGTGTAAAAAATAATGAGACAGGAGGTTGTTAACGTAGTTCGACAATTGCCTACCTCTGCGGCGCCACGTTTAGAATTAAAAACATTTCACGAATCTTTGAAGTTACAAGACAATCAGACTTATACAATTAAAGACTCCCTCTTATCTTTGTCTCCGCCTCTAGCTAACTTCCTCAATGAAACTGTTTTTGTGAGTTCCCCTCGACTTGTAATTGATCCCTCCTGTAATCTAAAGATGACAAGCTTCCCTTGTCATTGATAACTCCTCCTGGAATCTGTGTATGGCAAGATCCCCTTGCCCACGATCAGAACTCCTCCCGAGTTCCAGACAGTCTCCTCTTGAGATCGAGTTTCAATGAAAGAAATAGAATCACACCTGGGACACCGTCGATGACACTCGTCGTTGTCTAAAATTGCATCAAACCATTACACTCTAAAGATAATCAGATCAGCTCACAAATAGAGTGTGAATACATTCAATCAAAGATCGAATGAATAACTAAAGAACTGTGGCGTGCACAAGAAAAAATCCTGAGATACAATATATGCTCCACACGCCTCTCCAATAGAAAGATGGTTGTTATATGATTTGCAATTTTTCTATATTGAGGAGTAATTCAAAATATCATATTTAAAACATAATTGAATGAATAAAGGAAACAGAACTTTCCTATTTTGCACGTGTGACATTGATAAGTGTGTATTTTGCACACTTTATTGTATTACTTCATACTTGATTTGATGAGTTTTACTCAAATATGTGAATGATACTAATAACTTCGGTGTAAGTGTATAGAGATATTGAAGAATTACAGGTACGCGAAGAATCACAGGTTTCAGAAAGGTGGAAAGACAGAAGAAAAATAATCGGAAGAAAAGAAAAATTGGATGGCAGAGAAGTAGCCGAACTGATCGCAGAAAATTAGGCGATCGATCGGCTAAAGAGCTAAAGTGAAGAGCAATCCAGAGAAGTAGCCGATCGATCGCAGAATTTCAGGCAATCGATCGGCCAAATGAAGAATTTTAAGAGAAAACAGAAGAGTTACCGATCGATTGGCTATTTTGCTGATCGATCGGCTGAAGCGTTGTTTTACGAAAAGCAGAAAGTATGCCGATCGATCGGCTATTTTAATGGCTGAAACTTGTTTTAATCTGGACCATTGAAGCTGATTGGCTATTTTAATTATTGTAATATGTTTTAATCTCAGCCGTTGAAGATAATTGTGGGCTTCAGATTAATTAAGAATTAGGTTAACTAACTAAAGGGGGGACATTCAGACGATAGAGAAGATGTATTCAGAGCAGCCCTTGCGTGACGGAGACCGGAATAGAGCGAGAGTTTCTAGAACTGAATTTCAGCATAGTTTTTCTTTCTCTTTCTCTTCTAAACTATGAACATCTTTATTATTCTTGTTATTTCTTTTTATTCTAGCATGAACTAATTTTCTTTTCTAGGGCTACGATGTAGCCGGATTATGAATATTTAGTTTTTCCTTTAATTGAAGTTATTGATTTTCTGTTTCGTGATTGTGTTGAGTAAATTATCCTATTCTTAAAGCTTGCAATTGTCTGATCAACAATAGCATGTTCGTAGGATTGTTTTGAGACCAAGAGGTGATAAATAATCGTGCACTGAATAATTTACCATGAAAATGACGTTAGACTAGAGATAGCTAATGCGTTCATGTGCTATTTTAATTTCTCGTTCTTAATGTATTCAATTAATTCTCAGGATTAGAGACCGAGAGGTAATAATTCGTTAGTTAAATAAGTTTATCATTGCTCGAGAGAGATTGATAAATAGTTTTGTGAAATTGACATCAACACATAGAAATAAAAATTAATGAATTGAATTAGGAATACTAAATATGATTAATTTAGGTGAAATCGGAAACCCTAGAACTTTCTCATTATATTTTTAAACTCATTTAATTTTCTGTTATTTAATTAATTACTCTTGCTTTATTTTGAATCCAAATTCACGAAAATATTGTTATTCAAATTAAACTGAAATTAACTTTGTTTGATTATCAATTAAAAAGTCCTCGTGGGTTCGACACTCTACTTATCATTATATTACTTGTTGTGACTCGTACATTTGCGAACTATTTTTTCACAACAAACATCATGTATAATATTTTAAAAGGAATCACACAAGCAATCAGACCTAATCCGAACACTTCAGAAATATAATCTTTGATTGATATGATTACGTATATCGCAAAGATCTCATGATATGAATTTCGAGAATCACAATAGGAAATATATTAATTTCCTTAAAATATATTTGCCAAAAACATATGCCAACACATAAACATTAACAATCTCCCCATTTGGCAGTTTTTGGCAAAATCCAGAATTCCCTTGCATGTTGACAATAGACCGGAACCCCCCTTAACCAGTAATTATAAAGCACATTGCCAATATGCAAATTTATTCCCCCTTTTTGCCATAAAAGTAAAAACAATATTCATCAAGTCATCACCAAGAATAATTCAAAATATATAATCCATCATAGAAAATATCGATCAACACAGAATTAGAATATTCAGAATAAAATGAAGATGAACTGACTAGATTCAAGGAACAATAATAACTAAAGGAGTCATTGTCAGCAGTAAAATGATCACAGAGTTTTTTCTTCAGTAATTTCTTCCTGGATTTCCACTGAGACATCAGAAGGCACACTGGATGATTCAAGTGCAAGTGACTTCTTTTCTTTCTTTTTCAATACAGCATGTTCTTCCTCAGCAATTTTAGTCTTTAGTACAGTATCAATCAGACTTGTAACATTTTTTTTTTGTTCAATGCAGAGAGTTGATTATCCAATGATTTTAATACATCAATTAAAGCTTTAATGGAATAAGAAGCAAGAGCATGAGTGGACATACCTTTTGAAGGTAGAGCACTCTCTATGAGTTTGTCCATATCATTCACATGTTCTCCAGTCCTGAGCTTGTAACTGATGTGAATTTCATCTTTTTCAACATATAAACATTTCTTTGCTTTAATGACTTTGTGTTGCAAAGATATAATGACATAAATCAGGCAAGAAAATGGCAAGGCTAGCCTTCCATTCTTACTGTCTGCATGCTTCATAATTTGGTCAAAGATGAACTGCCCAATATTGAATGGAATAAAATTTCCTATTTTAAATAATAACGTGGTCATTGATTTGTTTATTTCAGTACCGTGCAAAATGGGCAACCAATTCCTCATGGCAATTTTATGCAAAATTCCATATTTAACTGTTAGTTGAGAGGCAGGAAAATCCTTTCCTTTAGGCCATGTACGTCTGACACCACCTGTGATATCATGTAACACTCAGTTTTACGAGATTTTAGATTTTGCTATATAATGACATTTTAGTAAATATAGTAAACTAAGTCCGTTTTGCAAACGAAAAGTTTTAGTAGAGCCATAGTAATAAATTGAAATTTTTGGTGAAATAAGAAAATTTGGAGAAAACGAATCGATAATTAAATAACGAGATAAATATAAAATCAAATGGAGGTGTAAATTGGTAATCTGACAAGTTTAATTTTTAATAAATCACACAACCTCCTTTCCCCTTCAACACTTACGTGAATTTTCTTCCCTTCCAAGCTCTCTAGCGATTTCTTTGCTTCTAGACGACGATTTCCCTCATGCCGGTTCTCCTTCACTCCGATCATCGATTCTCCTTCCCAATTTCTTCCCCAATCGACGTCCTAGGTAAGATCCTATGCTTTTGGATGGTCAGTTGTTGATTTCTAGGGTTTAAACAGTTAGGGTTTTGTGAAAAAGATGGATTATGTTAGAAACGGTTAGGTTTACCCTATTTACGACCCTGATGGACGTATTGATGATTATTGGACGTAGTTAGGCGATATTAATGGTTGAGTTAGGTTAAATTTGGAAGTTAAACAATATAAATTCCATTGAAGGCTTATTGGAGAATTAGTGAGCACAATGTGCTTGATAAATTGCTAGACATAGATACAAGTTCTAGAGAAATTTCTTTAGCTAGGAACTTTGTTTAGTTTTTGAATTCGCTTATTTAGGATTGGTTTTAATGTCCTCGTTGTGAAATGTCTTAGGTTACGAAACTCGAAACAAGGCACCGGATTGCTAAGGACGTGAGGTAAGTCTTCATGACTTATTTGGCCGATCTGGCCTACACCAAAAAAGAAATTTGTTAATTAAGAATATTGGGTGATTTATTACTTTAGTGTAGGTTTGATGGGTAGTTTAAGATATTTGTTATGCTAGAATGTTTTTCTAGGTTTTATGTACTGTTTTATGTTTTCGTTACGTTTAATGCACCGTACATGTCCATGCATCATGTTTTTCGAAAAAACATGAAAATGAATTTCTTCACTAAGTTTTCATGGATAAGAAATGACTACTGAATGCACGTAATCATGGTCATATCGGGGTGGGGTTCAGACATGGCTGTCCTGAGAGGAGGAGCATGTTTTTCCCCCGATAGATGGAAAGGGCTATCTAACCACGAGATGTGCCCTCTCCATCTGATGAGAGTCAATCTCCAGTGACATCCTTTGCTATGAATCTAAAGAATGAAAGGAATGCATGATTTTCTGAATGGCATATGCATAGCATACATTTTCATTTACGTAGATTTACTGAGTCTTTAGCTCACAGATGTCTCTATGGTGTAGGTGATCTCGAAGAAGGTGACGATGATATTCTTTTGAAAGATGAACGAGCTGGTTGAAGAAGGATGTCCGTGGGAGTACGCTGAGTAGTCGAGGCGACTTTTGACCCGTGGGAGTAAATAGTTAAGTATTTTAAAGTTTTGGGTATATTAGGTAAAAACCGTTTGATAAATGTATAGGAGGGTTTATGTTGGGCTGATATATTGATATTTTGGATGTTTTATGGATGATTTTATGGATAGATGTTTTCTTTGGATATTGATGAACTTGATTTGTGGATGTCTATCTTGGTGGATTGAGGAAAGTATGAGGTAATGGTGTTTTAGTATAGTTAGTGGAAAAGAGAAATGAGGGGAGGAGACGTGTGAAGAAGATGTAAGGAAGCAGCACTCTGGAATTAAATTCCAAAGAGCTTGCCGATCGATTGCAAGGGAGGGCGATCGATCGGCTGACGTTTCATGGGCGATTCTGCCTAAGCTAGTTAAGTGTTCTGGCAAGGAAAACGTCATCCGATTTTGTGGTCGATGACGTCGTCCGATTTTATGGTCGAGGACGTCGTCCGATTTTGTGGACGAAAATGTCGACCGATCTCATTACAGAGGCCATGTCGACCGATTTTAGTAAGTCTTCATTACAGAGGCCACGTCAACCGATTTTAGTCAGTGTCGACTATCGACCGATTTTAGTAAGTGTTCATTATGAGGCCACGTCGACGGATCTCATTACAGAGGCCACGTCGATCGATTTTAGTAAGTGTTCATTATAGAGGCCACATCAACCGATCTCATTACTGAGGCCACGTCGACCGATCTCATTATAGAGGCCACGTCGACCGATTGGAAGGAATGAACTCCAGAGAGTTTAGGACGTCGACCGAAACTCGAGAGGGAGTGTTATCTACCGAAAGGAGTTGTCGTCCCCCACTGTTCAATTTGATGAAACCCGAGAGGAAGCGTTGTCTGTCGAAAGTAGTTCGTCGACTGATTCTCTTCTGTAGTTCGGACAGAGACGGAAATGTAAAACCAAGACCTTAGTATGTCTTTCGCTGAATGATGTTAAGTGACTTTAAACGAGTACGATTAAAGGATGAAAACGAAAGTTAAAATTTTATGGGATTTTCGAGAATAGTGACAAGGGTAAATTTATGGGACGTTACATATCAGCTATGATTCGGCTAAAATCAGGAACAAACATCTCAGCATCAACGCATTAAGTTTCCAAATATGTGTTGATCACATCAGGGGTGAATTCTGTAGCACCCGGTTTCATTGAGCCAACTTATTTTGTCAAATAGTAGTGAATATTTTATAGATGAAATTGGAGAAAATTAGTGATTAGGCTAATGAGTGACTAGGCGAGGGCATAATGGTAAATTGAGACCTATAGTAATAACCTATTTAAAGAAAGAGACTTTGTGATTAATGCACTGTAGCCGCCACTATTCCCTATTTTTCCTCTTTCGGCTTTCAGCTCAAGCAGCAGAACTCCCTAGGCGATTCTTCTACTTGATTCTCCTCCGAACTAGGTGAGTCCTATTTTGATTCCTTGCTGTACTAGTAGCTAGCGATGATTGGAGAGAGTATAAACGTGAGTTTCGTGAATGCCGTATGGGTGAGCTAGTTTGGGTTTTGTGGTAAATCTGGAATGCTCAATGAACTAAGCTTCCAAACTAGTGTCTCTAGAATTCTAGCGGTTTAGAATGGAGTTTAGAGAAAGTCTAATGTATGTTCTATCTATGGCTTTAGGTTTGAGTAAGCTCCCGAGGTAGTCTTCCATCCAATACTTTCCAGGAGACCAAGTAAGTGAAGTATGCTTGTGCCTTCGGGCCTACATCACAAAACAGTAGGATTGTGTATACTTGAATATTTTTGTATGTCATGCATCATATTTTGAAAGTATGCGAAAATGAATTTACATGAAATGGCATGGTAAGGAATGAACAGACTGTAACAGTTGTTAAGAGAACTAATCTGCCCCTTAATCAAGAGAGAGGATGTATGACTTTGGGAGAAGTGATCCAACTCCCAATTTCACAGGGGGATCTGAACAAGTTGTTAAGGAAACTAATCCGCCCCTTAATCGAGAGAGAGGATGTATGACTTTGGGAGGAGTGATCCAACTCCCAATTTCATAGGGGGATCAGATAAGAAACGAATGCATCTGCAACTAAGAAGAGAAAGTAGAAACTGCATGTTTAGGAATTTATGTTTCAACATTTCATTTCATTACTACTTTACTTACTTAGCATTAGACTAATAGATGAGTTTTGTGATGTAGGTGAAGAAGTGACAGCAGGTGTGTTCTCTGAGTTTGCTGAGAACTAGGCAGGTTGGAGGGGTGCATTTATGCACCGATCTGGCAACTGATGGGGCGGTTTAACTGGTTTCAGTAGATGATAAGGTTTAGTGAACCATGATTCAATTTAAGTATGCTGAGAGTTTTTGTGACAGTGGTAGTTTTAATGTTTTTGAATACATTTTAGACCTTTCTGATAATGATATTCTGTTTGTTTTAATAGTGGTTTTACCAAATCTTGGAGTAATGCACAGATTTAAGTAGTTTTGAATGATTTTTACTAAAATGCTCAAGTTCTTTTGGTAGTCGGAGTTTTCTTTGTTTAGAGTGAAATTATTGCTATGCTGTTTTGTTGAGTGTTTTTGATCTATCGGTAGATGATGTCTATTGGCAGATGTTGAGTATTTTTTATCTATCGGTAGATGATGTCTATCGACAGATGTTGAGTATTTTTGATCTATCGGTAGATGATGTCTATCGGCAGATGATGAGTATTTTTGGTCTATCGGTGGATTTAGTCCATTGGTAGAACTCGAGTGTTTTGTCTATCGGTGGATGTAGTCCATCGGTGGATGTGAGCATTAGAATTTGTCGTTTTGTGACCGGGTGATGTCGAGTATTAATATCTATCGGAAGATGTAGGAAGAAATTTGTCGTTTTGCGATCGGCAGATGTTACTTGAGGATTTTTTTGTCGTCTAGTGACCGGATGACGCAACTTGTTCTATCGGTAGATGTGTGTAGCCGACGCGTCATCGGTAGATGTGAGCAGATGACGTGTGAAGTCGACGTGTTGATTCTGTCTCTGCTTTCATCGCTGAGTCTTTTGTCCCTACTTCTACCGCTGGCACTGTTTGGTGGTAGAAGCCTTCTATTTCTGTTTCTGCCTCTACCGTTGACTTTGTTCAGCGGAAGATGCGTTTGAATTTTTAAGTATTTCACGCTTAAGCCTTTGTTTCTTTTGGCTGAATTATTTCTTAATATTATAGCTGATTATTCAAACGTTGTTTTATAGTTTTGCTCAACTCTGTTCTGCTCAAATGATTTTTCCGCTGCAAAATTTTCAATGTTTACCATGTAAAATGTCAAATTTTTTCCATTGAGCGAGCTTTAGAATTTTCTCAAAAAACCTATTGTTCGGTTCAGTATCTTGTGTAGCAAACCGGGTTCAGATAACTCGGGGCGTTACAGTATGGTATCAGAGACATTCAGTTAAACCGTTCAAAAGATTACTCATTAGTGCCGATCGTCGCATGGGAGTACTCCAACAACTGTAAGTGTTTATGTTAGCCTTAGTTATTAGATGTTTATGAGAGTAGTTAACCCTGTGCAGGAAATCTAGTAAGATGTCTAGACGACCAGGAAGAACAAGAGTACCAAGAGAGATACAGAATCCGGGACGTGAAGAAGATCCTAGCGTGATTAGGCAGCTGACAGATTTAGTGCGTCAGCAAACAGACCTAGTGCATTAGCAGTCCGATCAGTTAGGAGTGCTGTTGAACCGAGAGGTACAGGGAAGTGCAAACTCGAGTTCTAGCAATGAACATTCTGGAGATAGATTCAGGAGGCTTCGACTACCCACGTTTGATGGATAGTCATCTGATCCGGTTATTGCTGAAGGGTGGCTTAGGAAGATTGAGAGTATGTTTAGGTGCGCCAACATTGGAGAAGGAGACAAGGTCACGTTGGCAATATTTCATTTGGCTAGTGATGCTCAACTCTGGTGGGAAACAATAGAGACCACCACTGATGTTTTGGCGATGCCTTGGTCACAATTCAAGGACATTTTCTATGAGAAGTATTTTAACAGCACTGTCCAAACTGTAAAGAAGTTGGAATTTCTGAACTTGAAGCAGACAGGGTCTGTGGCCGAGTACAGTAGGCAATTTGAGTCTCTGTCTAGGTTTGCTGGATATTTTGCTCACAGGGACGATGACAAGGTGTTCAAATTTGTGCATGGGCTGAAGCCGAAAATTTACCGAGGAGTTAAATTTTGTGGTATTAAAGGCTTGACATTTAGCGAAGTTGTGTCCACTGCTCCGGAGGTGGAAGAAGCTGAAAGGAAGTGTGCTGGACCAAATGAGGTCCTACAAAAGTTTGTCCAGTCACACCAACAAAGAGGAATGAAGAGGCCTAGTGAAGGCCAGAATAGCCAAGGAATAGGAGGAAAAGTACAGAATGCCAGGAAATTTCCCCAGTGTCCTAAGTGTTTGAAGAATCACTCGGGCGAGTGCAGATTGGGCTTTGGGAAGTGTTTCAACTGTGAGGAGGTTGGACACACGATCAAAGAATGCCCAAAGCCTAGAATCACCAGATGCTACAATTGTAACAAAGTCGGCCATATTAGCAGAGACTGCCCAGCTTCTAAGAGTGGCCCTGCTATGATTAAACCGAGGATATTCTCTATGATGGAGTCGGGTGAGGAACAGCCCGCTGTTGTATCAGGCACTATATTGATCAACTCTATACCTGCTTTTACTTTAATAGATTCTGGTGCAACACATTCTTTTATAGCGTCTACGTTTGCAGTTAAGTTAGTGTACAGTCTTCGCCATCTGAACATGTGTTTAATATCGCGTTACCCTCTGGTGAATGCATGCACTCTAGCCAAGTGATGCTTAATAGTGTGGTGATTGTTGGAAACAAGAATTTACATGCTGATCTCATTATTATGGATATAATAGAATTTGATGTAATCCTAGGAATGGACTGGTTGTTTAAGCACCACGCCACAATTGATTTAGGACTGGAATAGTTAGCTTCCAACCCCCTGGTAGTTTGAAACATACCTTTCAAGATTCGAAGAAGAGTAAGGAAATGTCTGTGATGACTTCTATTAACACTAGATGTGACGGCCCAAACCCCGAACCCGTTTGGGATCCGAGGTCCGAGGGTCAAGCCATCACTCCGGAACATAACAGAAAACTCGGACTATATATATATATATATATATATTTTTTGAACATTACACTTTTAAAACATTGACAGAGAGAGAGTGTTCTCTAGAGTAGAAATCATAACGGGAAAGAAAACAGTTAAAACCAGACTGCAGGATACACAACAGATGGATATCAGAATACTCGGGACAGTTTTGGACCACATGAAATAACAGACTGAAGAAAACAGGGAGACAGATGTAAACTAAACTTTGGACATTTAGAATATCGGGCAAGGAGAAATCTGAAGAGTGTAGGAAGGAATGTAAAAAGAATCTGAATAACAGTTATAAATGGCAGCAAAAAACAAGAAATAAAGGCGGAAGACATAGGCAGAAGACTAGCGGAAGAAATCTATTGGATGATGTAGTTTTGAAAGTAGAAGCAGAGATGAAATCAGTCGGAAGATACAGGTAGCAGATGAAATCGATGAGGTGATGACGTCAGCCGGAAGATGGATGACGTCAGGCGGAAGACATAGGCAGCAAATGAAATCGGATGAGGGGATGACGTCAGCCGGAAGATACAGGCAGCAGATGAAATCGGGTGAGGTGATGACGTCAGCCGAAAGATGGATGACGTCAGCCGGAAGATACAGGCAGTAGATGAAATCGGATGAGGGGATGATGTCAGCCGGAAGATGAATGACGTCAGCCGGAAGATACAGGTAGCAGATGAAATCGGGTGAGGTGATGACATCAGCCGGAAGATAGATGACGTTAGCTGGAAGATACAGACGTTAAACGTAATCGGCAGAAGAAAAACATATGGCAGAACCACTGTTTGGCTGTAGATGGGAATAAGACAAAATGTGAACAGTATCAATCGGTAGACATAGTTTCAATTTTTGACAAGAAGACACACAGACAGAGAGCATAAAAACAGAAGACATAAACGTCTCAGATTCTCAAATCACTTCAAAACATGGTTCTCGAGCACAACAGAAGGCATAACAGAAACTTAAAAATAATCACAATGCATAGATAGCTCAAAAACCAGAGACCATCCATGCATAGACTAACAGAAAATATTCCAAACCATTTCAGAATACTTCAGAACATAATTCAACTGTCTAATACAGCACAAACAGAAGGCATGGAAGTTGTAGACCTTCAATACCCGATTCTAAACAAGGTTGTAGAACATACTTTACAATTGACAGATTCAAAGAAACAGACTGCATGTACAAACTAACAGAAAATATCCCCAAACAATTCCAGAACATTCAGAACATGAATTCAACTTGTCAAATACAGTAGTTTTTTTGAAACTTAGACATCAAAATCTGTGCATTGTTTTAAAATCTGAGGATCAGTACAGAACCTAACATATATTTGCAGAATTTCCAACACAGAAGTTTTAAATACATAAACAGAACATAGTTTAGAATTTCACTCTCTCAGTCGGGAATTTGTCTGACAGCCACAACCAACCCGAGAGCTCGAACCACCAGCCACCTATTCATCAGACTGAGGCACAAAGTCCTCATTTTCGGGTTCAGTACCTACATCAGGGAGTTCACCTATGAGTCTAAAACTCCGTAAGAACATATAAAATAATGCAGTGATGCATATGCTATGCATGAACTTTCAGAAATACAGTGACAGTACAGAACATTACGTTTCAGTGGCAGATGGGTATAAGTGGGTCTTATAGGGGAACAGGCGAACAGTGGGTGCATTATCAGGTACAAACAGTTATACGGTATAGTACAGAAACAGATCTGGGGGCCAGTCCCCGTCCCACACTTAACCGATACATTTCAGTCAGATTTTATCTTGTTTAGTATCAAACAGTGTACAGAAATCGGTTTTACATGAACTTTTGGTGAAAACGTGTATGCATGAACATTTTCAGTGCCTGAACTTACAATAGCAGACGACAGAAATAACAGAACATACTGTGAAGCAGAACACAGACAACTCAGAACATAAACTATAACCTTTCTACCCAAAACAACCCGACAGAAATAAACCACCTAGTACCTCCGTGATGTAGGGCCTTAAGGGCCAACCTACGGTTATGAATTTACTCGTTATCCGCGATGCAGTTAGCTGGAAAGTCTCAGAAATGCACAGATCTGTAACATGCACGTGGAGAAATAAGCAAGGCTGCAAATGTTAACTAATAACTTGGAAGATTATGCAGTTAACCCCATTCTGACTTGTAGAAAACAACGAATGTGTTTCCATACAAAAACCGAGAGTTTTCTCCCAAAATAACTTAACCTAAAACTTCAGCAAACTCATACTTTTACTTGTCCAAATTTGTTAGCATTAGTAGATGTTTACCTTAGCGGAGGAGCAGAAAGAAATCTGAGGAGATCGAAGGAAATTCGATGATTGTTTGTCTACAGAAAGAGAGAATACCGAGAAGAGAATGGAAAGAGCAGAGGAAAGAGAGAAGTGGGTTTCACGTAGGAAGTGGAGTATGTCTTGTTCAGCAAGTTGCCAAGTGTCGATGGCATAATGGCTCCATCCCACCAACCACAATTCTTACCTAAATAGCCCCTCCATTTGATTCTAACCAACTTGTTAATTGATTTGTTTTGGTTCCACATTAGCTTAGTTCTCCACTAATTATTCCAACAATTCAACCAAAACATTCATTGTATTAAAATAATATTGATCCCGCTCATACGATTCGAGAAAATGATTACATGGCAATTAAATGCCGGGTGTTACACTAGACCATCCCCATGTGGAGAGTATTTGTACTTCTTAGCTAGCGTTTTAGACACACAACTTGTAGGAAGGAAAATCCTCAAAATGTCTTAGTTGTCCAAGACTTTTCAGAAGTATTCTTAGATGACCTTCCTTGTTTACCACCAGATAGAGAAATTGAATTTGTTGTAGATGTTTACCCCGGCGCCGAGCCCGTGTCTAAAAATCCATATAGACTAGTACCAACAGAACTTAAAGAATTAAAGAAGCAGTTGGAGGATCTGTTGGAGAAAGGGTTCATACGCCCTAGCTTTTCACCGTGGGGTGCACCTGTCCTTTTTGTCAAAAAGAAGGATGGATCGATGCGGATGTGCATTGATTATCGGGAACTAAATAAGCTAACTGTCAAGAACAAGTATCCATTGCTGAGGATAGATGAGCAATTTGACCAACTCAAGGTGCAAAAGTTTTCTCTAAGATTGACCTTAGGTCCGGTTATTACTAGTTGAAGGTTAAATCTGAAGATATCCCTAAGACTGCTTTTCGCACAAGGTATGGACATTATGATTTTTTGGTTATGTCCTTTGGATTGACAAATGCACAGGCAGTCTTCATGGATCTTATGAATAGAGTGTTTCATGAGTATTTGGACAAGTTTGTCATAGTGTTTATAGATGACAGTCTAATCTATTCTAGTACTAAGGATGAGCATGCAAGGCATTTGAGTTTGGTGTTAGGAGTACTTAGACAGCACCAACTTTATACTAAGTTTTCCAAATGTGAGTTTTGGTTGGACAGAGTTCACTTTCTTGGTCACGTGATCTCTGGAGATGGAATATCTGTCGATCCAGCCAAGGTTCAAGCAGTCAAGGAGTGGCCCCGACCGAAGAGTGCTACAGATATTCAGAGTTTCCATGGATTAGTAGGATATTACAGAAAATTTATTGAAGGATTTTCAAAGATTGCAACACCCCTCACTCGGTTAACAAGGAAAGATATCAAGTATGCTTGGACAGAGGAGTGCGAATCCAGTTTCCAGACTTTGAATAGAAACTTACCAATGCCCCAATATTAACCCTTCCTGTCGAAAATGGTAAATTTAGCATTTACTGTGATGCATCCAAAATTGGTCTTGGATGTGTATTGATGCAAGACGGCAAGGTAATATCTTATGCTTCTAGACAGTTGAAAACACATAAGAAGAATTACCCTAAACATGACTTGGAATTAGTTGTAGTGGTATTTGCACTTAAGATTTGAAGGCATTACTTATATGGACAAACTTGTGAAATATTCTCGGACCATAAAAGTCTGAAATATATTTTCACACAGAAAGAGTTAAACATGAGGCAACGTCGATGGTTAGAATTTGTAAAGGATTATGATTTTGAGATTTAATACCATCCCGGCAAAGCTAATGTTGTGGCAGATGCTTTGAGTAGAGTGACAACTTTAGTCTCAGCCTTGATTCTTGACATACCATTAGCCTTAGAGTCTGAATTCCAAAGGTTTAATCTAAAAGCAGTGCACAGTGTGTCAGCCATGCTTTCTGCCATATCCTTGAGACCTACCATTCTGGAAAGAATAAAGGAAGCTCAGACAAATGATGTAGAGTGCAACAAGTACAGATTAAGCATAGAATCTACTGTTAATTCAGATTTCAATTATTCCAATGATGGGATCCTTAAGTTTAGAAATAGATGGTTTGTTCCTGCCATTAAAGAACTTCGAGATGAGATTCTTTCTGAATCACATTCTTCTAGATTTTCTGTCCACCCTGGAAGTACGAAGATGTACAAGGACCTCAAACAGCATTATTGGTGGCCAAGTATGAAGAGATGTGTGGCAGAGTATGTAGGATCATGCTTGATTTGCTAGTGGATTAAAGCTGAACATCAGAGGCCTGCAGGAACATTACAACCCTTACCAGTTCCTGAATGGAAATGAGAACAAATAACGATGGACTTTTTTGTGGGATTGCCTAGAACAGCAAAGAGGACATGATGCAATCTGGGTTATAGTTGATCGATTAACCAAATCTGCCCACTTTCTGCCTATGAGGATGACATACTCGATGGATCAGCTTGCTGAATTGTATGTGCAAGAGATTGTTAGGTTACATGGAGTTCCAGGTACTATAGTTTCAGACGGAGATTCTAGATTTACATTTAAGTTTTGGAAGAGTTTGCACAAGGCTATGGGAACACAGCTTACTTTTAGCATAACTTTTCACCCTCAAACAGACGGACAATCCGAGAGAACTATTCAGACCTTAGAAGATATGCTCCGTGCATGCATATTAGATTTTCAAGGATCTTGGAGTAAATATTTATCATTGGTGGAGTTTTCATATAATAACAGTTTTCAGGCAACAATAGGGATGGACACCATATGAAGCATTGTATGGACAAAAGTGCAGATCTCCTTTGTACTGGGATGAAGTTGGTGAAGCACAGTTGCTTGGTCCTGACATTGTGCAACAAACTATTGAGAAGGTTTCCCTCATCCGCTAGAGGATCTTAACAGCCCAAAGCCGACAGAAAAGCTATGCCGACAGAAGACACCGAGAATTAGAGTTTGAAGTAGGTGATGAAGTTTTTCTTAAGGTATCACCATTCAAAGGAGTTGTAAGATTTGGTAAGAGATGCAAGTTGAACCCTAGATTTATTGGACCCTTTTCAATCTTGAAAAGAATTAGGAAGGCAGCTTACGAATTACAGCTACCAACCTCTATGGAAGGAATCCATAATGTGTTCCATGTTTCCATGTTGAAGAAGTGTGTAAGAAATCCATCACAGATTGTGGAACAGCAGAGTATTGAAGTTCATCCTACTCTTGCATATGAGGATAAACCAGTAAGGATCTTAGACCATACCGTGAAAGTGTTGCGCAACAAAGAAGTTCCACTGGTGAAAGTCTTATGGCATAACCAGAACATAGAGGAGACAACTTGGGAGCACCAACAAGACATGATGGACCAACATCCAGAATTATTCAGGTATTGAATTTTGAGGACAAAATTCTTTTAAGGAGGGTAGATTGTAGCACCCGGTTTCATTGAGCCTAACTTATTTTGTCAACTAGTAGTGAATGTTTTATAGATGAAATTGGGAGAAATTAGTGATTAGGCTAATGAGTGACTAGGCGATGGCATAATAGTAAATTGAGACCTATAGTAATAACCTATTTAAAAAAAGAGACTTTGTGATTAATGCACTGTAGCCGCCACTATTCCCTATTTTTCCTCTTTTAGTTTTCAGCTCAAGCAGCAGAGCTCCCTAGGCGATTCTTCTACTTGATTCTCCTCCGAACTAGGTGAGTCCTATTTCGATTCCTTGTTGTACTAGTAGCTAGCGATGATTGGGGAGAGTATAAATGTGAGTTTCATGAATGCCGTATGGGTGAGCTAGTTCGGGTTTTGTGGTAAATCAGGAATGCTTAATGAACTAAGCTTCTAGACTAGTGTCTCTAGAATTCTAGCGGTTTAGAATGGAGTTTAGAGAAAGTCTAATGTATGTTCTGTCTATGACTTTAGGTTTGAGTAAGCTCCCGAGGTAGTCTTCCACCCAATACTTTCCAGGAGACCAAGTAAGTGAAGTATGCTTGTGCCTTCGGACCTACATCACAAAACAGTAGGATTGTGTATGCTTGAATGTATTTGTATGTCATGCATCATATTTTTAAAGTATGCGAAAATGAATTTACATGAAATGGCATGGTAAGAATGAACATACTGTAACAGTTGTTAAGGGAACTAATCCGCCCCTTAATCAAGAGAGAGGATGTATGACTTTGGGAGAAGTGATCCAACTCCCAATTTCATAGGGGGATCTGAACAGTTGTTAAGGGAACTAATTCCGTCCCTTAATCGAGAGAGAGGATGTATGACTTTGGGAGGAGTGATCCAACTCCCAATTTCACAAGGGGATCAGATCAGAAACGAATGCATATGCAACTGCGATGAGAAAGTAGAAACTGCATGTTTAGGAATTTATGTTTCAGCATTTCATTTCATTACTGCTTTACTTACTTAGCATTAGACTAATAGATGAGTTTTGTGATGTAGGTGAAGAAGTGACAGCAGGTATGTTCTCTGAGTTTGCTGAGAACTAGGCAGGTTGGAGGGGTGCATTCATGCACCGATCTGACAACTGATGGGGCGGTTTAACTGGTGTCAGTAGATGAGAAGGTTTAGTGAACCATGATTCAATTTAAGTATGTTGAGAGTTTTTGTGACAGTGGTAGTTTAATATTTTTTAATACATTTTAGACCTTTCTGATAATGATACTCTATTGGTTTTAATAGTGGTTTTACCAAATCTTGAAGTAATACACGGATTTAAGTAGTTTTGAATGATTTTTAGTAAAATCCTCAAGTTCTTTTGGTAGTCGGAGTTTTCTTTGTTTAGAGTGAAATTGTTGCTATGTTGTTTTGTTGAGTGTTTTTGATCTTTCGATAGATGATGTCTATCGGCAGATGTTGAGTATTTTTGATCTATCGGTAGATGATGTCTATTGACAGATGTTGAGTATTTTTGATCTATCGGTAGATGATGTCTATCGGTAGATGATGAGTATTTTTAGGTCTATCGGTGAATTTAGTCCATCGGTAGAAGTCGAAAGTTTTGTCTATCAGTGGATGTAGGCATTAGAATTTGTCTTTTTGTGATCGGGTGATGTCGAGTATTATATCTATCGGAAGATGTAGGAAGAAATTTGTCGTTTTGCGATCGGCAGATGTTACTTGAGGATTTTTTTTGTTGTCTAGTGACGGATGACGCAACTTGTTCTATCGGTAGATGTGTGCAGCCGACGCGTCGTCAGCAAATGTGAGCAAATGACGTGTGAAGTCGACGTGTCGATTCTGTCTCTGCTTTCACCGCTGAGTCTTTTGTCCCTACTTCTACCACTGTCACTGTTTGGCAGTAGAAGCCTTCTGTTTCTGTTTCTGCCTCTACCGTTGACTTTGTTCAGCGGAAGATGCATTTGACTTTTTAAGTATTTCACGCTTAAGCCTTTGTTTCTTTTGGCTGAATTATTTCTTAATATTATAGCTGATTATTCAAACGTTGTTTCATAGTTTTGCTCAACTCTGTTCTGCTCAAATGATTTTTCCGCTGCAAAACTTTCATTGTTTACCTTGTAAAATGTCAAATTTTGTCCATTGAGTGAAGCTTTAGAATTTTCTCAAAAATCCTATAGTTCGGTTCAGTATCTTGTGTAGCAAACCGGGTTCAGATAACTCGGGGCGTTACAAATTCAAATATCTGTCCTCTAATATAGATTTTACCAAAATTTGAGTGATCAGGAGACTTAACATCTGGATCTAAATTGCAGAAAAACTTTAAAACAACTTTACTCACAAAGGGATTAAGCCTTCTAAACGTCTTTCCTAAGCCTTGTTGTAGAAGATGGTAAATCAAAACTTTACAATCTAGAAAGTCGCCTTCGTGTATATTTCGTTCAGACCATAAGGTTCTATTAGAAAAGTTTTCCCATCGTGCAGCATGAAGATCAACTTAAACTCTACTTCACCTGCTTTAACGGAAGACTTACTTGAATTTTTGTTGACTTGAGTGTGTGACATTGACTGCAAGCGAGTTGGACGTTTTGGAGACAGAGAAACTTTGGCCTTTACCTTTGACTTCTTCGATTTTAAAGAATTAGGATGCACAACAATCTTGTTGGACTTCAAATTTGTTGACTTTCCAAGAGCAGAGCTTTCACTCGTTTTCTTAAGACTTGAGCGAAGATTGCTTTACTGTTTTGGAATTCAATTTTCTTGAACATCAGAGGAATCTGATCCTTTTTCATCTTTTTCGGACCATTACTCATCAGAGGAATCTGCTTTAACCGTTCAAGCCTTTTTTCCTTTTGAAACTTGAGCAAGTCTTGATCGAACAGAGGCCTTTGGAGAAATAGAGCTAGTTTTGTATATATCGTTCACAGGATTTCGAAATCTTCTTTTGACTCCTGAAGAATCCACTTCATTAATGGGAAGAACATCCATTGATATTCGTGATTGCTCCCCCTTAAGCTCAATTGTCGTATATGCAATAGGTGGAGGTGTATAGACAATGATAGTCATTTCTGATTCTGGATGAGCTTCTGTGACAGTGTGTGGAACATCGCTTGATGATGCAGCCTTAGTTGATTTTCTGTTTCTTGCTGTGGATGAGAGCTCTTGTGAAAAACCCTAAACAATGAAATCCTTTCGAAATACATAATGTTATCAGAAGAGAGAGAATGATATCATCGTTGAGAATTTTGAGAATATATGGAAATATTTTAAAAGAGCCATCAAATCACATTAAAGTTTTTTCATTTCTTCACAGAGTATACAGAACATAGTTTCCATATTTCCTTGAAAAAGATCAATAAACCTGCAACATAAAAAACTTTGCTGATTTTATGGAAATAAACCCTAAAATCTGACGATTATTCGATTTCAAGATATACTCATTTAGTAACCATAATCGAGATAATGATGCACTTTTGGTCTTCATTAGAATATCCGAAATACCTTTCCAAACTTTCTGATAATAGATTCGCAATTCTCAAAGAATTTGAGAGAAATATAGAAGTTGTCCATAAATATATAAGATTTTCTTCAGATTCTCCCAGAACCACAACCTTCTCAGTTGAACGACAAGTCCAATTTATATATCCATAAGTGTTGGAAATTTCCCGTAAGTAAAAAAAATCACCCAAAAACAAGTGATGAAGAAGTTTTTTTTTTTTTTGTATTATAATAATACGAAAACAAAAGAAAAACTTACGAATCTTTTCACATGACACAAAGGCCTAAGGCAGACCTTAATTCTTCAAATTTCACACCATTCAAAGCTTTGGTGAAAATATCGGTAATTTATTTTTCGGTCACCATATGTTCCAAGATGATAACTTTGTCTTCTACAAGGGATCTAATGAAATGATGTAGAATATCAATATGTTTTGTTTGTGAATGTTGAACTGGATTCTTGGAGATATTAATAGCACTCATATTATCACAATATAATGTTATGACATCCTGTGTGACACCGTAGTCCTTGAGCATTTGTTTTATCCTCAGCTACTACCAGCTGCAATATATTCTATCTCGATAGTAGACAGAGAAATAGAGTTCTGCCTCTTGCTGAACTATGACACTAAATTGTTTCCTAAATAAAAGCATCCACCAAAAGTACTTTTCCGATCATCCGAACTCCCATCTCAATCAGCATCACAAAAGCCAACTAGATTTGCATTTGTATCAAATGAATACAAGATTCCATAGTCAGTTGTCCCACTAACATATTTGAGAATTCGCTTTACTAACACCAGGTGAGACTCTTGAGGATTTGTTTGAAACCGAGCACAAAATCCCACACTATAACAAATGTCTGGCTGATTAGCAGTTAGATATAAGAGGCTGCCAATTATACTTCTATATAGTCGTTCATCAATAGAAATCCCTTTATCATCTTTGGATAGTTTTTCATGTGTCCTAATCGGTGTACTTTTAGGGCGAGCATTTTCTAACTTGAAACGTTTCAACAAACTTTTGGCATACTTGGTTTGGGAGATGAAAATTCCATCATTTCTTTGCTGAATCTGTAGACCAAGGAAGTAATCGAGCTCACTAACCATGCTCATCTCAAATTCGCCAGTCATTTTAGAAACAAAATTATCTACCAGCACCTATGACACTGAGCCAAACACTATGTCATTAACATAAATTTGAGCAAGTAAAAACTGACATTTGTCATGGCGAATGAAAAGGGTTTTATCTACTACCCTTACTCATATCCCTTGGATAATAAATACACTATGAGTCGTTCATACCAGGCACGGGGTGCTTGTTTGAGTCCGTATAGCGCTTTCTTCAATTTATACACATACTCGGGATAATGAGGGTGCTCAAAACCCTTTGGTTGAGTGACATAAACTTCTTCATTTAGAAAGCCATTGAGAAATGCACTCTTCACATCCATTTAATATAGTTTGAAATGCATTACACAAGCAAGAGCTAGTAAAAGTCGGATAGATTTCAGTCAAGCAACCGGAGCGAATGTCTCATCAAAATCAATTCCTTCAATCTGTGAATATCCTTGAGCAACTATCCGAGCTTTATTGCATGTAATGTTTCCATGCTCATCACTCTTGTTCTTGTATATCCTGTGATAACCCGAATGTGAATGTATGTGTATGACTGCGGGGCAAACCTCGGGACCTAAGCCGAGTGTAGGCGAATCCCGGGTCATAAAGAGGGGGTGGTAACAATCCCACATCGCTTGGGGAAGTACATGAAAATGAAACATATGTAAGAGATTCCTCCCAAAATAGCAAGACGCGTTTTGGAGCACGATCAGCAACGGATCCCATAAGAACTCCGAAGTTAAAAGTGCTTCGACGAGAGCAATCCCAGGTTGGGTGACCTTCCGGGAAGTTCTCGCCAAACAAAGCTGTGAGGGGAGGATATTGTGCTACGGCCCAATCCCTAGAGCGGACAATATCTTGCTGGGAAACAGGGTTGTTACATATCCACTTGGTGCCGATGACGTTTACATTTGGAGGACACGGCACTAAAACCCAAACTTGATTTCGAGAGAATTGATCAAGTTCTTCTTGCATTGCCTCGATCCAATATTCATCTAGGAGAGCTTCTTTCACATTTTTAGGTTCGATGGTTGAGGTGAAGCATGCCATATGAATCATATCTCGGTAGTTTACTATCGGTTTGTCTCTGGTTCGGAGTCCATCATTTAGACTACCAATGACTTTATCAACAGGATGATCTTTCTGGACACGTGTGGACGGGTGTCTGCAATCTGATGTAGTCACTTCCACTTCAGCCATTGTGATAGTTGTATCAGAGACATTACCTGTGACACCGTTTGGACAAACATCGGGAACATTAATGGAAGCTCTAGAACTTTCATTATTTGACACCTGGAGAACATCATCTTTAGGCAGATCGACTGTTTCCAAGGAATCATTCACTTGAACATTGGCTGATTCAATCACAGTTCTAGTTCGTTTATTGTAAACTCGATAGGCGTGACTATTGGTTGCATATCCGAGAAAAATAGCTTCATCACTCTTAGAGTCAAATTTTCCTCTGTGTTCCCTTTCATTTAACACATAGCACGTACTACCAAAAGGATGAAAATAATGAAGATTTGGAGTTTTACCTTTCCATATCTCGTACAGCGTCTTGGAAGTTCCTCGGCGGAGATACACTCGATTTATGGTATAGCATGTTATGTTCATCGCCTCGGCCCAGAACTTCTGTGGAACATTTTTCTCGTGTAACATCACGAGGGACATTTCTGCAAGAGTTTGATTTTTTCGTTCAACAACTCCATTTTGCTGAGATGTCTTTGGTGCCGAGAACTCATGAGATATTCCAAGAGAAGTCCGAGAATTCTGAGTTTTCAAATTCTCTTCCATGATCGCTATGGATGTGAATAATTCCCATGATGGCACATTCTTTTTCACGTTGAAGTCGAATACACAAGGCTTTGAAGGCTTTGAAAGTATCAGATTTTTCTCTAAGGAATTCCACCCATGTAAAACGTGAAAAATCATCAACTGTAACATAGGCATATCGTTTTCCTCTAATGCTTTCCAGAGGCATCGGTCTCATTAAGTCCATATGAAGTAATTCAAGCACACGATTGGTAGTTGTCGTCTGCAACTTCGGGTGAGACATCTTGGTTTGTTTACTTATTTGGCATGGTCCACACAAACAATCCTCATCAAAATTTAGCTTGGGAATCTCACGGATAGCCCCCTTTGAAATAATCATCTTTAGCATATTATTATTGACGTGTCTCAATTTTCGATGCCATAAAATAGAATCATCCATGCTAGAACTATAACAAGTTGAAGATGATGAGATAAGATAACAATTATCAGCTGACCTTACCCCTTCTATGATGTAATTTTTGTCAAGATCCGAGACTGTGCACTTCTCATGATTGAAATAAACATTTAAATTTTGATCACAGCAGCTGGCTAATGCTTATCAAATTAACATTTAGACCATCTACGAGAAGAGCATTCTCCAACTGTGGTAATCCAAGAACATTCAGTGTACTTGCATCTATGACACTTGCCTTGACACCATTCCCGAAAGTTACTTTTCCCATACGATCAGATGTATGTTCTTCAAAAACCTCTTTTCACCGGTCATATGCCTAGAGCATCCACTATCAAAGTACCATGCATCAGTTGTAGTAGCTTTTAGAGATGTATGAGTGACATTACACTTCAACGTGGATTTCTTCACCCATTTTTGTTGTGGAAGTCTGTAAACAAAAGAATTTCTAGCAGTACCTTGTCTTAAATCAACAAGATATGTAAAACATCTAGGTCGAATATGACCTCTACGATTACAGTAATGACAAACTGAATTAAATTTGATATGTAAAACATCTAGGTCGAATATGACCTCTACGATTACAGTAATGACAAACTGAATTAAATTTGTTACCGTTTCTGAAAAGTGTGGGATTAGATTTTGACTTCTGCTTGATTCTTGGATCATTCGTTGCGATTTGTTTTCCTTTGTAATCAGGGTTATTGATTTGCATCTTTTGAGGTAATATTATTTGCATTTTCTCATAGGACAATGTAGGTGACATCAAAAGCTTCCCTTTACTTCCAGGTTGAGAAAGCATTATTTGTGCTATAGAACTTTCTTCTCTAAACCCTAAACTAGATCGATCACAGTTGGGTTTGCCGCACTTAAGATATCATCCAGCTTAGATGAACTTGTATTTAGCATTTTAACATTTTTCTTCAAGTGATTCAGCTCATTGAGTAGTTCTGTCTCTTTTTCATGACTCATTCTTAATTCGGCTTCTAGTTGAGAAATCGATTTTTGTAGATTGTTCTTCTCAGTTTTCAAATCTCCATTCTAAATACGAAGACGCTGATTTAATCTGACAAGCTCAGTCCATTTCTCATGAAGATACATGTATTCTGTGATGAGGTCTTCTTTGGTAGCTTCATCCATAATTTCATCACTACAATCCGATATATCATCTTTGACTTCGTGTGTAACACCATCATTTTCTGCAGATTCAGCTTTACCAACTAGTGCAACATGATTGTTTGAAATTCATCTTCTTTTTCCGATTCATCATCACTCCAAGTAGTATTAAAAGAGCTTTTCTTTTTCTTCAAGGTGTTAGCGCATTTAGCTTGTATGTGCCCAAAACCATCACAGTCTCTACATTGAATTCCTTTGTTCTTAACAGATTGATCTGGAGTGTGATTGTCTTCCCTGTACTTCTTATTGCTTGAGGGACTTGGTTTTGTATGACTGACATTGGTTCTGACACCGCGATTATTTCTCCCAAACTTTTTCATAACACGACTGAAATTCTTTGATAGTAATGCAAGAGACTCTTCAAGGTCATCTTCATCATGAACATTCATGTCTTGTGTGTCAGTTTTTAGTACTACACCTTTGAACTTCTTTATTTCGGCATCAATCCCAAGATTCATTTCAAAAGTTCTAAGTGATCCCATTAGTTCTTCCAATTTCATTTTGGAAACATTTTTAGCTTCTTCAATTATGGTAACTTTATAAGCAAAATGCTGTGGGAGAGACCGTAGAGTCTTACAAACCAACTATTCTTCAGAGAAAGTTTCACCAAGTGCAAACACCTCATTGGCTATATCACATAGTTTGGCGTTTAATTCCGCAATACTTTCTTCTTCAAGAATTTTTAGGTTTCCAAACCTTGTAGTGAGCATTTGCATCTTTGATAGTTTCACGGCCGATGTTCCTTCATAAGTGGTTTGGAGAATTTCTCATGCTCTTTTAGCTGACTCACACGTTGAGATAAGCCTGAACTGAGTAAGGCCAACACCATTAAAAATAGCGTTAAGTGCCTTCGAGTTACTGTTGGCTAGAGCATCTTCAGATACTGACCAATCTTCTTCAGATTTAAGAGACATGTCACCACTTTCATTAGTGGTCGTGGGAAGATTCTATCCAGTCAAAATGGATCATCATGCTTTCTCATCAATAGCCTAGATGAATGCTCTCATCCTGGCTTTCCAGTAAGCGTAATTGCTTCCATCCAATAATGGAGGGTTCATAGTTGAACCTCCTTCCTTCATAGAATCCATTGAACCAAGATCAAATCCCGTAGATCTCGCTTAAGAAACAAAAGCGAACCGCTCTGATACCAATTGAAAGATCAAGGTTAGTTACTTGATGCCCTAGTGTATGTCGAACACTTCGGTGGGACACCAATTAATTATTGTAATAATGAACAGTTGTAAAGTGCATAAAATAATGAGATAGGAGGTTGTTAACGTAGTTCGACAATTGCCTACGTCTGGGGGGCCATGCCCAGAATTAAAAATATTTCATGAATCGTTGAAGTTACAAGACAATCAGACTTATACAATTAAAGACTCCATTTTATCTTTGTCGCCGCCTCTAGCTAACTTTCTAAATGAAACTGTTTTTGCGAGCTCCCCTCGACTTGTAATTGATCCCTCCCAGAATCTAAAGATGACAAGCTCCCCTTGTCATTGATGACTCCTCCCGAAATCGTGTATGGCAAGATCCCATTGCCCACGATCAGAACTCCTCTCGAGTTTCAAGCAGTCTCCTCCAGAGACCGAGTTTCAATGAAAGAAATAGAATTGCACCTGAGACACCGTCGATGACACTCGTCGTTGTCTAAAGTTGCATCAAACCAACACACTCTGAAGATAATCAGATCAGCTCACAAATAGAGTGTGAATACATTCAATCAAAGATCGAATGAATAACTGAAGAACTATGGCGTGCATAAGAAAAAATCTCGAGATACAATATTTGTTCCACACGCCTCTCTAATAGAAAGATGGTTGTTATATGATTTGCAATTTTTCTATATTGAAGAGTAATTCAAAATAACATATTTAAAACATATTTGAATGAATAAAGGAAAAAGAACTTTCCTGTTTTACGCGTGTGACATAATGTATAACATTTTAGAAAGGAATCATACAAGCAATCAGACCTAATCCGAACACTTCATAAATATAATCTCTGATTGATATGATTACTTATATTGCAAAGATCTCATGATATGAATTCCGAGAATCACAATAGGAAATATATTAATTTCCTTAAAATAAATTTGCTAAAAAACATATGCCAACACATAAACATTAACATACATTATTCCCAATAAGTAGAATATCATCAACGTATAGAACTAAGAAGACCACACGCTTGTCATTAATGAGTTTGTATACACAAGACTCATCAAGGCACTGCGTGAACCCATAAGTTTTGATTGCTACATCAAATCTTATATACCATGACCTGGATGCTCATTTGAGTCCATAAATAGACCTATTTAACTTGCAAACCTTTTGCTTTGCATTCTTATATATGAAACCCTCTGGCTGCTCCATATAAATAGGTTTCCTCAAGATTACCATTCAGAAAGGCCGTCTTGACATCCATCTGCCAAATTTCATAATCATAATGAGCGGTAATACAGAGCAAGATACGAATGGACTTAAGCATAGCTACAGGAGAGAAAGTCTCTTCATAGTCAATTCATTCCCTTTGTGTATAACCCTTAGCTACAAGCTTAGCTTTGAATGTCTCCACTTTTTCGTCCACTCCTCTTCTCCTCTTATAGATCCATTTACACTCTATAGGTTTTACCCTTTTAGGTAGATCTATAAGATCCTAGACAGAGTTGGAATACATCGATTTCTGTAGCACCCAGTTTCAATAAATCAAAATAAGTTATTAAACAGTGGTATATAATTTTTATGGTTAAAATTTAGTGAAATGTTGATTAGGTTGTAAATGACTAGGCAGGGGCAAGATGGTAATTGCGAATTTATATTGTGGATAAGTATTTAAGGAAAGGTTTAGTGAGGTTTAGCCGCCACTGTTTTATTACTCTTACCTCTCAGCTCAAGCAGACTACCTCTGGGCGATTTCCCCTCCGGTTTTCCCCAACCAAGGTGAGTTTTGAATCAACTACTTGCCGTTCTAGTGCTAGGGTAGCTGAAGGATTGCAATGTACGTATCTTCGATAAGCTGCGAGTGAGAGATTTGGGTTTTTGGGGTTTAGTGATGTATCGGGAATGCTTAATCAGTAGAGCCCCAAACTGGCTTCCTTAGACTTCAGTAGTTAGATAAAGTTTAGTGGAGATCTAATCCATAATCTGTCAATGGTTTTAGGTGAGCAGATTTTTGGAGTAGCATATAGCCGAGCGATTTCCAGGAGCCAGGTAAGTAAAGTAATGTGTGAGCCTTCGGGCCTACATCACAAAACAGTAGGTTTATGCATGTTTGAGTGTTTCTTTTCTTTATGTCATGCATTAAGTTTTTGAAGAATTACGAAAATGAATTTATGTGCAAGGTTATGATGAGTATGAATTGAATGAAACAGAGTAGCTGTTAAGGGAAGTAATCCGCCCCTTAACTGAGTAGAGGATTTATTACATTGGGAGAACCGATCCCACTCCCAAGGGAATTAAGGGATCTGTATTAGCTGTTAAGGGAAGTAATCCGCCCCTTAACTGAGTAGAGGATTTATTACATTGGGAGAATCGATCCCACTCCCAAGGGAACTTAGGAATCAGACCAGTTTATGAACGATGCACAACTGAGTTGAGAAAAATTAGAAACTGCGTGATCAGGGTTTATGTTTCAGCATACATTTCATTAATGCTTTACTTGCTTAGCATTAGGCTAATAGATGAGTTTTGTGATGTAGGTGTTGAGGATACAGCAGGTGATTTCCCTGAGAGCGTAACCGAGTAGATGAGGTTGGTGGAGCACGGCTGTGCAACGGTCAGGCATCTGATGGGGCGGTTTGACTGGTGTCATTGACTAACAAAGATTAATTGACAGTATTTCAAATTTATTATACTGAGCTTTCATGACAGTAGAAATTTTAATGTTTTGGAATTCGCTTTTGAGTTTCTTTTCTGATAACGATATTCTGTTGGGATTTCAAGATAGTACTTATGAGTTTCTAGTGACACAAAGGTTTGGATTGTCTCTGGTTAGTTTTAGCAAGGATGAGTTACTTGAAGTTTTCAAAAGTATTCTTAGTTTTCTCTGAATTTAGTATTCTGTTGGTTTATTACTGGATTTGCAAGTGAAGCGATTAGAGTTGTTGTTTTGCTCTCTCTATCGACAGATGATATCTGTCGGTAGATGTTGAGTAAATTTTAAATTCTATCGGAAGATGTCTTCAGAAAAGCCATCGGAAGATGTAAATTTTAAAGTCTATCAGTAGATGCTTTAAGGAGTTACGTGAGTAGCACGTGTCGGCAGATGTAGTCCATTCCATCGGAAGAGGGAGAAACCCGTTTGTCGTTTAGCGAATCGGAAGGTGTAGAGTAACCCGTTTGTCATTTAGCGAATCGGAAGGCGTGGAGTCATATTGTTGTTATCGGAAGATGACGTGTGTTTGTCTATTGAGAGATGAAATTGCGCTGACTTCATCGGCAGATGAAGTTATGTTAACTTCATCGGCAGATGAAGTGGTGTGTGAAGTTACCATGATTTCATCGGCAGATGAAGTTGTGGGTGAAGTTGTGTAGACGTCATCGGCAGAAGCCTTTGGTTTTCTGCTTCTGCTCCTTCCGTTGACTAGTCGTCGGCAGACGAGTTCAACTCGTGACGTCATCGGCAGGAACCTCGTTCCGTTTCCTTCCGTTGACTTTGTCGTCGGCAGATGAATTCGACTTTTGTAATTCCTTGAGTAGTCCATCATTTAAAACCTTATTTTCTCTTGACCGAATACTTTAAACATTTCCATTAATCTTTCCAACAATATTTTCACAGCTAGTTAAATCCCCATTGTAGTTTTAAATAATTTTCCGCTGCAAAGTTTTCAAATGTTTTGAACGTTTAGAAAATGTCAAATTTTGAATGTCGAATGAAGTTTTAAATTTATTCGAAATTTCTTAGTTATGATCAAGTAATGAGTAGCGAACCGGGTTCATATAACTCGGGGCATTACAATTTCATCTATAGTTTCATAGCTTCAAGCCTTGCTTCTTTGTCAGTGTTTTCCATTGCATATATGAATGACAATGGATCATCTTTTTCATTATCAGTGACAACAACTTGTGCTTCACCCACCTATCTGTATCGAACTGGTAGTTGTACTACCCTCTTGCTACGTCTAGGTGGTATGATGATCTGACTAGAAGTAGTTGTCTCCAAAGTACCATGTGGAACAACAACTTTTGTCGTTTCGCATCTCATCTCATTATCATGAATCTATGCCAAGACAATCTTGCTTTGAGGTTTGAAGTTTTTCATATAGTCGTGTTCAAGAAACATGACATTTGTCGATACAATTACCTTGTTATATTTGGAATTATAAAACAAACCTCCCCTTGTACCTTTTGCATACCCGATAAAAATGCAAACCTCATATCGAGGTTCTAATTCTCTAGTCTTACCTACCAACACATGTGCTGGACACCCCCATATGCGAAAGTGTTTCAAACTAGTTTTGTGACCATTCCACAACTCTAAAGGTGTCTTGGGAGTAGACTTAGATGAGACCACATTCAAAATTTAAGTCGTTGTCTGAATGACATATCCCCAAAATGATTTTGGAAGTACAGAGTAATTCATCATGGATCGAGCCATGTTAAGTAAAGTCCTATTTCTCCTCTCAGCAACATCATTTTGTTGAGGAGTGCCAGGTGTTGTTAGCTGAGATATAATCCCATGTTCTAACAAGTAAACCTTGAATTGATAATCAAGGTATTCACATCCTCGATCTGATCGAAGACACTTGACTGTTTTACCTAACTTTTTTTAGCTTTAGCTTTAAATTCAAGAAACTTTCCAAAAGTTTCTGATTTAAATTGAATTAGATGAGTATAACCATATCTTGAGTAATCATCAACAAAAGTGATGAAGTACTCATAACCACCTATTGCACGAGTAGTCATTGGGTCACACACATCTGAATGTATAAGCTCAAGTGGCTCTTGGGCCCTTTGACCCTTAGCAGAAAAAAGTCTTTTGGTCATTTTTTCCTCTAGACATGATTCACAGACTAGCAGAAATCCAACATTTAGATTTTTTTAAAGGACCTTCCTTTACAAGTCTATTAATTCTATCTAGATTAATATGACCTAGACGAAGGTGCCAAAGCTATGTGTTATTGTCATGAGAAATTTTAAACTTTTTGGACTTAGGAAATTCCACTTTAAATATTTCAGTATTCAATAGTATTTTATTGGTGGGCCTTATCATATAAAGTCCATTTTCAATAAAACCAGAACAAATATCTAAATCATTTCTAAAAATAACAATAATATTATTATTAAAAGAAATTAAGTAACATTGTTCAAATAAGAGAGAAACTAAAGTGAGGTTTCTAGTAAACCCTGGTACAAAATAAATATTATTCAATAATAAAAATTTATTTTGAAAATGTACTATAGTTTCTCCCACTGCTGAAGCTAAAACAAGTGCCCCACTGCCCACTGTCATAGTCCCCATCAGCTAGCTTCGATAGGAATTAAGCACCTGTAAAGAACAACAAACATGATTAGTCACACCTGAATCGATTATCCAGGGTGATAAATCATTTTCAACTAAACAAAATTCAATAACAAGTAAATCAAATTTACCTGTCTTCTTTTGTTTTAGCTCATCGAGATACTTTTTACAGTTTTTCTTCCAATGACCATCAACTCCACAATGGAAACATTTTCTTTTGAGCTTTTTCTGGCTTGAACTATTCTTGTTTTCTTTATTTGACTTGTTCTTTTTATTGGTGTTGTCCTTCCTGCTTGAAACGCTCCTTGACCTCTGACCTTCTTTTGAAATTTCTTCCACTTTTTAAGGGAAGAATGAGAAGAGGAGGGTTCAACAGCATTAATCTCTCCTCCTTTTTCAACAGAAGAAATGGACTCATAGGTCGTAAGCTCATTGAGCAACTGAGTCATATCATAACTCAGTTTGTTCATGAAGTAGTTTCTCTTGAACTGTAAGAATTGTGGGCTTAAGCTTTCTAAAATCATGCCCACTTGGGTAGCATCATCAATATGGGCCCCATTTATCTCAGCTTCATGAATTGTGTTGATCATCATCCGCACATGTTCTCGAACAGAGGTACCAGTTCGCATCTTGCTATTCATGACTTTCTTGATATCTTCGTGACGAGCTTGGTCAGATGGTTAACCAAACATGTTCTGAAGAGACTCCATTATCTCATAAGTAGTCTCTGTGTTCTCAAACTTTGTGTTGAGAACATCAGTCATTGAAGCAAATAAATAACAACGAGCTTTGTCATTTACTCGTTTCCATGTCTCACACGGTTCTCTCTGCTCTTTCGTTTCATTTTCAGCAGGGACTAGATGACACTCCTCGGTCAGGACAAACTTCAGGTTGTCATGCACAAGAATCATATTCATGTTCTTTTTCCAGTTGACGAAATTATCGTCAGTCAACTTTTCAGTCGCGAGTAAATTAATCATAAAAGAAAACATTATGTTGTAATGAATAAATAAATAAAGATTAATATCATGCTTAAAAATTCATAACATATGGCATGATAAAATGATGCATGAGTATGTTAAATTATTAAATAAAATACAAATGCTTTTACAGCCTCGATACATAATATTTTTCCTTTGGGTAAAAATATTATCTATCAATAAATTATTTTAAAATATCTCATATTTTTAAAATTTATTAACTATCGATTTATTTAGTCAAAATGTGAATAACACTTTTAATCACATTTTTATGAGCGTATACCATCGTTTTAGTCTTATAAAATTTCTTATAATTGTCGTCTTAGGGACGAACAATCATAAAATATATGTTATAAAACCTATCTGTAAGAGATCAACCTTGGTATTGATTTAAGTGAATACTCTCTTTAGTGAGGACGATAACAAAGTCGTCTCAAAACCCTACTCAAATTTCACGTTGTTGATCAACGATAGAGACCATGAGAAGTTACGCCTAACTTCCCACTCCCACTCTTTTATTTAGAATTATAATGATTTATGGAATATCGCATATTCCATCAAGCTTTAATAAATTAATCAAATTAATTACAAAATTAATTTCTTTTAAATAAACAATTTATTTAGAAATGATAAAATAACATAAATTTTAACAATTAAAATTTCATATTACTCTTTTTTTTCACATAATTCATAAATTTAGTTTTAATCAAATTAAAACCATTTAATTTTATAAACTAATTTATTAAAAATAAAGTTTAAAAAGCATACATTTAAATGCATGTCAATGTGAGAAAACTACAAAGTATGAGTAGGCTCTACATGCAAATTCTATCTGACATGCGAATGGATGATAATTAAAAAAAACAATTTATATCAAACATAAAAGTAAATGAAATTAATGACCGGGTCGATTTGGGCATTTCTAAAATTACATGTAACAAATAAATCTTTGTGGAATACCTTCATCCAATGATAATTTTAGCCTCTATCTTTATGTGTCATACGACATGGTGTCAACTTGCACACCGTAGTCACGAACTCAACGATCTTTGATCTTCACCAATATTACATAAATAAAAATATACCCAAGACAAATTGAGTTTACACAAAAAAAATAAAATAAAATCCTAACCCAAATCGGCCATATGAAATTATGATCATTATTTCAATCATGCAATTCATTCATTCAACATTTGAAAATATATAATATTAAAAATACATGAGCCTACTCATTATCACATATCATGATTTTCATAAAATCACATTATTAATATATCATAAAAGTATTGATTCTCTGATACCAATTGTTGGATTTTAGGTTCTCTCGCACGGCAGAATTACTTGTGTTCATAACACCCGTACGTGTGCAACTTAAATATTATGAAAAATATTTTTTCACAATAATAATAAGATCACCATTTATGATATACGAATAATTATATGCAATAAAAAAAATAAGTTAGACTGAAAAAATTACATTTGAAGAAAACTTCCTTAATATCGAAAAGCTTTCAATGTTCTTTGTCAATCCTCCTCACCTTGAATAAGCACGTGTGAGTGTGATGAACACAAAAGGATCACACTCAATTTGTGATAAATTGTATTTTCAACACATGAGATGATCTATTCGGATATAGAGAACGATTCTCCAAACCACTACGGAAATGTTCTTAAAATGGTTTGATTCTCAAAATGAATTATCACTATTCTCTCTCTTGCAAATGAGATCTTAACCTCTATTTATAATGCAAAAATTTTGTAACAGTCATCATAACGTTTAAAAGAAGTAAATGTTACAAAATTTAATTTACCATTAAGTTAGAGTTGATTTCTTAATAACATTTATAACAAAAGATGTTAAGGAAATCAAAACAACTTTTCATCATGACCTTACACTTGGCACCATGATTTGACAAAATCCATTTTAATAGAAAAAACTATTTTAAAAAAAAACTTTATGTTTGTTAATTAATTGAACAATTCAATTATTTTATTTAACGAAACATAACAAACATATTAATTATGACAATTTTTGTCATGTGTCTTATAAGTTTATTAATTGATTATTCAACTATTTCATCTAATGAAATATAATAAACTTATTATTGAATGTATTAAATAATTAACTCATGGTTAATTATTTAATCTTGTTTGTTCATTTTTCTATTATTCGAATAATGGTATAAGGTGACAAATGGACTGATGGACCTATAATTTTAAGCTCCAATAATTTTTCGTTAATTAATATAAACTCTTATATCAATTAACGTAATTATTAACTCTAAAGCAATTCTACTAAATACTTAGAGTTGCACTCTTTGTAGCATCTGGTAATTGTCTAACTTGATATTCTTATAGCTGCACTTTTGAGGTTTATTTGTATGGAACTAAGTGAATTTAATTGGTTGATCAATTAGGTTAAAGTTGGTTGGTCAAGGGCAAATGCGTAATTTTTGCAAAGGTTAGTATTAAAAGTGGCTAGCTAAGGGTTTTAGCCGCCACTGTTTCATTTCCTTGTTTGGTATTCGGCTCGCTCAACAGACTCTCTCTCAGCGATTTTCTTGCCTGATTCTTCATCAGCGTAGGTGAGTTCTTCTTTGAGCCCTTTCTGCTGATTGTTTAGGATAAATGTAGGTTATACATTTGGTGATTTGCTTCTGGTAGAATGAGTGTTCTAGGTATGCTGTGTGTGTGAGCTGAGTTCAAGTTTTGGTGATGAATCGGGAAAGCTCGAGGAACCGAGCTTCCAACTAGTTTCCCCTAAAATTTCTGAATGGTTTAGAATGAAGTTAAGTAATGTTGTGCTTATATTTTAGGTGAGCCAACTCTCGAGGTAGCTTTTAGCCAGGAATCTATCGGGGAAAAACCAGGTAAGTGAAGTATTGTGTGTGCCTTCGAGCCTACATCACAAAACAGTAGGTTTATGCATATTTGTGTGTTTTCTGTATGTCATGCATCATGTTTTCGAAGAAATACGAAAATGATTTTCATATGTAATGTTATGGCAATGTATGAACAGGTTGAAACAGATTAGCTATTAGGGAAAGTAATCCTGCCCCTTAATCGAGTAGAGGATTTATTACTTTGGGAGAACCGATCCCACTCCCAATGGAATGGAGGGATCAGATCAGCTGTTAAGGGAACTAATCCGCCCCTTAATCGAGAAGAGGATGTATGACTTTGGGAAAATTGATTCACTTTCCAATGGAACCGAGGGATCATATCAGTGAATGAACAGAATTGCAACTGAAATGTGAAAGTAGAAACTGCATGATTAGGATTTATGTTTCAGTATTTCATTTCATTATTGCTTTACTTGCTTAGTATTAGGCTAATAGATGAGTTTTGTGATGTAGGTGCTGAGGTGACTACTAAAGAATTTTCTGAAATTGCTGAGGAATAGGTGAAGTTGCTAAAGCATGTTCATGTCACGGTTTGGTATTTGATGAGGCGGTTTAACATTTGTCTGTATGTGGAGCTTAATTTCCTAATGTCCTGTTGAGAGTGCAAAGAATTTGGTAGTAGTAATGGTTGAGGGATTAGAATATTTGAGTTCCTTCCGCTGTGAAGAATTTGATTTGGTTTTGTTACAAATTGCAAGCTTTGGAATTTTTACTGGATAAGAATATATTTTTATATATATATTGGTTTCAAATGGTTATTTGTTGGATTTCTGAAGTTACTTAGGGTCAGGTGGTTTTGAATATTTTGGGTAAAATTTGTAAGTTCAATCATTGGTGAATGAAATTCACCGGTGGATGTTGTGTGTTTTGTTCACCGATTGATGTTGGAGGATTGAATCATCCGGTTGACGCCATCGGATGATGTGTGTAGGAAATGTGTGTTTTTGGTCTATCGGAAGATATATGTAGAAGTTTGTCGTTTAGTGACCGGTGGATGTCGTGTATTAAACCAATCGGATGATGTAGCAGAAGTTTTGTCGTTTAGTGACTGGTGGATGTCGTGTATTAAACCAATCGGATGATGTAGTAGAAATCTTGTCGTTTTGTGACCGGTGTATGTAGTTTGTTTAACCGGAAGGTGTGAGCAAATGATTTGTCATGTTGTGGTTAGCAGAGACTTGATGAGTGATTCATCCGGCTGACGTCACCGGTGGAAGCCTTCGTTTGGTTTCCGCCCCCTTTTTTGTTGACTTTGTTCAGCGGATGTTGTGTTTGACTTTTTAAACTTTAAACATTTCATGTCTAAGCCTTCATCCCTTCCAGGCTGAATCATTTCTTTAAAATTCTGATTGATTAATAAAACTCTATTTTACAATTTTGCTTGACCTTGCTTTGCTCAAAGATTTTCTGCTGCAAGTTTTAAATTTAGTCCGAAATTTTCTTAGTTATGTAAGGGTTTATAAGTAACAAACCGAGTTCAGAAAACTCGGGGCGTTACAGTATGGTATCAGAGACATTTTGTTAAACCGTTCAAAAGATTACTCATTGTGTCAACCGACGCATGGAAGTACTTCAACAACTGTAAGTGTTTATGTTAACCTTAGTTATTTGAAATTTATGAGAGTATTTAACCTTGTCTAGGAATATAGCAAAATGGCTAGACGACCGGGAAGACCAAGACTACCAAGAGAGATACCAAGTCCAAGACGTGAAGAGGACTCTAGCGTAATTAGGTAGTTGACAGAATTGATGCGTCAGCAGACAGATATAGTGCGTCAACAGTCTGATCAGTTAGGTGTGTTGTTGAACCGGGAAGCACAAGGAAGTGCCAACTCGGGTTCCAGCAGTGAGCATTCAGGAGACCGATTCCGGAGACTACGGCCACCCACATTTTATGGAAAGTCACCAAATCCGATCGTTGCTGATGAGTGGCTTAGGAAAATTGAAAGCATGTTTAGATGTGCCAGCATTGGTGAAGAAGACAAAGTCACTTTGGCAACTTTTCATTTGGCTGGTGATGCCCTGCTTTGGTGGGAATCAATGGAGATCTCCACCGATGTCCTGGCTATGTCGTGGACGCAGTTCAAGGAAGTTTTCTATGAGAAGTATTTCAGCAGCACTGTCCAAACATCGAAAAAGGTAGAGTTCTTGCATTTGAAACAAACGGGGTCTGTGGCTGAGTATAGCAGGCAATTCGAGTCACTGTCAAGGTTTGCTTGACACTTTGTTCACAAGAATGAAGATAGGGTGTTTCAGTTTATGCATGGACTGAAGCCGAAAATTTACAGAGGAGTCAAATTTTGTGGTATTAAAGGGCTATCATTCAGTGAGGTTGTGTCCACAGCGTTGGAAGTTGAAGAAGCTGAAATGAAGTGTGCTGTACCGAAGGAAGTTCCACAAAAGTTTATCCAGCCACATCAACAGAGGGGAATGAAAAAGCCTAGTGAAGGCCAGAGTAGCCAAGGGACAAGAAGGAAGGTACAGGATACCAAAAAGTTTCCTCAATGCCTGAAGTGTTTGAAGAGTCATCTGGGTGAGTGCAAGTTTGGATCGGGGAAGTGTTTCAACTGTGAAGGAGTTGGACACGCATACAAGGATTGCCCGAACCCTAGAATCATTCGATGCTTCCATTGTAACAAAGTCGGCCATATCAACAGAGACTGCCCAGCTTTGAAGAAGGGCCCTGCTAAGGTTAAGCTGAGAATATTCTCCATGGTGGAGTCCGGTGAAGAAGACCAGCCCGCAGTTGTGTCAGGTACCATATTGATCAACTCTGTACCTGCTTTTACTTTGATAGATTCGGGTGCAACACATTCTTTTATAGCATCCGCGTTTGCCGATAAGTTAGATGTACAGTTTACCCCTACTGAGCATGTGTTCAATTTAGCGTTGCCCTCTGGTGAACGTATGCATTCTAATCGAGTGATGTTTGATAGTGTAGTATTGTTAGGAAGAAAGAACCTACCTGCTGATCTCATTATTATGGATATAATGGGATTTGATGTAATCCTAGGAATGGATTGGCTGTTTAAGCATTATGCCACAATCAATTGTAGGACTGGATTAGTTAGTTTTCAACCTCCTGGCGGTTTGAGGCATACTTTCCAAGCTTCGAAGAAGGGTAAGGAGATGTCTGTCATGGCTTCTACCAATTGTAGACCCTCTCCATGCAGAGAGTACTTGTGCTTCTTTGCCAGCTTTTTAGACACACAATTTGTAGGAAAAGCAAGTCCTCAAAATATCTTAGTTGTCCAAGATTTCCCAGAAATGTTTCTAGACGACCTTCTTGGCTTGCCGCTAGATAGGGAAATCGAGTTTGTAGTAGATGTTTACCCAGGTGCATAGTCTGTATCTAAGAATCCCTATAGACTTGCACTTACGGAGCTTAAGGAATTAAAGAAACAATTGGAGGAACTTTTAGAAAAAGGGTTCATACGCCCGAGCTTTTCACCGTGGGGTGCACCAGTTCTTTTTGTCAAAAAGAAAGATGGATCAATGAGGATGTGTATTGATTATCGGGAACTGAATAAGTTAACTGTCAAGAACAAATATCCATTACTAAGGATAGATGATTTATTTGACCAGCTTAATGGAGCACAAGTTTTCTCTAAGATTGACCTTAGGTCTGGTTATTACCAATTGAAAGTCAAATCTAAAGATATTCCAAAGACTGTCTTTCGCACAAGTTATGGACATTATGAGTTCTTAGTAATGTCCTTTGGATTGACAAATGCACCAGCGGCCTTTATGGATCTTATGAATAGGGTGTTTCATGAGTATTTGGATAAGTTTGTCATAGTGTTTATTGATGATATTCTAATCTATTCCCGTACTAGGGAAGAGCATGCAAGGCACTTAACCTTAGTATTAGAGTTACTGAAGCAGCACCGATTATATGCCAAATTTTTGAAGTGTGAGTTTTGGCTAGACCGAGTCCACTTTTTAGGACTTGTTATCTCGAGGGATGGACTAACTGTCGATCCAACAAAGGTTCATGTAGTCCAGAAGTGGCCCCAACCGAAAAATGATACTGATATCCGGAGTTTCCTGGGTTTAGCGGGGTATTACAGGAAGTTTATCGAAGGGTTCTCGAAGATTGCAACACTCCTCACTCGGTTAACAAGGAAAAACATAAAATTTGTATGGAGGGATGAGTGTGAGTTTAGTTTTCAAACCTTGAAGCAGAGACTGACCAATGATTCAATCTTGACACTCCCTATCGAGGATGGAAAGTTTAGCATATATTGTGATGCATCCAAAGTTGGACTTGGCTGTGTGTTGATGCAAGATGGAAAGGTGATAGCTTATGCCTCCCGACAGTTAAAAACTCATGAGAAGAACTATCCTACGCATGATTTGGAATTAGCTGCAGTAGTGTTCGCATTGAAGATTTGGAGGCATTATTTGTATGGACAAACTTGTGAAGTATTCTCAGATCATAAAAGTCTGAAATACATTTTCACACAGAAAGAGCTTAACATGAGACAACGTAGATAGTTGGAGTTTGTCAAGGACTATGATTTTGAGATTAAGTACCACCCCGGCAAGGCGAATGTAGTGGCTGATGCCTTGAGTAGAGTGACAACTTCAGTCTCTGCATTGATTCTTGACATACCATTAGCCTTAGAGACGGAATTCCAAAGATTTAACCTAGAAGCTGTGTCTAGTGTGTCAGCCATGTTTTCTACCATAATCTTGAGGCCTACCATTTTGGAGAGAATTAAAGAAGTTAAAATGAATGACACTGAATGCAATAAGTTTAAGTTGTGCATGGATTCTATAGACAAGTCGGATTTCAACTGTTCTGTCGATGGAATTGTCAAGTTTCGGAATAGATGGTTTGTCCCAGCTGATAATGAACTAAGAAAGGAAATCCTATCCGAGGCACATTTTTCTAGACTCTCTGTTCATCCTGGAAGTACGAAAATGTACAGAGACCTCAGGCAACATTATTGGTGGCCAAGTATGAAACGAAGTGTGGCCGAGTACATTGGATCGTGTTTGATTTGTCAACAGATTAAAGCTGAACATCAAAGGCCTACAGGAACATTACAACCATTATCAGTTCCCGAATGAAAATGGGAACAAATATCGATGGACTTTGTAGTAGGATTGCCTAGGACAACAAGGGGACATGATGCAATTTGGGTGATAGTAGACCGTTTAACCAAATCAGCTCATTTTCTGTCAATAAAGATGACTTACTCGATGGACCAATTTGCTGAGTTATATGTGCAAGAGATCATTAGATTGAATGGAGTTCCATGTACCATAGTTTCAGACCGAGATTCTAGATTCACATCTAAGTTTTGGAAAAGTTTGCATAAGGCTATGGGTACACAGCTTGACTTTAGTACAGCTTTTCACCCTCAAACAGATGGACAATCCGAGAGGACTATCCAAACGTTGGAGGACATGCTTCGTGCATGTGTATTAGAATTTCAAGGTTCTTGAAGTAAGTATTTATCATTGGTTGAGTTCTCTTACAACAACAGTTTTCAGGCAACAATAGGTATGGCACCATACGAGGCATTATACAGACGAAAATACAGATAACCTTTTGTACTGGGATGAAGTTGGTGAAGCACAGTTGCTTGGTCTTGACATTGTGCAACAAACTGTTGAGAAGGTTGCCCTCATCTGATAGAGAATTTTGGCAGCTCAGAGTCGACTGAAAAGTTATGCAGATTGTAGGCGTAGAGAATTGGAGTTTGTGATAGGTGATGAAGTTTTCCTCAAGGTGTCCCCATTCAAAGGAGTTGTGAGATTTAGGAAGAGAGGAAAGTTGAACCCCAGATTTATTGGGCCTTTCTCAATCTTGAAGAGGATTGGGAGGACAGCTTATCAATTACAGTTACCAGACTCTATTGAGGGAATTCACAATGTTTTCCACGTTTCTATGTTGAAGAAGTACATACGAGATCCATCTCAGATTGTCGAACAACAAATATTGAAGTTCAGCCTACCCTTACCTATGAAGAGAAACCATTGGAAATTCTAGACTATGCAACGAAGGTACTACGTAACAAGGAAGTTCGGCTGCTGAAAGTGTTATGGCGTAACCTAGAATGTAGAGGAGGCAACTTGGGAAAGCCAGCAAGACATGATGAGCCGTTATCCTGAGCTGTTTCAGCACTGAATTTTGAGGACAAAATTCTTTTAAGGAGGGTAGATTGTAGCATCCGGTAATTGTCTAACTTGATATTCTTATAGCTGCATTTTTAGGTTTATTTGTATGGAACTAAGTGAATTTAATTGGTTGATCAATTAGGTTAAAGTTGGTTGGTCAAGGGCAAATGTGTAATTTTTGCAAAGGTTAGTATTAAAAGTGGCTAGCTAAGGGTTTTAGCCGCCACTGTTTCATTTCCTTGTTTGGTATTCGGCTCGCTCAACAGACTCTCTCTCGGCGATTTTCTTGCCTGATTCTTCATCAGCGTAGGTGAGTTCTTCTTTGAGCCCTTTCTGCTGAAGGTTTAGGATAAATGTAGGTTATACATTTGGTGATTTGCTTCTGGTAGAATGAGTGTTCTAGGTATGCTGTGTGTGTGAGCTGAGTTCAAGTTTTGGTGATGAATCGGGAATGCTAGAGGAACCAAGCTTCCAACTAGTTTCCACTAAAATTTCTGAATGGTTTAGAATGAAGTTAAGTAATGTTGTGCTTATATTTTAGGTGAGCTAACTCTCGAGGTAGCTTTTAGCCAGGAATCTATCGGGGAAAAACCAGGTAAGTGAAGTATTGTATGTGCCTTCGAGCCTACATCACAAAACAGTAGGTTTATGCATGTTTATGTGTTTTCTGTATGTCATGCATCATGTTTTCAAAGAAATACGAAAATGATTTTCATATGTAATGTTATGGCAAGGTATGAACAGGTTGAAACAGATTAGCTATTAAGGGAAGTAATATGCCCCTTAATCGAGTAGAGGATTTATTACTTTGGGAGAACCGATCCCACTCCCAATGGAATGGAGGGATCAAATCAGCTGTTAAGGGAACTAATCCGCCCCTTAATCGAGAAGAGGATGTATGACTTTGGGAAAATTGATCCACTTCCCAATGGAACCGAGGGATCATATCAGTGAATGAACGGAATTGCAACTAAGATGTGAAAGTAGAAACTTCATAATTAGGATTTATGTTTCAGTATTTCATTTCATTATTACTTTACTTGCTTAGCATTAGGCTAATAAATGAGTTTTGTGATGTAGGTGCTGAGGTAACTACTGAAGAATTTTCTGAAATTGCTGAGGAATAGGTGAAGTTGCTGAAGCTTGTTCATGTCACAGTTTGGTATTTGATGAGGCGGTTTAACATTTGTCTGTATGTGGAGCTTAATTTCCTAATGTCCTGTTGAGAGTGCAAAGAATTTGGTAGTAGTAATGGTTGAGGGATTAGAATATTTGAGTTCCTTCCACTGTGAAGAATTTGATTTGGTTTTGTTACAAATTGCAAGCTTTGGAATTTTTACTGGATAAGAATATATTTTTTTATATATATTGGTTTCAAATGGTTATTTGTTGGATTTCTGAAGTTACTTAGGGTCAGGTGGTTTTGAATGTTTTGGGTAAAATTTGTAAGTTCAATCATTGGTGAATGAAATTCACCGGTGGATGTTGTGTGTTTTGTTCACCGGTTGATGTTGGCGGATTAAATCATCCGGCTGACGTCATCGGATGATGTGTGTAGGAGATGTGTGTTTTTGGTCTATCGAAAGATATAAGTAGAAGTTTGTCATTTAGTAACCCGTGGATGTCGTGTAATAAACCAATCGGATGATGTAGCAGAAGTTTTGTCGTTTAGTGACCGGTGGATGTCATATATTAAACCAATCGGATGATGTAGTAGAAGTCTTGTCGTTTTGTGACCGGTGTATGTAGTTTGTTTAACTGGAAGGTGTGAGCAAATGATTTGTCATGTTGTGGCTGGCAGAGGCTGGATCAGTGATTCATCTGGCTGACGTCACCGGTGGAAGCCTTCGGTTGGTTTCCGCCCCCTTTTTTGTTGACTTTGTTCAGCGGATGTTGTGTTTGACTTTTTAAACTTTAAACATTTCATGTCTAAGCCTTCATCCCTTCCGGCTGAATCATTTCTTTAAAATTCTGATTGATTAATCAAACACTATTTTACAATTTTGCTTGACCTTGCTTTGCTCAAAGATTTTCCGCTGCAAGTTTTAAATTTGGTCCGAAATTTTCTTAATTATGTAAAGGTTTATGAGTAACAAACCGAGTTCAGAAAACTCGGGGCGTTACACTCTTAAAACTATAGATTATGTTTACTCAAAGTAATGTCCATTGATTTAGTCATTACATACGAACTAACCCTCTTTTTAGATTCATAATAGATCTAGGTTTCCGTTAACCTCTCATATTACATCTTTATCCTTAACTACCATTAGTCCTTGATTGAATAATTATTTTACAACGATTTATGAATTTGTGAGCTAATTATTCGATATTTTAACTAACAAAAAAGGAATCCAATAAAATGGATTTCATTGTATCGATATTAACATTCCCAGCTATTCATTTTAATTAATTCATAATATGCAAGGTGTATGAATTGTAACTCATACAAAACTTTACCAAGTTAAATTAAATATAATGAATTAAGATTACACACATATGACTATCATTTTGATAAAGTTATTTGTTCTATGTTTATCGGAAATTATAAGAACAATATAATTTTATTTAGTCAAATCATATATAATCATATTATATAAAACTTATTTACTTTATGTCACTACATATATAGTCGAGATATAACTATACATTCTTAATGAGATAAAATAAGTTTATGACTATGATTTATTTGAAAATTCTATACTTTAAATATAAGTCATGGACTTGTTTTGGTTATTACTTTTTATATCATATCCCTCATATATACAATATATATGTCAATATAAAGTTTGTACAAATAATCAAGGAATTTTCTCTGAATTTTATAAAATATGATCTTTAAATGCAAGCATAATATTAATCAATTTAAATAATATAACTGTTCTATTACATTTGCTTGTTTGGGCACATAATTCCCAACAGAGCGTAGATCTTATGTAGAAGATGCTTGATGTTAGGCCATAAATTCTAGATCAAATTTATTAAAGAATATATTGCTTATTACTACTAACTTATGTAACTAAAGGAGACCTAAATTGCATCCATCAAATGCTGTTCTCTTGTGTTAACAGTGAACTAATGGAGACTTACTTATTAGTGAATAAGTCTTTTTCTTCCTTCATTACTTCTGCAGCTGAAGGTCAAATTTCTGCATCAACTACTCATATTGACTAATTTTTGTCCCCCTTGTCCAAGCTTCTCACCCAGCCTGGGCAGTGGACCAAGCGAGGCCAAATTATACACAGGTTGTGATGCCAGTTGTACAATTGTTGGCCTAAATGTCAGATTTGGATTGGCCCGTTGGATAAAGTAATTCAAAATTAAGTATAGGCTTGGGCCAATGTCGAGCCTTAAAAGATCTATTTGGTCCCGAACAGTTGATATTTTTTGTCTTTGTTAAAGAGATTTTAATCTCTCTATCTATCAAGTGAGAACCAACTTGTGCACAATGAGCTTGACGCTTCTCTTTATCGATAACTTTGAGTATTGTAAGCTCTACGGCCGAACAAATGGGGCTTCCCACCGAACGTGTTGAATTGAATATTTTGTCCAATACACTCGCTATTTATACGGTAGTCACCACTTCTCCCTGTGGTAAATCATTTTCAATACCCTTAAAAGATTTACTTTGGTAAATGAAATGAAAGAAAAATATTAAATTTTTTCTAAGATAGGATAAAACTTAAATGCTGTTCATCACAACTAATTGCTCTATTGATAAGTTCTTTTTCAAAGTATCAATCCATTGAGGATTAGAAGGGCATTGCAGTTACCTTTGAGTATTAGATTGATTCGATTTCTTAGAGTAAATCAAACGTTAAATTAGATATTTCATTTTCTAAGGTATTTTCAGACTGGTTCGATTTGCTAACAGTGCGTAGTTTGATTTTTGAATTGATGAAAAAAAATTGTTTGGTGTTTGAATTGAATAAACATCATAGTTCGATGTTCGAATTGATGAAAAAAATTGTTCGATGTTTGAATTGAAAAAATCTCATAGTTCGATGTTCGAATTGACGAAAAAAATTGTTCAGTACTTGAATTGAAAAACACGTCATAGTTCAATGTTTTATTTGACCTTTATTCTAATTTAAATGATATAACAACATTAATTACTACTAGTCTCCTCTATAATTCGTTCTGCAGAAGAAAAGCCAAAACACAACTCAATTTGTTAAAAAAGAAGATGATTGATTCAACTCAATATCTAAACAAAATCAATGAACTTTGAATCATGCAAAGGGAAGAAACAGACTTGGATATCTATCTCATAAATGACAAATTATTTGAAAAAAAAAAAAATTAAACCCAAACAAAATCTCAACCTCGAATTTGAGAATTGTACTTGAAAAACCACATCAGAAGTTCACATGGCAGCATGGGACTATCGCCAAACTTGGAAAACAAGGGCCTCTTCTTCCTCCACGAGGTCCTTCCTTTTGATTAGGGACCATGAGACCTCCATAGGACCACCCTTCATTTGCTCTTGGGTAGAAATTGGGTTGTCAAGAATCTCCATTTTAAGTCAAGAATTTTGAGTCATTTCTATTTTTGAATTTTGCTTCCCTTAAAATAGTAGGTTTGGGTCATTGATCATAGGGTCTTATGTGGGACCCTTTAAACATATTGCAAGTTTGTGACTGAATTACAAGTGAGCTACAACTTACACGGCAATTGTTTGTTAAACCATCTAATTACAGGTTATGAAACATGCTTATTATGCACACGGGTTGTACTTTTTCTTACTAGAAACACATAGTTTAGGAGAAACTACATTAGATCGTTCATTTTTATACTTTCTCGTCAATCTTTATTCATGTTTAGACCGTTAATCTTTAATTTCATATTCATTTTTCACTTAAAAGGGTTGATGAAATTGATATTAACTGCAAAAATATCTTCTCCCTATTTCATTAATATAGAATATTCATGTTGATAAGTGATTAGATTTAGACCATGTTGGTTTTAGGTCCCCTCCAATCTCCTACCCTTCTCAATGAACTATTTGCCCTTTAGAGATTGGCCCAATTCTCCATCATTCACATGTAGCATGCACCCGTGTTGATATGTTTGTGAATATAATTTTTAGGCCTCTTTTTTTATTTATTTATATATATACACACATTATTTTGGTCCCAAATTTGTTGTCAAAACTTTAATCCCAGAGAGACTCATTGCCTAGTAGCTAACTTTGTTTGACATTATGTTCTCTTCTACCCAACTCTCGTTCAACATTTGCATGTCATTAATAACATCGGTCACGGTCGTAGTACAAGTTTCTGCTGACCAATTGGCATTGATCAAATTTTGAATGTGTCAAATAGTTTGTATTGATGATAGATATAGGACTTGGACATTTGTTGTTTGTCTTGTGCTAAAACAAATATAGGTTTAGATTTGAAGTATGTTAATGTATTATTGTCCAATTTGTCTCTAAATCTTTCAAATTTGTTCTATAAAAATACAATTATATTAAACTAGGATATCATAAGTTTCATTCTCATCAAAGTACACAAGATTTTTTATGAATAAACATAAAATTCTTAGACCGGAATTATTTTATTATTAAAATTCATATTATTTGCTGATTTGTTAAAAAAAAAGTTGTTGGGAACTATCTCTTAGACATTTATTTATATCATTCTCATTAATTTTTCGAAACCATCGACATGATGTCGGATTAATATGGAACAGAATGAAAGAAACGTCTATGAAAGCTTAGAATTATTCTTTTGAAAAATTAGTTGCGTGGAAGTAGAAAAATAATTGTAGGAATGTCCATACAATATGAAGATGAAGCATTGATTGTGTACGAGAGATAGTGATGTCTGACAAATAAGTTTTTATCTTTTTGGGAGGTTCTCATGGTCCTCAACCTTATCGAAAATGTCTCCAAGTCAAATTTCTTCTTTAATTGATAGTTATTGTAGAAAAAAAAAAAAAACAATGTATTGCTAGCAATGGGAGCCAATTTTCATAATGTGTGGCACAACAAGCTTCAAAATTTCCAATCTTGTTCGTCTATAACGTGTCTTTATTGCAACTGAAATAATTTTATAAAATGGAATACAAATTTAAAGAAAAAAAAAAGTAAGAGTGGAGAAATTATCTTGATCATACTTTATTTCGCAAATCAAGCGAAATCTTCAAGGTATTTTGGTTTTAAATCATTTTCTCGAAATTGTTAAATTGTTTTATTGGAAAACTCAATTTTGGGATAAAGATTTGCAATTTATGGACAAATATTAATTAATTATGCACGAAAAGAAAAATATATACATAAATGGACTTTCATAGGTTCAATATCGATTAGCATTGAGAAATCGAAAGAAAACTCGGGTTTTAAAGGAAACTTTAGGAAGGCTGTGGTGCTGGGTCTATCCTAGATCGATTTGGGTTTTTGGCCCGTTTGACTCTAAGACTAATTCTGACCATGTTTATGAGTTTCAACTTCTAATATGAGAAATCCTAGAACCTAATAATGATACTATGGTTACAGGTATCAGGACGTGACTTAATTGTTTGACTTTTGGATGTCAGGCTTTTGACAACGATACAGTAGGTCGAGTTAGAGATTTATTTTTATTCGCAACATATCATGCATTATCATATAAAATTTATTTTGAAACGTGTTTTCATATAAAAAGATGTGTCCATTTTTATGGATCGTTTGTTTTTGTATTATATATCTCTTTATATTTTACTAGATATATTTTCTTTGACTGAACATATTATTTTATTGATCATCTTGGTCACATAATCCAAGTTTGATCGGCCCATGTGAGAGTCTTGTTTTGTTACGCACAGTCTATCGTTAGATGATGGTTTTTTTTTTTTTTTTTGTTAACTAGAATAATGAGACAATTGTATGTGTCTTGTCCCTTGACGTAAAATCCTAAATTTGATTAGAGTCGTTCTTTGTTTTGCGTTTGTCGAGTATCATCGTTATTAGTTTTTATGTGTATGACCTAATGCTTTTAGAGTCAGTGAGCGGCTCTATCACTTAAACTTTATGTTATACAGTATAATTCTATTTTATATATGTACTCACCATAGTGGAATGCTTTATCATTTGTTCTACTGTACATTTTATACATAGTTATTACAAAACGTTTTATACTTGACATGCTCTCATTCAATTTTAAATGTGAAAATTTATTCCTACTAAGTTTAGTCGACTCATTCTGATGACTTCTCCTTTTTAGGTTTTATCAAAGAGATCATTTGCTTGCCGACACAAGAGTAGACGACATTTACTTTCTTTAGATATTCATTTTATTTAGAGATTTTATTGGTGAGACGAGATACTTGTAAGTACACTTTATTTTTACATTTCACACACTTATTATTTGAGCATACACTATCATGTTATTTTCATGTCACTATTGGACATGTAAGTTAGCTTAGTGTTGTTATTGAGCTCTGATTTTTAATTATTTTTACAAGTCTTCTGCTGCTTACAATAAATTATCGTTAAAGGTCGGACGGTTCGATACTCTTGTGGACTGAATCATTTCCAATTCTGTATCATTTTCTTCCCTGAGCATGACATTTACTTCCTAAATTTACTAAGATCCCTTTCATTCAACACCATAGTACAAGGACATAGGCCCATAGAGAATGACTTTCCTCTGTCACAATGGGCTGTATCTCAATAATTTATTCTTCTTACACTAATCATGGTATATGCATGCATGCATGGTTAGGTATGGCAGAAACCCTTGAGAATGCACGAAGATTCAGAATTTCGGACGACATTTGATAGTTGCAACTAATCTCAGTTAACTATTGGATATCCCATTTTACTAATCTCATGTTAATGGTCTAATTCTGTCGTCAACTCTCTCTCTCTCTCCCGTCGAACTTGCTTCCCATGACATGATATCGATGAAGAATTTAAGGGTTGGTTATTCGATAATCATCTCAAAAAAAGATCAGATGAATAATTTTATAACCGTAGTTAATAATTAGTATTCAGGCACAGCAGATTATATGTTAATAAAATATACAAAATTCAATAATGATTCGAGATAAACTTTTTTTTTTTCTCATTGTAGATATATTGGAAAAATTAGTCGAATGATAGGATGCAAGACAAACGATAAACCCAATCAGGGGGCACATATGGACAACAATCATAAAGCAAAAACAACATTGCAATATTTAGAAGATAAGTTTCTCGGCACTAACACTTTAGAGAACAAAGTATATGTTTGTGAAAATTAGGATTAATATTGATTAAATGCAAACCATATACACTGTACAAAGTTTAGACAGTTCAAATCATGGATTAAGAAAATAATTAGAGAAAAGAGAGAGAGAGAGAGACTTGGAAAACTCTTGATAAAATGGCCAGAAACATGGCTAAAACAATTACAGATGTAAGAATTAAACTGTTAAACAAAAAATAATCTGTGATTAATGAGGTATAACCAATCATTAGACGAGAACAACGTGGTTAGCCACTAACAACCAGGCAGTTGCCATTTGGAAAGACTGATCTACTTAATGACAAACATCTTATACTAAAGAATATTTGACATTTTAGAGTCAAAAGTGCTTTTAAAATGAAATAAAAAATATCAATTCAATTTGGAAAAGTCATCTCATAAAATTTTGTTTAAGATGTGTAATACAATATTATTCTGACTTAAAAATTCAAATGTCATAGCAATACAATATTATTTAATAAATTCATATTAATATTTTTTATTATGATATTTTGGTGACTTTTGCTCAAAATCATAAATGTTCAACGATGAGGGTGTAATACAATATTATTTTGACTTGATGAATTCAAATAACATTTTATAGAATTTTCTATGTAAATAAGAAACAATCAGAAGCGTAATATATATAACTATTTGACTTTGTTCTTGGGAAACGAACTACAATTGGGTGGCAAAACATGATTCAGATTTGTCACATTGATTAAACTATAAACTTTAATTTTCAAGGGTTTGACGATATATTTTAAACGTTAAACTTGCCATTTGTCATCACACCTCAGCCTTAGAGAGATGCCTATCTGCAAAATGCGTGCCATGTGCTTCAAGAAAAACTACCCTAACCAACTTGAAACTTCAAGCCTTTGGTTGATTAAATAAATTCTATAATAATAATATAAGAAATAATATATTTTGATTAAGGGTATTAATAATTAAATTTTTGTGATGGGTTTGCAACATAATCCTATTTAAGCAAGTTCTGTGGAATTCTCCGATAGTCCCAATACAATATTGTCCGCTTTGTACCGGAGCCCACAAGAATTTGTGTTTGAGATTAACGCAAAAAACGCTATACTATGTAAGGAAGAAAATTCTATTATAAATCACTTAATTTTTACTATTCTGCGTGATGTGAGATTGTACACCCCCATTGGTATGGGCTCGACCCTCACAATCAACAGAATTTTGTGTCGTTCTTACTTTCAAAAGATGAACTGCCACAAGTTTATTACAGTTCTACTTGGATATTTTTATATTATTAATACTTTCAAAAAAAATAAAGACTAAATTGAGAGAGAAAAAGTGAGGGTGACATTGATTCAAATCTCGTTCTTGAAGAAGAAAATGACATCAATATGCAGACAATATTATGCGACTCTATTCGGGGACCATGTCTATTCCATATAATACCTAAGAGATGAGGTTATGTCTTCTTCGCTGTGACAATCAATATAAATGATTAAATTTAAGAGAACTTCTGAATTTAAGATTACTTGTAATTTATAGTCTCATTAAAGCAAGAAACTTGTTAATAATCTTAAGATTAGGCCAGCACGTGTTCGTGAGTAGTAAGAACTAATACCTTTATGATTAAAATAGGCATTGGCAGTGTCAAAAGGCATGAAAATTGGAGGAGGTTGAATGTGCATGAATCTTCACGTAGACTTTTGCACTTTGAGCTTCTTACAAGCATAGCTGAAGATACCATTCATGCAAGCATGCATCACCATGTTTCTCTACCCTAACGCATGTAGACCACAAGAAAGACACGTTGAATACACAACATTTTATACACAATATTTTATATAAATATTATAGCGTAAAGTGCAATGGTTTGAGACAACCTAAACTACTTTTTTGAGCAAAATGCCTTTATACTTTGAGTTGTTAGCCTAACAACTCATGTCTTGATAAAATATCCTTATATTACAATCAATGTTGAAGACTAGTAGATAATTCAACTGAAGTACGTGTTTGAAATTGACTGTGTGAAATCGAGTGTGTGTGAAAGCGAGTGAGTCAAAATAATTATACTGAGTTAAAATGACCAATACAAGCAAACAAATGAGACGTTTGATAAATTTTATCAATAAAGAAACTATTTTGCTAACGACCCAAAATACAAGAAAAAACCTCTCAAAGTCTTGACCTCAAAGGGATTAACTGTGAAAATAGGCTTGAGATATCTTTGATTAACAAAAACCTCGTCAACTACTATTTATTAGTAGTGCGTTGAACTTATTTTTCTTAATTTAATACACAGGAGACTGCAGTTGAATTTTTTATTCTTTTCAAAATGTGTTGAGAAACGAGGAAACATCTCTCAACCACATCTCACTGAGCTTCGACACATGTTCAAGCTAATCTTTCTCTCTCTCTCTTAGTCTCTTTCTCTCATTTTCTCTCTCTAGAAGTTTACGTAACCCATGAAGAGGTCGGCACACATGATGAAGAGAAAGTGAATTTTAAACTGGAAACATTATTTAAAAGTAATGAAACATGCTGGAGTTTCAGCGTGCAAATGCAATGCTTCTAATTGGAAACATCATTGTTTGAACATAATTATTCCATTTGTTCATCCATTAATCAAGTTTCATTATTGGCAAAACTGTGTACTTTTCAAGTTCATGTGAACGTATCATCCAGGTTCACCAAAACATGTCGCGTGACCCAGGAGGGGATCGCGAAGGAACTGTGAAACGATCCGGCCTCTAAGAGATTCCGCATCTAATCTTCTGTATATTAACTTGGTCGTTGCGGAGTACTTAAAAAACAAAATAAGTCATCAGTTAAGAAAATGCTCAAAAACATTGACTTTATTATATCCATTCAATATCATGATAGACTTTAAAATTTAAAATGAAATAAAATGATCGTGAATCTAACGAAACTAATGTGTACGACAAGTTCTCACCACATAAGGAAAAAATAACTAAAGTGTAGATAAACATCTCACTCTTGCTCCAGTCGCTCAATATTTCTGAAAAAATAAATAGTCATATAGAGTCAGCTAATTATATTTAAATAGAAATTTCAAAAGCTATATTCAGCGTTTTAAAAACAAATTGAGCAAACATAACAATAAAAGATTATCCAAAAATAGGTTCAAAAAATTGTGAGTAGGATCACAAATAAAAAGTCTACTAAGATTTAGTCAGTAATAATATAAAGCAAACATTCTTACCTTATAAAACACTGTGAAAAAGGTCATTCACATACCCCTAGAGATGATGCTATGAGATTAAGAGGAAGAAAACATGAAAAAAATTGTGACATGTAAACAATAAACCTCTATCATGTTTATGGATTCTCACCAAAGAACATGACATTGTAAGTTGCCTCACAACACTTTCATTATGGAATCTTCTAGTGCTCTCAATACAATATTGTCTGCTTTGGGACAGAGCTTGTATAGATTTATTTTTGAAGTTAACCCAAAACTTGTTGTACTAGGTAACGAGGGGAACTCTACTTATAAAGCACTCAATTTCTACTATCTCGAGCAATGCGACATTATGCATCCCAACTAGTATGTGCTGAGCCCTAACAATCAATTGAAATCTCGGGTCGTTATTGCATTCACAAAGCGGTCTGTCACACTCACATAACATGAAAATACATACTCAAATGTTAGTATGTGCACAACAAAACAAACCTTGCTCTTGGGTGATGGGGATCCGAGTGCCCTTCGAGACACTTTGATTCTCATCTACGGAAGCTTACGAGCAGAGAAAGGAATGCACGCAAAAATGAAACAATACAGAGAAGAAACTGAAAATGAGCATAAACTGAACGTGGAGGTGGGTGAGAGGATTTACGAGTTGGGTTTGTGAGAAACAACCTGTAAATGCCTCTGAGGAACTTCGTTGAAGGAAAGGGAATCCCAGCCGATCCGTGAGCGATCGATTGCCAGCGGAAATGCTCCTCGCGGCCGAAGAAGCGATTCAGTGAAGGACGAAAATTACCCTATTCTTTCGGTGCTTCTTCCACAGAAGATGCCGAAGGTGGAGATGGGATAAGGCCCGCAGCTGACCCAGGGCACTCGGCGCTCGGGTGAAGAATTCGTAGTTGGCGACGATTCACAGCGTAGGGGCGAATGGTTTTTACCCAACTTCCTCTGCTTTCCATCTCCTTCTGAGATTGGAGGGAAGATTGGGGATGAGAGCTCAACCAAGCAACCAGAACTTGGAAGAGCAATGGAGGTGCGACTCCTCGGTGAATCATCACCGAACTCACGGTGCTACACACCAACGAAGGAACTCCTTCAAGAAGAAACAATCTTCTGGTTTTCCAAATATTTCATTCAACAACTCAAAATTACAAATGAGGAAAGAAAGCTTTATAAAGCTACAGGAGGAATGAGCAAACTGAACGTTTCAGAGAGCCGTTGGAGCGCCTGGAAAGGGAATAGCCGTTAGAGTGAACCGGCTGCAGAATAGGCGTTGGGTGAACCAGTTTGGTACAACAATTGTTCTTCAATTTGGATACATCTCCACGTGGCAGCTCCTCTTGATATTCTCTTGCTCCATTCTTTTGGTCAACTCCTTTGAGCAATTGAATGCTACAAAATATATTAAGGCATGCATGCCTTTTACAAGACTAATGTTTGTCTTACCAATATAACTTAGCAATTAAAGCCATAAAATATATGGTAATTATTTGCCAACAAAACAAGATAAAAGCTTTCTAAAAATAATAGAAGCTCGGTTACAATATTTGATAAGGGAAGACAAATTCCCTCTTCTTGAATCTTTTCCAAGCTACATAGAAACATTTTCCTACAAAACTCAAGAACCAATTAGTAGATAAAATAATTGAAATAAGTACCTTGGTTCGTGTTCGGGAATTTTGGGCCGTGGGCATATCATTGGGGTCAAGTAAACTCAGCACTGTCGGCCAATAAAAAAAAAAAAAAAAAAAAAAAAAAAAAAAAAAAAAAAAAAAAAAAAAAAAAAAAAAAAAAAAAAAAAAAAAAAAAAAAAAAAAAAAAAAAAAAAAAAAAAAAAAAAAAAAAAAAAAAAAAAAAAAAAAAAAAAAAAAAAAAAAAAAAAAAAAAAAAAAAAAAAAAAAAAAAAAAAAAAAAAAAAAAAAAAAAAAAAAAAAAAAAAAAAAAAAAAAAAAAAAAAAAAAAAAAAAAAAAAAAAAAAAAAAAAAAAAAAAAAAAAAAAAAAAAAAAAAAAAAAAAAAAAAAAAAAAAAAAAAAAAAAAAAAAAAAAAAAAAAAAAAAAAAAAAAAAAAAAAAAAAAAAAAAAAAAAAAAAAAAAAAAAAAAAAAAAAAAAAAAAAAAAAAAAAAAAAAAAAAAAAAAAAAAAAAAAAAAAAAAAAAAAAAAAAAAAAAAAAAAAAAAAAAAAAAAAAAAAAAAAAAAAAAAAAAAAAAAAAAAAAAAAAAAAAAAAAAAAAAAAACAGATATTGTACAAGACATGACAAGTTATCATTGTTTGAGATCTAACTCAAATTAAGGTTTTAAAACTATGAAATGCACGACTAAATATAATAAGAAAAACATTACCTCAGTTGGTGTTTATCTTAATGTTGTTCAAATCCATAACCAAAGAGTCTTAATCCAACTCTTCAAACCTTAATACCTATAGTTGCACTGACATCAATACGCTTCTAATACTCTCAAAATATGTGTTAGATCCTATAATAAAGATATGATCAACTGAAGGATGTATAAAGAAGTCACTAAAAATATGACTAAAGGAACCATGTAATCGACCAGGACTAGGCAAGCAGTCAACTAGTACAGTGTGCTCCACCAATCGAGGAGTCTGGTTGACCATGAAAATGGGTGAGAGCAAGGTTGAGCTAGCGTTCGACCTAGACCACATATTCAGTAGATCAATATGAACTTTGGTCGACCAGATCACTAACCACAATCAATCTAAAAATTAATAGATAAAAATCAAATTTAATTCAAGAAGTGGTCGAATAAACAAGGGGGAGCTATCAACTGACATATCTTCAACAACTTTTGGTTGAGCCATAGGTCGACCAACCTATAGGGTTACACAAACACTTGATTTCTCTATGATCTCAACATTGATTAGTGTTGAACCTAAGCCAAAATTATAATTCAATTTCGTGCAATAAATATCCATTTTTATCCATCAATATCGAGTTTTGATCTCTAAATCTAATTTCAAACTAAAATTTTATAAAATTTACCAAGAATGAGTTTAAATTTGCCTTACGCTTGAAGTCCTTTGATAAAAATTATAAATCGACGTGTCTCATACACAATCTGTGGTTGAGTTGCCAAATCCTAAACTTTGGATTCAATTCCAAGAATATCAAATACATCCATAGGAAGATAAATCGTAAAAACGGTAAGATTTTTTTATATTATATTTCATTGTGCATACATGGTCTTGAAAACCTATTTTCTAGTATATAACAAAAAAACATGGATATGTCTTGCCTTTAAACATATCAATTTTCATAATATATACGCATGTTGGTTTACACATTTACACTAAGAATGCATGGTATATGAATATTTCTAGTCATGATAACAAGATGTGTCGTGAGAGTGAAGTCATTGTTTGTTGTGCACTCACAATTGAGCAAGTAGGTGTCTGCATAACATGCAAAATATCAAATTGTATTTTACAATTTTGTGTCCTTGAGCGAGAGATGCTAAACTTGATTAGGATTTGACATGACGATTGGTACTATGTGATGGTCTTTGTGTCATGTATGTTGTTTGACATTGATGCTATAGTCCTCACATAACCATATTTTTACGGGATGCTTTTTACGAAAATTGGTATTGACATTATTTTTGATATGTTACGATATAGTACATGGTAGAACTATTTTGAGAATAAAATATTACATTGATGATTTTTGGAATTGAATGTAAGTGCTGGGAGGAGAAATAGAGGTTGTGTTATTTTAATAGATTTTGACATGCAAAATTACTATTTCGCCCTTTAAGCTTAATATCTTTTTATTTCAATTGCGTGCGTGCCTAGATTGAAGCTAGTGCCTGAGTTATCAGAGTATGAGTATAGAGTAATGCTGCCTTCGGGAGCGTATATGCAGTCAGATCATATTCTCCAGGGCAATGTCGTCTCAGTGCGGAATAACACCCTTTTTGCCCCGTTGATAGTTATGGGCATAGAGCGGTATGATCTTATTTTGGAGATGGACTGGTTGTCTCGCCATTTCACCACCATTGACTGTCAATCCGGGTTAGTCACTTTTCGGCCCCCGGATAAAGAGGAGTTTGCTTATCGGGCAATGAATAGGTTGAGTGGATTGCCTACTTCCTATTCGATGAAGGTCAGAGAGCAGTTTAGAGGTGAATGCTCAGTTTACATGGTCACTGTGGTCGACACTCAATTGCTTAATGGGGTAACGCCAAGTGACATCCCGATTGTTAGGGAGTTCGCGAAGATTTTTTGCGATGATCTTCCCGAATTACCGTCGGACCGGGAGATAGAGTTCGTAGTTGATGTATACCTAGGTTCAGAGCCTGTATCTAAGAATCCATACAGATTGGCACCTGCCGAGCTGAAGGAATTAAAATCACAGCTAGAGGAATTATTGGATAAGGGGTTCATCCGACCTAGCTTTTCTCCTTGGGGTGCGCCAGTTCTGTTTGTTAAGAAGAAGGACAAGACCCTTAAGATGTGCATCGACTATAGAGAATTGAATAAACTGACAGTAAAAAACAAGTACCCGTTACCCCGAATAGATGATTTATTTGACCAACTGCAGGGTGCCCGAGTGTTTTCACGGATTGACCTACGCTCGGGTTATTATCAGTTGAGAGTCCGACGGAAAGATATTCTAAAGACGGCATTTCGAATGAGGTATGGGCACTATGAATTCCTTGTTATGTCTTTTGGACTTACAAATGCCCTCGCAGCTTTTATGGACCTAATGAACCGCGTCTTCAAAGAGTATTTGGACAGGTTTGTTGTTTTTTTCATCGACGAAATCTTGGTCTATTCGAAGACAAAAGAGGAACATGAAGAGCAATTACGGATTGTCTTGGAAATTTTGAAGCAGCATCAACTTTACCCGAAATTCTCCAAGTGTGAGTTTTGGCTAGACCGAGTAAACTTTCTCGGCCACATCATATTTCAGGAAGGAGTTTCAGTTGATCCGGCCAAAATACAAGTTGTTAAAGATTGGCCGCAGCCCAAGAATGTGAGAGAGATACACGGGTTTCTCGGATTGGCCGGGTATTACAGGAAATTCATTGAAGGGTTTTCGAAGATTGCAGTTCCTCTATCCCGTTTGACAAGAAAGAATGAGAAATTTGTATGGTCGGCTGCATGTGAAAAGTGCTTTGAGGAGCTGAAACAGAGATTAACCACGGCTCCAGTTTTGACACTGTCAGTTGAAGGCGACAAGTTCAGCATATATTACAACGCGTCTAAGGTTGGTCTTGGATGCGTATTGATGCAAGAAGGGAGAGTTATTGCGTATGCTTCTCGGCAGTTGAAGCCGTATGAACAAAATTACCCGACGTATGATCTAGAATTAGCAGCCGTCATTTTTACGTTGAACATTTGGAGACACTATCTGTACGGGCAACAATGTGAAGTGTTCTCAGATCACCGGAGTTTAAAGTACCTATTTAAGCAAAAAGAATTGAACTATGCGGCAAAGAAGGTGGTTGGAGTTTGTCAAAGACTACGACTTTGAGATTAAATACCACCCGGGAAAAGCAAATAAAGTCGCAGATGCCTTGAGCAGAATGCCCTCTACGAGTCAGCCCTCGCTTGCAGCAATGTCGGTAATGCTGATGTCTGAGATTGAGAAGTTTGATGTGGAGATCGTGGCTGAGTTGTCCACTATGCTCACGAACATTTCTCTTAGGCCAACGATACTTGAAAAAATACGAGAAGCTCAACGGAAAGACTTGGAGTGTGAGAAGCACCATTTGAGCACGACATCCGAGGACTCCTCTGATTTCAACTTGTCTGATGACAACATATTAAAGTTCAAGCATAGGTGGTACGTTCCTAATAATGAAGAGTTATAGAAAGAAATCTTGGCCGAGGCACACTCTTCGGCTTACTCGTTGCATGTAGGAAGCATCAAGATGTATCGGGATTTAAAACAATATTTCTGGTAGCCTAACATGAAGAGAGGGGTTGCCAAGTACGTAGAAACCTGTCTGGTTTGTCAGCAGGTTAAGTGGGAGCATCAAAGGCCGGCAGGAACCTTGCAACCCTTGCCGATCCCGGAGTGAAAATGGGAGCAGATTTCAATGGATTTTATTGTTGGGCTTCTGAGAACGATGAAGGGGCATGACGGGATTTTGGTGATAGTGGACCGTTTGACAAAGTCGGCCCACTTTCTTCCAGTTAAAGCAACATTTTCCATGGATCAGCTCACCGAGCTTTATGTTCAGGAGATTGTTAGACTGCATGGGGTGCCCGTTTCGATAGTTTCAGATCGAGATCCGAGGTTTACTTCGAGATTTTGTAAGAGTTTACACAAAGCCATGGGAACTCAATGTAACGACCCTTAATTTACCCGAAATATTAAGCCTATAAATGTCATAAAAATTTTGAACTTTTCATCTAATCCTTTTCATTCATCTAATCTTCTCATTTAAAATCAATTAACTCATTCAGCGGAAGTCTATCTAATTGTAACGCCCCGAGTTCTTTGAACCCAGTTCGTTACACATAATCCGAACATAACTGAGAAATTTTGGACCAAATTAAAACTTCGCTCGAAAGTCAAAATTTGACATTTTCTAAAATCTCAAAACATTTAAAAACTTGCAGCGGAAATTCTTTTGAGCAAAACAGAATTAAGCAGAGCTATAAAACAATGTTTGAATAATCGGTTAAAATATTAAGAAATAATTCGGCCAGAAGAGATCAAGACTTAAGCGTGAAAACTTGCAAATCGTAAGAGTCAAACACATCTGCCGCTAAACAAAGTCAACGAAAAGGGGCGAAAATAGAAACTGAAGGCTTCCACCGATCACAAAACGACAAAACTTATTATACACATCTACCGATGACGTAAGCCGGATGATTCATTCATCTAACTCACACCGGTCACAAAACGACAAAACTTATTATACACATCTACCGATGACGTAAGCCGGATGATTCACTCATCTAACTCACACCGGTCACAAAACGACAAAATTTATTATACACATCTACCGATGACATAAGCCGGATGATTCATTCATCTAACTCACACCGATCACTAAACGACAAAAACCTTTACTCACAAAACAAAACACATCGCCCGATCACTAAACGACAAATTTACTGCCTACATCTTCCGATGGCTTTTACTGAAGACATCATCCGATGACATCAGCCGGACAATTTACCCATCTAACATCTACCGACAGACAACAGAAACAATAACTCAGCATAGCAGCTTATCAAGCATTTACACTCTAAACAATGAATAACTCTAACTACTAAGAACTTGAGTATTTCACTGAAACCCTTAAAAAAAACAATATAAATCCACAAATTTCAAAATCCGGAGTAATAAACTACGACTAATACCAAATCATGTTCTCATACTCGAAAAGCACAATTCATAAATATGAAGGAAATAACAAACTACCAATGTGATTGACACTCTCTGCATACTTAAACAGAACCCTTGAAGACTACGCATCTCACCTACTGACATCAGTTAAACCGCCCCATCAGTTGCCAGATCGATGCATGAATGCACCCCTCCAACCTGTCTAGCTCTCAGCAAACTCAGAGAACACACCTGCTGTCACTTCTTCACCTACATCACAAAACTCATCTATTAGCCTAATGCTAAGTAAGTAAAGCTGTAATGAAATGAAATGCTGAAACATAAATTCATAAACATGCAGTTTCTACTTTCTCATCTTAGTTGCATATGCATTCGTTTCTGATCTGATCCCCCTGTGAAATTGGGAGTTGGATCACTTCTCCCAAAGTCATACATCCTCTCTCTTGATTAAGGGGGGGATTAGTTCCCTTAACAACTGTTCAGATCCCCCTGTAAAATTGGGGTTTGGATCACTTTCCCCAAAGTCATATATCCTCTCTCTTGATTAAGAGGCGGATTAGTTCCCTTAACAAATGTTACAGTCTGTTCATTCCTTACCATGTCATTTCATGTAAATTCATTTTCGCACAGTTTTCAAAATATGATGCATGTAATACAAACACATTCAAGCATGCATAACCCTACTATTTTGTGATGTAGGCCTGAAGGCACAAGCATACTTTACTTACCTGGCTCCCTGGAAAAGCTCGGTTTCAACTACTTTGGAAGTCTTGCTCACCTAAAGTCATAAATAGAATACCAATTAGATCTTCACTGACCTCATCCTATACCATTCAGAAACTCTAGGAGCTAGTTTGGGACTCTGTCCTATGTGCATTCCCGATTCATACGAGACCCGACTCAACTCCTACGCACTGCATTTCCCAAGAACATGCATCTACGATACTCCTCTATCGTCTATAATCATAATGCAGTAAGATACCTTAGTAAAACTCACCTAAGTCGAAGGGAAAATCGGAGAAGAATCTCCTAGCACACTCTGCTGAGCTAAGGGGGTGAGAGTCGAAAATGATTTGGGAAACAATGGCGGCTACAGTGCATTAAACCCAAAACCTCTTTCCTTAAATACGTTATCCACTTTTTAATTTTCAATTACCCTTATGCCCTCGCCTAGTCATCTATTAACCCTACTTTTATTATTACCATATAAAGTGTGCCATTAATTTAAAAAGAATAGAGAATTAGTTCAATACAACCGGGGGTTATAATCTACCCTCCTTAAAAGAATTTTTCCTCAAAATTCAATACCTGAATAACTCTGGATATTGGTCCATCATGTCTTGCTGGCGCTCCCAAGTGTTCTCCTCTATGTTCTGGTTATACCACAAGACTTTCACCAATGGAACTTCTTTGTTGCGCAACACCTTCACAGCATAGTCTAGGATCCTTACTAGTTTCTCCTCATAAGTAAGGGTAGGATGAATTTCAATACTATGCTGTTCCACAATCTGAGATGGATCTCGTACTCACTTTTTAAGCATAGAGACGTGGAACACATTGTGAATCCCTTCCATAGAGGCTGATAACTGCAATTGATAGGCTGTCTTCCCAATCCTTTTTAAGATTGGAAAATGGTCCAATAAATCTGGGATTTAGCATGTCTCTCTTACTAAATCTCACAACTCCTTTGAACGGTGAAATTTTGAGAAACACCTCATCGCCTACATCAAACTCCAATTCCTACATCTTTTATCAACATAACTTTTCTGTCGGCTCTGAGCTGTCAAAATCCGCTGGCGGATAAGGGCAACCTTCTCAACAGTTTGTTGCACAATGACGGGACCAAGCAACTGTGCTTCACCAACTTCATCCCAGTACAAAGGTGATCTGCATTTTCGTCCATACAGTGCTTCATAAGGTGTCATCCCTATTGTTGCCTGAAAACTGTTATTATAATAAAATTCCACCAATGATAAATATTTACTCCAATATCCTTGAAAATCTAATGTGCATGCCCGGAGCATATCTTCTAAGGTCTGAATAGTCCTCTCGGATTGTCCGTCTGTTGAGGGTAAAAAGCTGTGTTAAAACTAAGCTGTGTTCCCATAGCCTTGTGCAAACTCTTCCAAAACTTAGATGTGAATCGAGAATCTCAGTCTGAAACTATGGTACTTGGAACTCCATGTAACCTAACAATCTCTTGCACATACAATTCAGCAAACTGATCCATCGAGTATGTCATCTTTATGGGCAGGAAATGAGCAGATTTGGTTAGACGATCCACGATCACCCAAATTGCATCATATCCTCTCGTTGTCCTAGGCAATCCTACAACAAAATCCATCGTTATTTGCTCCCATTTCCATTCGGGGACTGGTAAGGGTTGCAATGTCCCCGAGAGTCTCTGATGCTCAGCTTTAATCTGCTGACAACACAAACATGATCCTACATACTCTGCCACACTTCTTTTCATACTTGGCCACCAATAATGTTGTTTAAGATCCTTGTACATCTTTGTACTCCCAGGGTGAACAGAGAATCTGGAAGAATGTGCTTCGGAAAGAATTTCATCTCGAAGTTCATTAATGGCAGGAACAAACCATCTATTTCTAAACTTAAGGATTCCATCAGCAGAATAGTTAAATTTGATTTGTCCGTAGAATCTATGCTTAACTTGTACTTGTTGTACTCTACATCATTTATCTGGGCTTCCTTTATTCTTTCAAGAATGGTAGGTCTTAAGGATATTGTAGTAAGAATGGCTGACACACTATGCACTGCTTCTAGATTAAACCTTTGGAATTCAGACTCTAAGGCTAATGGTACGTCAAGAATCAGGGCTGAGGCTGAAGTTGTTACTCTACTCAAAGCATCTGCCACAACATTTGCTTTGCCGGGATGGTATTTAATCTCAAAATCATAATCCTTTACAAATTCCAACCATCGACGTTGCCTCATGTTTAATTTCTTCTGTGTGAAGATATATTTCAGACTTTTATGGTCTGTGAATATTTCACAAGTTTGCCCATACAAGTAATGTCTCAAAATCTTAAGTGCAAATACCACTGCAGCTAATTCTAAGTCATGTGTAGGGTAATTCTTCTCATGTGTTTTCAACTAGTCTAGAAGCATAGGCTATTACCTTACCATCTTGCATCAACACACATCCCAGACCAATTTTGGAAGCATCACAATAAATGCTGAATTTACCATTTTCAACAGGAAGGGTTAATATTAGGACATTGGTTAGTTTCTGTTTCAAAGTCTGGAAACTGGATTCACATTCCTCAGTCCATGCATACTTAATGTTTTTTCCTAGTTAACCGAGTGAGGGGTGTAGCAAACTTCGAGAATCCTTCAATAAATTTCCTGTAGTATCCTGCTAACCCAAGGAAACTCCGAATATCTGCAGCATTCTTCGGTTGGGGCCACTCCTTAACTGCTTGAACCTTGGCTGGGTCGACAGATATTCCATCACCAGAGATCACATGACTAAGGAAGTGAACTCTGTCCAGTCAAAACTCACATTTGGAAAACTTGGCATAGAGTTGGTGCTGCCTTAGTACCCCTAATACTAAGTTCAAAAGTTCTGCATGTTCTTCACTAGAATGTGAATAGATTAAAATGTCATCTATAAACACAATGACAAACTTGTCTAAATACTCATGAAACACCCTATGCATAAGATCCATAAAGGCTGCTGGTGCATTTGTCAACCCAAAGGACATAACCAAAAACTCATAATGTCCATATCTTGTACGAAAAGCTGTCTTAGGAATATCTTCTGATTTGACTTTCAGTTGGTAGTAACCTGACCTCAAATCAATCTTAGAAAAAAACTCGTGCACCACGGAGTTGGTCAAATAGGTCATCAATCCTCGGTAATGGATACTTGTTCTTGACAGTTAACTTATTCAATTACTTATAATCAATGCACATACGCATTGATCCATCTTTCTTTTTGACAAAAAGAACAGGTGCACCCCACGGTGAAAAGCTATGGCGTATGAACCCTTTCTCCAACAGATCCTCCAACTGCTTCTTTAATTCTTTAAGTTCTGATGGTGCTAATCTATATAGATTTTTAGACAAAGGCTCAGCACTGGGGTAAACATCTACAACAAATTCAATTTCTCTATCTGGTGGTAAACCAGGAAGGTCATCTAAGAATACTTCAGGAAAGTCTTGGACAACTAAGACATTTTGTCGATTTGCCTCCCCTACAAGTTGTGTGTCTAAAATGCTAGCTAAGAAGCACGAATACTCTCCACATGGGGAAGGTCTAGTGTTAATAGAAGTCATCACAGACATTTCCTTATTCTTCTTCGAAGCTTGAAAGGTATGTTTCAAACTACTAGGGGGTTGGAAGCTAACTATTCCAGTCCTACAATCAATTGTGGCGTGGTGCTTAAACAACCAGTCCATCCCTAGGATTACATCAAATCCCGTTATATCCATAATAATGAGATCAGCAAGTAAATTTTTGTTTCCCACTATCACCACACTATTAAGTATCACTCGGCTAGAGTGCATGCATTCACCAGAGGGTAACGTGACATTAAACATATGTTCAAATGGCGTAGGTTGTACATCTAGCTTAACAGCAAATGCCGATGCTATAAATGAATGTGTTGCACCAGAATCTATTAAAGTAAAAGCAGGTATAGAGTTGATCAATATAGTACCTGATACAACAGCGGGCTGTTCCTCACTCGACTCCATCATGGAGAATATCCTCGGTTTAATCATAGCAGGGCCACTCTTAGAAGCTGGGCAGTCTCTGCTAATATGGCCGACCTTGTTACAATTGTAGCATCTGGTGATTCTAGGCTTCGAGCATTCTTTGATCGTGTGTCCAACCTCCTCACAGTTGAAATACTTCTCAAAGCCCAATCTGCACTCGCCCGGGTGGTTCTTCAAGCACTTAGGACACTGGGGAAATTTCCTGACATTCTGTATCTTCCCTCCTGTACTTTGGCTAATCTGGCCTTCACTGGGCCTCTTCATTCCTCTTTGTTGGTGTGGCTGGACAAACTTTTGTGGGACCTCTTTTGGTCCAACACACTTCCTTTCAGCTTCTCCCACTTCTAGAGCAGTAGACACAACTTCACTGAATGTCAAGCCTTTAATACCACAAAATTTAACTCCTCGATAAATTTTCGGCTTCAGCCCATGCACAATTTTGAACACCTTATCTTCGTCCCTGTGAGCAAAATGTCCAGCAAATTTGGACAGGGACTCGAATTGCCTACTGTACTCGGCCACAGACCCTATCTGCTTCAAGTTCAGAAATTTTAACTTCTTTGCAGTTTAGACAGTGCTGCTAAAATACTTCTCATAGAAAATGTCCCTGAATTGTGACCAAGTTATCGCCAAAACATCAGTGGTGGTCTCTATTGTTTCCCACCAGAGTTGAGCATCACCAGCCAAATGAAACGTTGCCAACGTGACCTTGTCTCCTTCTCCAATGTTGGCACACCTAAACATACTCTCGATCTTTTTAAGTCACCCTTCAGCGATAATCGGATCAGACGACTGTCCATCAAACGTAGGTGTTCGTAGCCTCCTGAATCTATCTCCAGAATGTTCATTGTTAGAACTCGAGTTGGCACTTCCTTGTACCTCTCGGTTAAACAACACACCTAACTGGTCGAACTGCTGACGTACTAAGTCTGTTTGCTGACGCACCAGATCTGTCAGCTGCCTAATCACACTAGGATCTTCCTCAGCTCTTAAGTTAGGCATCTCTCTTGGTGCTCTTGGTCTTCCCGGTCGTCTAGACATCTTACTAGATTTCCTGCACAGAGGTTAACTACTCTCATAAACATCTAATAACTAAGGCTAACATAAACACTTACAGTTGTTGAAGTGCTCCTATGCGACGATCGGCACTGATGAGTAATCTTTTGAACGGTTTAACTGAATGTCTCTGATACCATACTGTAACGCCCCGAGTTCTCTGAACCTAGTTCATTACACATAATCCGAACATAAATGAGAAACTTTAGACCAAATTTAAAACTTCGCTCAAAAGTCAAAATTTGACATTTTCTAAAATCTCAAAACATTTAAAAACTTGCAGCGGAAATTCTTTTGAGCAAACAGAATTAAGCAAAGCTATCAAACAATGTTTGAATAATCGATTAAAATTTTAAGAAATAATTTGGCCAGAAGAGATCAAGACATAAGCATGAAAACTTGAAAATCGTAAGAGTCAAACACATATGCCGCTAAACAAAGTCAACGAAAATGGGCGGAAACAGAAACTGAAGGCTTCCACCGATCACAAAACGACAAAACTTATTATACATATCTACTAATGATGTAAGCCGGATGATTCATTCATCTAACTCAAACCGGTCACAAAACGATAAAACTTATTATACACATCTACCGATGACGTAAGCCGGATGATTCACTCATCTAACTCACATCGGTCACAAAACGACAAAACTTATTATACACATCTACCGATGACGTAAGCCGGATGATTCACTCATCTACTCACACCGGTCACAAAACGACAAAATTTATTATACACATCTACCGATGACGTAAGCCAGATGATTTATTCATCTAACTCACACCAATCACAACACCAAAAACCTTTACTCACAAAACTTAACACATCGCCCGATCACTAAACGACAAATTTACTGCCTACATCTTCCGATGGCTTTTACTCAAGACATCATCGATGACTTTTACTGAAGACATCATCCGATGACATCAGCCGGACGATTTACCCATCTAACATCTACCGACAGACAACAGAAACAACAACTCAGCATAGCAGTTTATCAAGCATTTACACTCTAAACAATGAATAACTCTGACTACTAAGAACTTGAGTATTTCACTAAAACCCTTAAAAAAAACAATATAAATTCACAAATTTCAAAATCCGGAGTAGTAAACTACGACTAATACCAAATCATGTTCTCATACTCGAAAAGCACAATTCATAAATATGAAGGAAACAACAAACTACCAATGTGACTGACATTCTCTGCATACTTAAATGGAACCCTTGAAGACTACGAATCTCACCTACTAACATCAGTTAAACTGCCCCATCAGTTGCTAGATCAATGCATGAATGCACCCCTCCAACATGCCTAGCTCTCAGCCAAATCAGAGAACACACCTGCTGTCACTTCTTCACCTACATCACAAAACTCATCTATTAGCCTAATGCTAAGTAAGTAAAGCTGTAATGAAATGAAATGCTGAAACATAAATTCCTGAACATGCAGTTTCTACTTTCTCATATCAGTTGCATATGCATTCGTTTCTGATCTGATCCCCCTGTGAAATTGGGAGTTGGATCACTTCTCCCAAAGTCATACATCCTCTCTCTTGATTAAGGGGCGGATTAGTTCCCTTAACAACTGTTCAGATCCCCCTGTGAAATTGGGGTTTGGATCACTTCCCCCAAAGTCATACATCCTCTCTCTTGATTAAAGGGATGATTAGTTCCCTTAGCAACTGTTACAGTCTGTTCATTCCTTACCATGTCATTTCATGTAAATCATTTTCGCATAGTTTTCAAAATATGATGCATGGCGTACAAACACATTCAAGCATGCACAACCCTACTGTTTTGTGATGTAGGCCCGAAGGCACAAGCATACTTTACTTACCTGGCTCCCTGGAAAAGCTCGGTTTCAACTACTTTGGAAGCCTTGCTCACCTAAAGTCATAAACAGAATACCAATTTGATCTTTACTGACCTCATTCTATACCATTCAGAAACCCTAAGAGCTAGTTTAGGGACTCTGTCCTATGTGCATTCCTGATTCATACGAGACCCGACTCAACTCCTACGCCCCACATTTCCAAGGAACATGCATCTACGATACTCCTCTATCGTCTATAATCATAATACAGTAAGATACCTTAGTAAAACTCACCTAAGTCGAAGGGAAAATCGGAGAAGAATCTCCTAACGCACTCTGTTGAGCTAAGGAGCTGAGAGTCGAAAATGATTTGGGAAACAGTGGCGGCTACAGTGCATTAAACCCAAAATCTCTTTCCTTAAATACGTTATCCACTTTTAAATTTTTATTTACCCTTATGTCCTTCGCCTAGTCATCCATTAACCCTACTTTTATTATTACCATATAAAGTATACCATTAATTTAAAAAGAATAGAGAATTAGTTCAATAGAACCGAGTGTTACACTAATTGTTGAAACCCCAGTAAAATTTAAACTTAGGCGTCAATACTAAAACACTAAAGACAGGCAGAGAATTAAGTTTTTTCCTCTCGGGTTTCATCGAAGGAACAGTATTGGTTGACAACTCCTTCTAATCGGTCGATGTCCATACTAGAACACTTAATATTTAGTCGACGTGGTCTCTGTATAGTTTGGTCGACGTGGCCTCTGTATGAGTTCGGTCGACATGGCCTCTTTAATGATATTGGTCAATGTTTTTCGACTGTACACTTCGCTATAAATGGTCGATGACTTCGACCGAAACCCTCACTATAACTGGTCGATGACTTCGACTGAAACCTTCACTATAAATGGACGATGACTTCGACCGAAACCTTCGCTATAAATGGACGATGACTTCGTTACAGAAACACTTAACCGAAACTCATAAGAATCCAAACAACTTTAGACAACTATTTTGGACGACATCCATACTTTAGGACGACATTCATACTTTAAACTACCACCAAAGACTTATAGAACCCCGACTCTAAACCATGCATTACCCGATCGATCGCCCCTTCCTGGCGATCGATCGGCTAGCTCTCTGGATTTTGTCCAGAGAGCTGCTTTCATATTTTTTCCCTTGTACCTACACACCACTCACCCAGAACTTCCAGAAAAACATCAAAATAACACTTCATCTCTATATGTTCAATTTCCATAAAAATCCAAATAAAAGGCTTAGCAAAACATTTTATAAATTGTGTTTACCAAAACATCAATACATCAATTTATCTACTATCCAGATACCAAACATCCTAAAACATTTCAACCATATAATTCTCCTATCTAGTCCACCATCAGCCCAAAATAACCTGAAAACCCTCAAAACACTTACTTGTCCTCACGGGTCAAAATATGCACCAACTATCCAACGCACTCCTACGGGCATTCTCCTTCAACCAGATCAAGCTTCGGGTGGAAGAATATCATCCCCACCTGTATCAAAATCACCTACACCATAAAGACAACTATGAGCTAAAGACTTAGTAAGCTTCGTAAATGCAAATGCATGCTGTGCATATATAGGTTCATAAATCATGCAGACATTTTCATCGTTTCCTTACAGAACAGAATAAAATGTCATCGAGGTCTAACTCTCACCAGATGGAGAGAGCACGTCTGACGGTTAGACAGCCATTTCCATCTACCGGGGGGAAAACATGCTTCCATCCGTAAACAGCCATGTCTGAACCCACCCCGTCGTGACCAGATTACGTACATTCGTGTCTTTAATTCATTTCTTTTCTTAAACACGTGTAGAAATCCATTTTCATGCTATTTGGAAAGTGCGTGATGCATATAGTGTGATGCATGTACAGAAGAGACATAATGTAAACATAAAGCTTGAGTACCATCAAAACATAGCAAACATAACCTATAAAAACTCTAGTCCTAAACTACCCAACCAAAGCATAAAAAGATACATAACTCCAAAATCCTCAACGACAAACTCGACTTACGGTGTAGGCCTATCGGCCAAACAAGCACGAAGACTTACCTGACGTCCTTAGCGAGTCGAGTACCCCATTTTGAGCTTCGTTACCTAATACATTTCACAATTGGGTCAATAAAGCTAAATCCGATAAAACCGTTCTAAATCCAAACGAAACTCTTAGCTATGGGAAATTTCCTAAAACTTCAATTTACGCCATTCAGGCATTCTATCGAACACATAGCGCTCACAAATTCCATAACCTAGATTTAATGGAAATTTATATCGTTCAACCACCGATTTCAACCTAACTATCAATGAAAACTCTCAACCTATCATCGTAAGTCAATAATATAGCAAACCTAACAATTTCTAACATAAACCTATAATTTCTCAAAACCCTAAACAAAAACTCTCACCGTTTTAAACCCTAAAAATCAGAAACTAACGATTCAGAGTACTCGTATCATATCTAGGGCTTGATTGCGGAAGAGAACTGAGGAAGAAAATCGTCAGAGGAGAGCCGAATCGTTGTCGGCCGTGGAGGGCATCGCCTGGAAGCAAAATCGCCAGAGGAGAGCCCTCTGGAGGAAGAAATGGTAGAATGAAAACTCATGGGAGGGGGAGGGAGTTGTGAAATTTTATAATTAATTTGGCTTGGCAAATTACCATTCTACCCTTCCAATTGATTTTCTATTAGTTTCGTCGTTTATGTCGTTATTTAACTAACGATTCGTTCTCTCCAAATTTTTCTTCACTTCACCGGAAATTCCCATTTATTATAAAGGCTCCATTAAAACTTCTTGTTCACAAAACAACATAAATTCCTCTATTTACGAAAATGCCCATAGTAAGTGGAAACTCAAAAATCTCGGGTGTTACATTCCACCCTCCTTAATAGAAATTTTGTCATCAAAATTGGCTCAGCGTATATTTCTTGACACTAACGCCCCGCGCCTTGTGGCCTTATTCAGCACTTTTCGGGTTCCTTCCCTTTATCTCTCAAAATTCTAATTTCTTATTTACAAACTTTGATTCTATCTATACTTGGAATCTATCTCTGTTGTTCTAAAACAAAACTCTTATAACCAATTGATACATTATTAACCTCATAGTTGCATTCCTTACTTCCAATTGTGCTAAATACGTCTTTGCTTACACATGGAGTCTTACCAAATTTCCGAAGTCCCCAATCAAATGATCTTTAACAGTTTATTTGACATTTGACGACTCGTGTATGCTTTGGTCTATATTTAATTGTGCAGATGTTAAACTCTCTAACTCATTAATTTGGCTTTATGTTCAGGATTCCTCAATCGAAACTCATTTCAAGTCCTCAATTTCTACCGACCCCAGGGCTGTAACCCAAACTTCTACATAAATTCATCAGCTCTATCCGTAATCAGGATGTATGCCAACTCAAATTTCTACGTTTTCTTTAGTAACGATCCCTCATAACTACTTCGTCAATAGTATCTAAGTGGTACACTTCCTTGAGCACCTCATCAATTTTAATAACTATTCCTATGTGGGCTCCCCAACTAAAATTTTTAATCTCTATGTTTCGCAAACTATCCCATCAATGATATACTAAGTCACGTTCTTGCTCAGGTAATTCACCGATCTTGATCCCTGTTTTGATGCAGCCCCACAACTTAAATCTTTCCATTGCTATTTTTTTTTCCACTATATCCCCGAAAATACATTCAAAGTCTCAATAGGTTTAGCTGAGAGCTTAAGTTGGTACTATCTTAAGACCAATGCTCGCTTGTAAATTAGACCCTATAAATATCACATTTCATTCTAAGTCACATTAATGAGCTTCCTCGTTATGTCCTAACTAAAATTCTTATGCTATCTATAATATGCTCATTTGTCTAACTTAAATCTCTATTAACTTCGAGTGCAGTCAAGTCTCTAAGTCTCGCCATGAATTTGCTCTAAACTATTCCTTCTAACCTTAATTCATTTATGTATCCATTGGTCTCGACTTGTCAAATACGAGTCGAACCTCCGAAATTTTTTAACTTAGCTTCACTTCTAAGTTTACTTAAATAGCTTAGGTGCAAAACCTCGTTCTCCTTATTCTATAAATTGAGAATTTTACAATTCGCACGGCACTAAACATTGAATTAAACTTCTAATCTTAACCCTTCATTTAATCTAACAATTCCCTGCACTTATCCCTAATATCGTACAAGGGTTTCTTTGAAGTTACTAACTGGTCTGGCCTCTTTCGTTCCTCCTAGTCGGGTTCTAATATCCTACTTGGCTCCCTTGCAATGATTCATCAAATGATCTTCTTGTTTACAAACTTGTTGCAGATAAGTTTACGCACTTATTCCAACTTCAAATTTTCAAATCTTACCCTTCTATCTTTCCAAAAGAAGAATTCAGAAACATCTTTTTATTATTGTCAACAATCCTAGTTCCTCAAACACTGGTGTTCCTACTTCCATACTAGAGGTAAGCCTCAGGCTGTGAGATCTTGAACTGTATTAACTATAGGCCTATAACTAAACCCCCTATACTTTTAAGCCGAAAGAATTTGCAATTTCTTACTCTGTCACTTTTTTTTTTCTACAAGTGATGTTCACTCTTGTCGATTCATCATTTCTCTTAACGTTACACACGTCACACTTAGCCTCTAATCAAGCAATACCAAATGCATGATGTGTCTACTACACACCGATCATTCTTAACTTCGTTAAGTCCTCCTTACAGTATGCCGGTCGTAATCTTTTTGCAAATCTAATATCGTCCATTATTGGTTAGCCTTCTAAGGCGGTGCTCATTTCCTAGAGAATGGCCAATGCCGGAAACTCTCAAACTCCGAGTAAATCTCCTTATTTCCTCACCGATATTGGTCGATACAAACACTCCTACGCGATGACTCAGATCTTACGTCCACGACTTTTGTAACACCCCTAATACTGTACCCGTATTTTCCGTATAATTTTTCATTTTATACTTTTTACTTTTCTATGCTTTAAATAAAACTTAATGCGGAATCTAAACCGAAGTTGAAATCGGAATTAAAACTGAACTTTAAAAGCATTTAAAACAAAACCTTTAATAAATAATTAAAACTAAAACATTTAATAAAACTTTTATAAACAATAAAAGAAGGGAGGGCAGAATCGGAATTCTGCCCTCAAAATGCAGTAGCGACCGGGCGCTGCCAAATGCAGCGATCAGGCGCTGCATGCGCTGCACAATGCAGCGCACGATCGCTGCATTGTGCGGCGCCTGATCGCTGCACTGCAGCGATCATTTGCTGCTGCAGCGATCCCCCACGGCGCCCAGTCGCCGAGCTCTCTTTCAGCGATCGCTGGCAGCGATCTGCGCACAGCGCCCGATCGCTGCAGCTCCTCACTTCTTCCTTACTTCGTTCTTTTCTTTTCTACACTTAGGCTCTCTGGAATCTCGAACTCCAGAGAGCAAATCCCTCGACATCCCTCTCTGGAATCCGATTCCAGAGAGCACTTTTCTCTTTCTTTTCTTAATCAATTTCTCACCTTTATCACAAAGGTTTACAACTTACATCAACCGACTCGCGGCGGACTTTACGAAGTCCAACTGCGTGGATAGCTCTAAAAACCGAGCTATCCGTAACAACCTACAAACAACATTTCAAAACATTTTCATTTAACTTAAACATTTAAACCAAAGCGTTTTTACATACAATTACCAAAACGTTATCTAACCACTATCCAGATCCAAACAACCTAAATATGTTCTATACAGTTCATCATCAATCCAAAATATCACGAAGAACTCCCAAAACCTTTACATACACCCACCACGGGTCAAAACGCGCCTCGACTGCTCAGCGCACTCCCACGGCCATCATCCATCAGCTGCTCCTACGTCAGGAGGAGGAATATCATCCTCACCTGGGTCAACGTAACCTAGAACGTCACCTACACCATACAGACACATATGAGATATGGAAATCTCAGTAAGCTACGTAAATGCAGATGCATGCGTGTCGTGCATATGAAGTTCAGAAAACATGCTCATCAGACATATCAGATCATTTCATACATATTGCCACCGAGATATCAGCCCTCTAAATGGAAAGGATACATCCCGCGGTCGGACTACCACTTTCGACCTAGAGGAGGGGGGTACATGCTCATAAACCCTACAGCCATGCCTGAGCCCCATCTCGCGTAACCAGATGATGTGGTATTGGTCAGACCCGGAAATAGTCCACCAATAGATCAAAGTCCCCTCGTACGGGCCACATAGATTTTTCTTTGAAAACATCGTGTAGAATTCGTTTTCATGTCATTTGAAATACGTGATGCATGAACAGATAATGAACAGATAATGAACAGAAAGTAAACAATCAACATATATACCATCAAGACCGAAATAGAATAACCTATAAACCATTTAAACCTAACTACCCAACCGAAAGCGATTTAAAGCAAACAAGTCCTCAGGAATCCTCGATACGACGTCGAAGTATGGTGTAGACCGATTGGTCAGAGTAAGTCACGAAGACTTACCTCGAGCGCGCTGAATCTTGAGCTTCGTCCACGAGAGTCGCTACCTAAGGAAATTTCACCAATTGACGTTAATACGAGCTTAAACTCTTAAATGTCCGAAACTAATAAAATCCTTAACTTAGCTAATCGAAGTTTTACATAACGACTTAATGCTCGAAAATCTTGAAATCCATATTACGAGTTATTCTCGAAAACTCGAAAACTTAACAATTTATAACTTTTTCGCAATTTGATTTCTCTTCGTCCAATAACGTCCAATACGTTCAATCTATACTTAATCACGGCTAACCTATTAATTACGAGCCCTAAATCGCGTTTCTCGTCGAAACCCTAATTGAAACCCTAACCCTAAATCGAACCGAGAACTCGAAATAAACGCTCAGAGATTGTAGGTACATACCGAGGATAGCGAGAGGATGAGAAACCGTGAAGAAATCGGAACGAACGGAGGTCGGACGGAGGTCGGAAATGGTGAAGGTCACCGGCGGCCGAGAGAGAAGGAAACTCTTTGTCGTGCGATCCAGAGAAGAAAAGAGAGAAAGTGAGGGAGAGAAAGAGATTTGTGTTATTTTATAAAAATTGATTTGCAAATTACCATTTTGCCCTTATTTGATTTTTATATTAGTTTCGTCCTTCGTTTCATTAATCGTCTAACGATTCGGATACTTGAAAACTTCATATTTTGCCAATAACTCCTATTCATTACCAGGGCTTTATTAAAACTGTCCGTTCACAATTTGGACCTCATTTGCTATTTTTACGAGAATGTCTTTTACTTTATGATAATAGTAATTACTCGGAATATAGCGTCACTATTCCGAAAATTCCCAAAATTTCCTTAAAATTCTAATTAATCGCTAGGATCGTAATGACGCTTTCTTTTCGTAAATCGGACCTGATTTGACATAATTACAAAAATACCAATAACAATATAATAATAATATAATAAAAGGTCCGTACAAACCGGATATTACAACTTTGAATTGATTTATCACATCCTCCAAAGTCACGGTGGTAATAGTCACACCCCATATCCTCTCAACAATCAATCCAAGTCAAACTCTCGAATACTATCTTCGTCTAAACATTCGAAACTTCACTCGAATCCAAAACATACGAGTTCCGCGATACTCCCCTTATCCACTTAAACGCACTAATGGTATCTCGACGATCTAGGGTATCCCTCAATAAGTTTACATCTAAGTTTCAAATCTCTCCTTGGTTCTTCATACCCTAAAACTCCAAGGGTTTGTCGTTTAAGTTCCAGTTTCTATCTGTTTAACCCTCACATCTCATAAGTTGTATTTCTCTAATGGTAACCAAATTCTAAGTGCACAACTTCTTATGGTTAGGTCAGGCTAATCCTGTAAATGCATAACTCTTGTTCTATAAGGTCTATATCATTCTGTATTTAACCTACTGTCTCCTCGTTGAGGTTCACCTAGGAAATCTTCTTACTCACCTTCTAATATACTTTCACCTCTTTATTTTTTTTAAATCTATTTTGATCTATCGCATAATTATCACCTTCACATCCTCACTCTATACTACATCTTTATCCTAGTATTCTTCAGCACAGCATTCCATCCTCAGATTGATGGTCAGACAAAATGAACGAATCAAATCCTTGAGGATATGCTCAGGGCCTGCGTGCTGGAATTTCAAGGATCGTGGAGTAGGTATTTGCCACTGATCGAGTTCTCATATAACAACAGTTTTCAAGCTACGATCGGCATGGCACCGTATGAAGCGCTGTATGGACGGAAGTGCAGGTCACTACTGTATTGGGATGAGGTTGGCGAGGCCAGTATCATTGGCCCTGATATTCTACAGCAAACGGCGGAGAAGATCGCTGTTATCAGACAGTGCATTGAGATAGCTCAGAGCCGTCAAAAAAGCTATGCTGACAATAGACGGAGAGAATTGGAGTTTAACGAAGGTGACGAGGTGTATTTGAAAATTTCTCCATTTAAAGGTGTTATGCAATTCGGGAGAAGAGGCAAGCTAAACCCTCATTACGTGGGGCCCTTCCCTATTTTGAAGATGATCGGGAAGATGGCATATCGATTACAACTTCCAGCATCAATGGAGAGCATCCACAACGTCTTTCACGTATCCATGCTTAGGAAGTGCGTGCGTGACCTGTCACATGTCGTAGAAGCACGAGAGATTGAGGTACAGCCAATGCTAACCTCTGTGGAAAAGCTGGTACAAATTATGGAATCCTCTATTTAGGTGTTGAGAAACAAAGAGATTCCGCTAGTCAAGGTTTTATGGCAGAACCACATCATAGAGGAAGCCACCTAGGAAAGACAATAGGCTATGTTGGCGAAGTATCCAAAACTATTTGTGTAATTGAATTTTGAGGACAAAATTTTTATTAAAGTGGATGGAATGTAACACCCGATTTTACGGGTTTTCGAATTTTACACGCAATGATATTTTCGTAAATAATTGAAATAAGTCCGTTTTGCGAATTGAAAGTTTTAATGGAACCCTTGTGATTTATATGAATTTTAGGAGAAATATGAGAATTTCAGAAATTCAAATCGAAATATAACGCCAAAGTTTCTGTTTTTGACCCTATAGCGATTTAATCCGCAAAAATAGTAAATTAAATTCATTCGACGAATGGAAAGTTTTATTAGAGCCCTAGTAATAAATCGGAATTATTGGTGAAATAAGAAAATTTGGAGAAACTGAATTGATGATTAGTAAATGAAATGAAAATGAAGAACGAAAATGTTAAGTGATAAATGGAAAAAGAAAAATTTTTATGAGAACGGGCAAGGGTAGTATGTATGCACGTGCACGACACAGGTCATGGCGGCACTGACGTGGGGTCAGGGTCGTCAAACATTTGGTCAAATTGCACACTTTATCTCAGTCATCGAAGTCAGGAGTGAAGCTAAGAGAATGACCGAGCCTCCAACAGCTCTTTGAGCTTTACTTTGCAACCAAACCCTCCAACCATCCTCAGGTCTATATAAGCATGGTTATTTGTGATTGTAAAAGGTTGTTGTTGAATGAAATAGTGGCTGTTTCTTTTAGAGAAACCAATGCGGTTTAAATACCAAAGGTAAGCCTCGGTGTGTGCTCACCCGAGAGGAGTGCACCTTCATTACCTCTAAGTTCAAGGTTGCTTGAAGGTTCTTATTAGCATCTTTCTCTCCACTCTTTCAAGAGTTCGAAACCAGAAGAAGGAGGCCAAAACCGTTTTCCAAAGGTTGCCTTTTCTTTCCTTGAAAAGAATAGCAAGCCGAGAGCTTCAAAATATTGCTCATCGGCCAACCTAGGGTTTTCTTGTATAACTTCATTTCGACTCATTTTTCTCTGAAAATTTATGGTCTTTCATATCACTCTTAATATAAGTTGCCCTTAAAATTTCAAGTATTTTGGAAATCATTTACCTATAGAACGTTTGGCATATTTTCAAGGTATTCTCGGCTTAGCCGAGCACTGAGAGTTCTAACCAGTTTGTGTGGGTAGAACATGCCTTTTTGCAGGCTGTGGCATGTCATGTGGTATCAGAGCTAAGACAACTTTCATTGTGTGCTACTAATAGTTTTGGTTTGCTTTTTCATTCAAGTTTACATAGCTGCAACTTATTACTCATTTTGGTTATTCATTCACTTCATTTTGTGCCTTGAACCGATCTGTTTAGTGTTGCTGATTTTCCTTATGTGTTGAGCGATATTTTTCAAGCACATCTTTGTTAACTTGTATGAACTTGAGCATGAAAGTTTAACCTCTTAAAGTGGATAGTATTCTATTTTATGGTAAACCAAGAAAAACATGAAAGGAATCTAAAAATTACTAAGTTTTAGTGTTGTTTTTCTTTCACCATTCTATTTACCATTATCTTATGAAAGTTTAGGCCTAAAAGCATTAGCTTTTGCATTAAAGTTGGTTATTATTTTACTCAAAATCCAAAACCAAAATTGCATGAAAACTATTTTTGTGCAATTTTGACTTAGCCGAGTACTTGCTATATATATATATTGTGTTCTACTTTCTGTTTTTCCTTGATAAAGAATGCATACTATACCATCTAGATTTAAGATAAAGTGTTATTAATTTGAAGCATATGTTATTTGTTGCTTAAAGTGGATTGAAATTTGTATCTTTGTTGTTTTTTGGTGAAACCGAAAAGTAAAAGGCATAAGAACCTAAAACCATTACCACTTTTGGATTGTTTGTGTTTGCTATCTTATATTTGCATAAGTCCAAAAGTTTAATGTTTCAAATTTGTCTTTTTCATTAATTAGCTTGTTTTTTATTAGCTTGGATAGTTTTTTTTTTTTTAAAGAACAACAACAAGAAGCCACATTGCCTAAAACTTAGAGGGATAAAACCGAAGAATTCTAAGACTTAGGTTTAAGGAAGACAAAATCTATCCTAAGACCCTAAAGATTAGAAACAATTATCCTAAGAATCATTTCCAAATTAAGGTTAAAATGATGACAAGATGTGGGACTATCCGTGAACAAAACAAATAATTAAACCAAGAACCGAAAGGGGGAAAGGAAATTCCCCAAACCGAGACTCATACCTAACAAGAGGGACAGTCTAGCATGCAAGGGAAAATCAATGGTCTATGTGGAGTAATTAACACCTTAAGCAAACAATTAAATGACATGAATCTCAAACTGTAACGGCCCGAATTATATAAACCCGGTTCGTTACTCATAAACTTGAACTTGACTAAGAGGCGTTGGACTAAATTTAAAATTTTGCTCGAAAGTCTAAATTTGACACTTTCTAAAACTTCAAAACGTTTAAATACTTGTAGCGGAATTTTAAATTTAGTCCAAAGCCTCTTAGTCAAGTTCGAGTTTATGAGTAACGAACCGGTTTATATAATTCGGGCCGTTACAATATGGTATCAGAGACATGTCTGTTAAACCGTTCAAAAGATTACTCATCAGTGCCAATCGTTGCATGGAAGTACTTCAACAACTGTAAGTGTTTATGTTAACCCTAGCTATTAGATACTTAAGAGTGTAATTAACCCTGTACAGGAATTTAGTACAATGGCCAGACGCCCAGGAAGACCCAGAGTGCCAAGGAAATGCCAAACTTGAGTGGTGGGGAGGAGCCTAGTGTGATTAGGCAGCTGACGGAGTTGGTGCATCAGCAAACAGACCTAGTGCGCCAGCAGTCTGATCAACTAGGAGTACTGTTGAACCGGGAGGTACAAGGAAGTGCCAACTCGGGTTCTAGCATCGAACATTCTGGAGATAGATTCCAGAGACTAAGACCACCCACGTTTGATGGTCAATCATCTGATCCATTTATTGCTGAAGGGTGGCTTAGGAAGATTGAAAGTATGTTTAGGTGTGCCAACATAGGAGAAGAAGACAAGGTCACGTTGGCGACATTTCACTTGGCTGGTGAAGCTCAACTCTGGTGGGAAACAATAGAGACCACCACAGATGTCTTGGCGATGCCTTAGTCGCAATTCAAAGACATTTTCTACGAGAAGTATTTCAACAGTACTGTCCAAACTGCAAAGAAGTTGGAATTTCTAAACTTGAAGAAGACAGGGTCTGTAGCCGAGTACAGTAGGCAGTTCGAGTCCCTGTCCAGGTTTGCTGGACATTTTGCTCTCAGGGACGAGGACAAGGTATTCAAATTTGTGCATGGACTGAAGCCAGAAATCTACAGAGGGGTTAAATTTTGCGGTATTAAAGGCTTGACATTAGTGAGGTTGTGTCCACTGCTCTGGAAAGCCAAAAAGATGTGTGCTGGACCAAAAGAGGTCCCACAAAAGCCGGTCCAGCCACATCACCAAAGGGGAATGAAGAGGCCTAATGAAGGCCAGCATAGCCAAGGAACGGGAAAGAAAGTGCCGGATGCTAGGAAGTTTCCCCTGTGCCCGAAATTCTTGAAGAGTCACCTGGGTGAATGCAGGTTCGGTTCGGGAAAGTGTTTCAATTGCGGGGAAGTTGGACACACATTCAGGGATTGCCCAAAGCCCAGAGTCACCCGATGCTTCAACTGTAACAAGGTTGGCCACGTCGTTAGGGACTGTCCAGCTCATAAGAATGACCCTGCTATGATTAAGCCGAGGATATTCTCCATTATGGAGTCGGGCGATGATGAGCAGCCTGCTGTTGTGTCAGGTACTATATTGGTCAACTCTATACCTACTTTTACATTGATAGATTCTGGTGCAACACATTCATTCATAGCATCTACTTTTGCTGTTAAGTTAGATGCATAGTTTACCCCTTCAATGCATGTGTTTAGTGTTGCTTTACCCTCTGGTGAGCGCATGCACTCTAACCAGGTGATGCTTGACAGTGATGTGTTAGTAGGAAGCGTGAGTCTACCTGCTGATCTCATTATTATGGATATAATGGGATTTGATGTAATCCTAGGAATGGATTGGCTATTTAAACATTATGCCACAATCGACTATAGGACAGGAGTAGTTAGGTTCCAACCCCCTGATGGTTTAAATCATACCTTCCAAGCTTTAAAGAAGAGTAAGGGAATGTCTGTTATGACTTCGATGAATTGTAAACCCTCACCATGCAGAGAGCACCTATGTTTCTTGGCCAGTATTCTAGATACACAACTCGTAGGAAAAGCAACACCCCAAAATGTCTCAATTGTCCAAGACTTTCCTGAAGTGTTTTTAGATGACCTTCCTGGCTTGCCACCAGATAGGAAAATCGAATTTGTTGTGGATGTTTACCCTGGCGCTGAGCCTGTGTCTAAAAATCCATATAGACTAGCACCAATAGAACTTAAGGAATTGAAGAAGCAAATAGAGGATTTGTTGGGGAAAGGGTTCATACGCCCTAGCTTTTCACCATGGGGTGCACTTGTCATTTTCGTCAAAAAGAAAGATGGATCAATGCGTATGTGCATAGACTATAGAGAATTGAATAAGCTAACTGTCAAGAACAAATATCCACTGCCGAGGATTGATGATTTATTTGACCAGCTTAATGATGCATGTGTTTTCTCTAAGATTGACCTTAAGTCCGGTTATTACCAATTAAAGGTCAAATCTGAGGATATTCCTAAGACTGTCTTTCACACAAGGTATGGACATTATGAGTTTTTGGTCATGTCCTTTGGATTGACAAATGCACTAGCAGCCTTTATGGATCTCATGAATAGAGTGTTTCATGAGTATTTGGATAAGTTTTTCATAGTATTCATAGATGACATTTTAATCTATTCGCGTACTAAGGATGAGCATGCTAGGCACCTGACCTTGGTGTTGGAAGTATTAAAACAGCACCAACTATACGCCAAGTTTTCTAAGTGTGAATTTTGGTTGGACCAAGTTCACTTTCTAGGACATGTCATCTCTGGAGATGGCATATCTGTTGATCCAGCAAAGGTTCAAGCAGTTAAGGAATTGCCTCAACCGAAGAGTGCTACGGATATTAGGAGTTTTCTTGGACTAGCAGGATATTATAGAAAGTTCATTGAAAGATTTTTGAAGATTGCTACCCCCTTACTAGGTTAACAAGGAAAAATGTAAAGTATATATGGACTGACGAATGTGAGCATAGTTTTCAGACCTTGAAACAGAAACTGACCAACGCTCCAATCTTAACCCTTCCAATTGAAGATGGTAAGTTTAGCATTTATTGTGATGCTTCCAAGATCGGTCTTGGATGTGTGTTAATGCAAGATGGTAAGGTAATAGCTTATGCCTCTAAGCAGTTGAAAACACATGAGAAGAATTACCCTACGCATGACTTAGAGTTAGCTGCTGTGGTTTTTGCTCTAAAGATTTGGAGACACCATTTGTATGGACAAACTTGTGAGATATTTTCAGATCATAAGAGCCCGAAGTATATCTTCACACAAGAGGAATTAAATATGAGGCAACTTCGATGGTTGCAATTTGTAAAGGATTATGATTTCGAGATTAAGTATCACCCTGGCAAAGCAAATGTTGTGGCAGATGCCTTGAGTAGAGTGACAACATCAGCCTCAGCCATGATTTTAGACATGCCACTAGCTTACAGTCTGAATTCCAAAAGTTTAACCTAGAAGCAGTATCCAGTATATCAGCTATGCTTTCGGCCATATCCTTGAGGCCTACTGTTTTGGAGAAAATAAAGGAAGCTCAAAGGAACGACACTGAATACAATAATTATAAGTCCTGCATGGACTCTACAGACAAGTCGGATTTTAACTATTCCGCTGATGGAATCTTTAGGTTTAGAAATAGATGGTTTGTTCCTGCCATTAAGGAACTTCGAGATGAGATTCTTTCAGAAGCACATTCTTCTCGATTTTCTATTTACTCTAGAAGTACGAAGATGTACAAGGATCTTAAACAGCATTATTGGTGGCCAAGTATGAAAAGGAGTGTGGCAGAGTATGTAGAATCATGTTTGTGTTGTCAGCAGATTAAAGCTAAGCATCAGAGACCCTCAAGAATATTGCAACCTCTACCAATTCCTGAATGGAAATGGGAGCAAATAACGATGGACTTTGTTGTGGGATTGCCTAGAACAGCAAAAGGATATGATGCAATTTGGGTGATAGTCGATCGTTTAACCAAATCTACCCACTTTCTACCGATAAAGATGACATACTCAATGGATCAACTAGCTGAGTTATATGTGCATGAAGTTGTTAGACTGCATGGAGTCCCTAGCACTATAGTTTCAGACCGAGACTCTAGATTTACATCTAAGTTTTGGGAAAGTTTACACAAGGCTATGAGAACACAGCTTAGTTTTAGCACAGCTTTCCACCCTCAAACTGATGGACAATCCGAAAGGACTATTCAGACATTAGAGGATATGCTCCGTGCATGTGTATTAGACTTTCAAGGTTCATGGAGCAAACACTTGTCTTTAGTTGAATTTTCTTATAACAACAGTTTTTAGGCAACAATAGGCATGACACCATACGAGGCATTGTATGGACGAAAGTGCATATCCCCATTGTATTGGGATGAAGTTGAAGAAGCAAAATTGATTGGTCCTGACATTGTGCAGCAGACAGTGGAGAAAATCACTCTTATCCGACAAAGAATCTTGACAGCTCAAAGCCGGCAGAAAAGCTATGCAGACAAAAGACGAAGAGAACTGGAATTTGATGTTGGTAATGAAGTTTTCCTTAAGGTGTCACCTTTCAAAGGAGTCGTGAGATTTGAAAAGAGAGGCAAGTTGAACCCCAGAGATATTGGACCTTTCTCAATCTTGAAGAGGATTTTGAAGTCAGCTTATCAACTACTGTTACCAGCCTCTTTAGAGGGAATCCATAATGTGTTTCATGTTTCTATGTTGAAGAAGTGTGTTAGAGATCTATCTTAAGTTGTGGAACCGTAGAGTATTGAAATCCATCCTACTCTTACCTACGAGGAGAAACCAGTAAGAATCCTGGATTATGCAGTGAAGGTATTACGCAACAAAGAGGTTCCACTAGTGAAAGTCTTGTGGTACAACCAGAATATAGAGGAGACAACTTGGGAGCGCCAGCAAGACAAGATAGACCAGCATCCAGAGTTATTCAGGTACTGAATTTTGAGGACAAAATTCTTTTAAGGAGGGTAGATTGTAACACCCGGTTTCGTTTAAACCAGTTTACTTTATCAAATCTTAGTGGATGTTTTATGGATGAAATTAGGGAGCTAGTGATTAGGTTAATTAATGTGAGTGTAAGGGCATGATGGTAATTTGAGATGTTATGCGTATTTAAGGGAAGGTTTAATGAGGTGTAGCCGCCACTGTTGTAACGACCCAGACACTGTACCCTATTTCCCGTACGAAATTCTTCTTTTTCTTTTTATACTTAGCGTTTAAGTGGAAAACGATTTAATAAAACGTTTAAAAAATTTCAAAACTATTATTTAAACTAACACGCGCACAAACACCTACAAAATACACCTCACCATTTCACTAACGCAATTCTATCTATACCACGAATTATAACTACATCACAAACATACACTTCCCAATACGACTTAACTTTAAACCACCGATACTCCTACATCTCCGAAATCTCACTCAGAACGACTCGAGATATAATTAAACAAAACACATTTTCACGAAAACAAACTGCATGGTTCCGTTTAAAAGTTTAACATATCCTCCTGTTTACAAAATACCAAGCAGTTCATAAAAATCCAAACAAAAACCTTAACAAACGTTTTATAAAACAAATCTATCAACTAAACAGAACCAAACACCCTAATATGATCAACTATACATTTTATAATACCATTAACATAAATCTATCACCTAACCAGATCCAAGCATCCTAATATGATCAACTATACATTTTATAATACCATTAACTCCTCCAAAATACTTACATACATCCCAAAATACCAACTCCTCCAAAACACTCACATACATCCCAAAATACCTTTACATCATTCCCCACGGGTCAAAACGCGCCTCGACTGCTCAGCGCACTCCCACGGCCATCATCCATCAGCTGCTCCTACGTCAGGAGGAGGAATATCATCCTCACCTGGGTCAACGTAACCTAGAACGTCACCTACACCATACAGACACATATGAGATATGGAAATCTCAGTAAGCTACGTAAATGCAGATGCATGCGTGTCGTGCATATGAAGTTCAGAAAACATGCTCATCAGACATATTAGATCATTTCATACATATTGCCACCGAGATATCAGCCCTCTAAATGGAAAGGATACATCCCGCGGTCGGACTACCACTTTCGACCTAGAGGAGGGGGGTACATGCTCATAAACCCTACAGCCATGCCTGAGCCCCATCTCGCGTAACCAGATGATGTGGTATTGGTCAGACCCGGAAATAGTCCACCAATAGATCAAAGTCCCCCCGTACGGGCCACATAGATTTTTCTTTGAAAACATCGTGTAGAATTTGTTTTCATGTCATTTGAAATACGTGATGCATGAACAGATAATGAACAGAAAGTAAACACTCAACATATATACCATCAAGACCGAAATAGAATAACCTATAAACCATTTAAACCTAACTACCCAACCGAAAGCGATTTAAAGCAAACAAGTCCTCAGGAATCCTCGATACGACATCGAAGTATGGTGTAGACCGATTGGTCAAAGTAAGTCACGAAAACTTACCTGTCGTCCGTAGCTTGCTGGTTTTGGCACATCCGGTCACATATGGCTCGACCTATGTCAAACATTCAGACTTCATTAAAATCAAGCCTACATTCTCCAATTACTCTCAAATTACTATTTCTAGTCTAATCCAATTAAAACCTAACTTAACGGGCCACTAATTCGGGTTGGGTAAAAACCGACCTAAAACTTCGAACGCGCGTAACTTTCGCGTCTGTTATCGGAATCGAACGATTCCAGCGGCCACGTACTCCTCTAATAACCTATTTTAATATGCCAAAAGGAATTTAAAAACAAACGACCGGAACTAAGTCAATTTAGCAGAAACCCGAACTGCCCATTTTTCCCCAAAATTTCTCTTTTTGATTTTTCATCGAATTCCATCAATTTCTTCACCAATCGATCACATATACCCTCAATTAGAATAATCTAACCTAAAATCGAAGTTTCCAACCACAAACCCGAATTGCCCTAATTCGGGCTTCACTGATTTTCACCCAATTCGGGCACCTCACGGCCAGGCGACAATTGCCAGCCCACTACCTGACATTCTCAGGCCAAAATCGCCCGAAAACGGCCGGTGACCGGAGCTCAATCGAGCTCGTCACTGTCGGCCCCAAACCGAACCGAAAAAGAGGGAAAACCGAGCCCTTACCTTCAGTTCGTTCACGGAGGCAGGCCGGAAACCCTTTGTTGCCGTCGTCTGGCCGGAGAAGGCCGGAGCTCGCCGGTGAACGGCGCCGCGTCGCCGTGCTTTTCCCTCGCCCTGCCCTGTCTCCGTTCGCGGGTCGTCGGGCTCGAACACAAACAACCTCGGTTGTTTGTGTTGTTTTTACGTTATTATTAATAATAATAATAATAATAATAATCATAATATTAATAATCCTAATATTAATTCCTATTAAAACGTTAATATACCGTTTTGCCCTTCCGTAAATTCCGTTAAATCTCGTTCTTAATTATAACTCACGGCTTAATTTCATTGGAAATACCCGAATCTAAATTAATTAACCAATCAGGTTAACCAAATTTATTCACTTTTCTTTTAAATTACTTAAAACAATTATTTATTAAACAATTACCTATTATTTTATTTTCTCTTAAAATTCCGGGTGTTACATCCTTCCCTCCTTAATTGGAATTTTGTCCCCAAAATTATTGCTTGGTTAACTTCTAATTACTCATCCTCTCATTGCCTAAGAAATAATGTCGTAACACTAGCCTCGACACCCCTATGGCCTTACTCACCATCCGGGTCTTGACAGCTTCCTATATCTCCAAAGCTCAAAATATTTCTAACTACGCGCTTCGTAACTCAATCGCTCATACACTCATCGACTTCGACTTAATCCTTTATTATTTAGAACCTTAAATTTCCTCTAACTTAGCCTCAAGCTAAGTTCATTCAGTTCCCTACTCTTCAATCCTCATGACATCAACACCTCAAGCCCTCACAATCTCTTCGGTATATGACACAGAGGACTTGATATATATATTCTTCATCCTAATTCTCCATTTCAAACTCTTCATTACGACACTATCTCGTTTCTTACTTAGCATTCTCGTCTCCTATACCTACGTACCTTGGGCAATTACTACATTTCTTTAGCCACTCTAATGTCATTCTTATTCAATGGGCTTAAATGCTCAAATCTACCCCTTGACGCTTTCACGGTATCTTCGAAGTTTCTACATCTATGTCCACCACGCTCGATTTCGTACAACATCTTAAAGGGAGCACAACAGATCTCGATGTAACTTACGAGTCGCAACTTTCCTAGTTTTCATAATCCAACCTCGCTTCCAAGCTCACTTGCACGATCTTCGTGCAAATCTTTCTTCCTTCATCCAATAGGCTCCAAAATTCCTCAACTTTAACTACTCAACTCGTATATCAACCTTAACCTTAGTTATTTACAAAATCATTGGCTACGATTCCGTTACCTACTGGTCGAGGCTTTGAAATTTCCTAATTTAATCTTATCTCGATGCACTTGAACATTATTTGTGCAATTTCTCGTCCTCCTAGTCCGGTGACCCATTAATCCATCAATCCGCACAACACTAACATTCGATTAAAATTCCAAATCTAAACCCTTTATTTAATTTAGATAATGTCCTAGACTTATTCTTAATATCACACTAAGACTTCCTCGAAAGTTACGAACTAATCTACTACTTGGTCATTTCTTCTAGTCAGGTTCATAATGTTCTCATTAGCTTCTTCACAATAATTCGTTTAACAATCTTTCTTGTTAGCAAACTTGTTGTAAATAGTCCTACAACCTTAATCTAGATCTTCTAAAGTTCTTAAATCTTATTCTTCTATTTTTCCCAAAAATTTAGAAGCATCCATTACCTTTAATGGAGCTAAACATGTCATGACTCATACTACAAGTCTTATCAATTCTCAAATCTCTTGGCGAATACCAAAGTGGTCGAGTTCACTTCCTCAAATTCTCACATGAATCGACCTTCACTTAATTCCTTATAGGCTAAGCTTTCTAACTCACCTAATTTGATTGGTCACCACCTAAACTCTTCATTACGATCCACCTCTCGGGTCCTTTAAACACTAAAGTTCTTACTTACATCTTGGAGGTAAGTCACAGGTTACGGTGTTTAACTTGAACTGTGTCAACCTTAGACTTACTACTCATCTCTTACCTTTCTAGATCAAAAGTTAGAAATCAATTACTCGTTACGTTTCCTAATTGGTACTCACTCTACCGAACAACACGCACACATGACTTGACGCGTCTAATATTCACAGACCGCCCTTAGCTTAACTAAGTTTTCTCCCTTATCGCGTTGGTCGTAAACCTCACACATCAAAGAGAGAAACAAATCTCCCGTTTATCGACTAACCTTCTAAGGTGGCACGTATCTCCTAGCCAACGTCTAATTCTTGTAACTTAAGTACCACCTTACATAAGATTCCCCTAGTCGGGTTCGAATATTATACTTGTCTACTTGACTCGCATGCAAATATTCTTCCAACCATCTTCTTGTTTGCGAACTTGTTGTAGGTAAGTTTACGCCTTTATTCCAATAATTTGAAACACCTCTTCTTTAATGATAACCTTCCTAGTTCCTCAAACACTAATGCTTCTACCTTCATCCTGGAGGTGGCCTCATGTTTGTGGCTCATAAATTGTAACAACTATAGGTTCACAACTAAACTCCTATATCTTTGGCTTCATAGTCCAATCAAGCAACTCTAACTGCCTGACATGTCCACAACTCGTTGATTATTCCTAACTTCGCTAGACCTCCCACCTAATAAGTCGGTCGTAATCTTCTCACAGATTAATATCTTCCTTTATGGATTAGTCTTCTAAGGTGTCTTTGGTGGCACTCATTTCCTAGAGAACAGCCAATTTCGGTACCTAGAGTATCACCATGCACATGACTTCAATTCTCTTGCGTTCTGGGATTTAAATACTTTCCAACTCGGAGTAAATCTCCTTATTCTTTGCCTCCATATTGGTCGATACGACCACTCCTATCCAAATCTTACGTCCGCGACTTGTATTGATCTGTCACATCTTTCTACACCACAACCATAATGGTCACCCTCATATCCAATCCACAATAACACTAGGTAAGCTCTGGAATATGATTCTTTTGTCTAGACACTTCAATCTTTTTCATGGATCCGGGGTATTCAAATTCTTACTAAATCTTCCTACTTGCTTAATTGCACTTAGTATACCTCGAGAACCTAAAACATCTCCAAATGCATTTTACATTTTAGCTTAAATTACTACTTAATTCTTTACACCTTAAGACTCTAAGGGTTTTGAGTTTCATCAACTATGGTTCATTTCCTATAAATTTAAATCCTTACACCTCGTAAGTCGTATCTCTCTAATAGCACAAAATCTAAGTGCATAACTCTTCATAGTTAAGTCAGGCTAATCTTATTAACGTATAACTCTCTTTCTATAAGGCTTGTATGGTCACGCATCTACCTACCGTCTTATAGTTGGGGTTCATTTAAGAACTCCTCTAACCCACTTTCCATTACTTTCTTTCTTCTCTATTTTAATATTATTCGTTCTATTAATTTTTGAAAATAAAACTCTACCTGAAACAGCTGAGGGTTGAGCAGTTTCTTCTTCTCCAGTCAAGGCAAGCAGCTTTAGGGTAACGTTTTTCTGATTCTTGCCTCGTTGGCCTCTACCTGGTTGATCTCGGCCCGGCTTCGGGCAATCCTTGACGAAATGGCCATTCTCTCCACATCGAAAGCATTTATCTGTGCCTACTCTACAGCTGCCGTAGTGCTCCTTTTGGCATTTAAGACACCAGGGTCCCTGAGTAGTTCCTCGTAATTTCTTTCGTCGACCTTGTTCGATTTCCTCCCTGCCCATCCTCTTCATACCTCGACTATTGCAAGCAACCCCCCTTGGGTCCTTGGGTCGTCTCGGTTTGTCAACCTCTCGAGCTGAAGAAATTGCCTGTCTATGAGCTGAGCTTGTTGGTCTATATGTTGGGACTGGCGATCTATTATCTCCGTAAGTCGATCTAGCGCGTCATCTCTAGGATCCCTTCCTCGAACCATTTTTTTATATAAATCCTATAAAATCAAAACAATAAACCTAAGAAACAAAATCAATAAAGCTATAAACAGACTTACAGTTGATGAAGGATGTCCGCGTAGTGGCTGTGCAGTCGAGCAGTCTACAGAACCGATTTTAAAACCCGGGGGCTCTGATACCATAATTGTAACGACCCAGACACTGTACCCTATTTCCCGTACGAAATTCTTCTTTTTCTTTTTATACTTAGCGTTTAAGTGGAAAACGATTTAATAAAACGTTTAAAAAATTTCAAAACTATTATTTAAACTAACACGCGCACAAACACCTACAAAATACACCTCACCATTTCACTAACGCAATTCTATCTATACCACGAATTATAACTACATCACAAACATACACTTCCCAATACGACTTAACTTTAAACCACCGATACTCCTACATCTCCGAAATCTCACTCAGAACGACTCGAGATATAATTAAACAAAACACATTTTCACGAAAACAAACTGCATGGTTCCGTTTAAAAGTTTAACATATCCTCCTGTTTACAAAATACCAAGCAGTTCATAAAAATCCAAACAAAAACCTTAACAAACGTTTTATAAAACAAATCTATCAACTAAACAGAACCAAACACCCTAATATGATCAACTATACATTTTATAATACCATTAACATAAATCTATCACCTAACCAGATCCAAGCATCCTAATATGATCAACTATACATTTTATAATACCATTAACTCCTCCAAAATACTTACATACATCCCAAAATACCAACTCCTCCAAAACACTCACATACATCCCAAAATACCTTTACATCATTCCCCACGGGTCAAAACGCGCCTCGACTGCTCAGCGCACTCCCACGGCCATCATCCATCAGCTGCTCCTACGTCAGGAGGAGGAATATCATCCTCACCTGGGTCAACGTAACCTAGAACGTCACCTACACCATACAAACACATATGAGATATGGAAATCTCAGTAAGCTACGTAAATGCAGATGCATGCGTGTCGTGCATATGAAGTTCAGAAAACATGCTCATCAGACATATCAGATCATTTCATACATATTGCCACCGAGATATCAGCCCTCTAAATGGAAAGGATACATCCCGCGGTCGGACTACCACTTTCGACCTAGAGGAGGGGGGTACATGCTCATAAACCCTACAGCCATGCCTGAGCCCCATCTCGCGTAACCAGATGATGTGGTATTGGTCAGACCCGGAAATAGTCCACCAATAGATCAAAGTCCCCCCGTACGGGCCACATAGATTTTTCTTTGAAAACATCGTGTAGAATTCGTTTTCATGTCATTTGAAATACGTGATGCATGAACAGATAATGAACAGAAAGTAAACACTCAACATATATACCATCAAGACCGAAATAGAATAACCTATAAACCATTTAAACCTAACTACCCAACCGAAAGCGATTTAAAGCAAACAAGTCCTCAGGAATCCTCGATACGACATCGAAGTATGGTGTAGACCGATTGGTCAAAGTAAGTTACGAAAACTTACCTGTCGTCCGTAGCTTGCTGGTTTTGGCACATCCGGTCACATATGGCTCGACCTATGTCAAACATTCAGACTTCATTAAAATCAAGCCTACATTCTCCAATTACTCTCAAATTACTATTTCTAGTCTAATCCAATTAAAACCTAACTTAACGGGCCACTAATTCGGGTTGGGTAAAAACCGACCTAAAACTTCGAACGCGCGTAACTTTCGCGTCGGTTATCGGAATCGAACGATTCCAGCGGCCACGTACTCCTCTAATAACCTATTTTAATATGCCAAAAGGATTTTAAAAACAAACGACCAGAACTAAGTCAATTTAGCAGAAACCCGAACTGCCCATTTTTCCCCAAAATTTCTCTTTTCGATTTTTCATCGAATTCCATCAATTTCTTCACCAATCGATCACATATACCCTCAATTAGAATAATCTAACCTAAAATCGAAGTTTCCAACCACAAACCCGAATCGCCCTAATTCGGGCTTCACTGATTTTCACCCAATTCGGGCACCTCACGGCCAGGCGACAATTGCCAGCCCACTACCCGACATTCTCAGGCCAAAATCGCCCGAAAACGGCCGGTGACCGGAGCTCAATCGAGCTCGTCACCGTCGGCCCCAAACCGAACCGAAAAAGAGGGAAAATCGAGCCCTTACCTTCAGTTCGTTCGCGGAGGCAGGCCGGAAACCCTTTGTCGCCGTCGGCTGGCCGGAGAAGGCCGGAGCTCGCCGGTGAACGGCGCTGCGTCGCCGTGCTTTTCCCTCGCCCTGCCCTGTCTCCGTTCGCGGGTCGTCGGGCTCGAACACAAACAACCTCGGTTGTTTGTGTTGTTTTTACGTTATTAATAATAATAATAATAATAATAATAATAATAATAATCATAATATTAATAATCCTAATATTAATTCCTATTAAAACGTTAATATACCGTTTTGCCCTTCCGTAAATTCCGTTAAATCTCGTTCTTAATTATAACTCACGGCTTAATTTCATTGGAAATACCCGAATCTAAATTAATTAACCAATCAGGTTAACCAAATTTATTCACTTTTCTTTTAAATTACTTAAAACAATTATTTATTAAACAATTACCTATTATTTTATTTTCTCTTAAAATTCCGGGTGTTACAACTGTTCTTTCATTTTTCCTTTCTCGGTATTCAGCTCAAGCTCAGCAGAGCTCCAAGCGATTTTTCCTCTCCGATCTTCAACCCTCAAACTAGGTAAGTTCTTCCCTTGTTTTCTTGTGATTTTAGAGGCTAGATAGCAGAGAGAGTGCAATGTGTGTATTTTTGATAATGCTGTGAGTGAGTTGAGTTCGAGTTTAGTGTTGAGCCGAGAATGTACGATGACCAGAACTTCCAAACTAGCTCCTTAGGTTTCTAAATGATATAGGATAAGGTTAGTGTTGATCTAATCGGTATTCTGCTTATGACATTAGGTGAGCAGGGCTTCCAGAGTAGTTGAAACCGAGCGATTTCCAGGAGACCAGGTAAGTAAAGTATTGTGTGTGCCTTCGAGCCTACATCACAAAACAGTAGGTTTATGCATGTTTGAGTGTTTTTTTTATGTCATGCATCATGTTTTTGAAGAAATACGAAAATGAATTTATATGAAATGTTATGGCAAGGTATGAACAGATTCAAACAGATTAGCTGTTAAGGGAACTAATCCGCCCCTTAATTGAGAAGAGGATGTATGACTTTAGGAGAACTGATCCCACTCCCAATGGAATTGAGGGATCAGATTAGCTGTTAAGGGAATTAATTCACCCCTTAATTGAGAAGAGGATGTATGACTTTGGGAGAACTAATCCCACTCCCAATGGAATTGAGGGATCAGATTAGTTGTTAAGGGAACTAATCCACCCCTTAATTGAGAAGATGATGTATGACTTTGGGAGAATTGATCCACCTCCCAATGGAACCGAGGGATCATTTCAGTAAATGTACGAAATTGCAACTGAGTTGTGAAAGTAGAAACTGCATAATTAGGATTTACGTTTCAGTATTCCATTTCATTATTGCTTTACTTGCTTAGCATTAGGCTAATAGATGAGTTTTGTGATGTAGGTGTTGAGGTAACCACTGGAGAGTTCTTTGAATTTACTGAGGGATAGGTGATGCTGTTGAAGCACATCCTTGTCGCGGTTTGGTGTTCTGATGATGCGGTTTAACACTTGTCTGTAGGTGAAGTTTCAGTAGTTAAGTATTTTATTGGTGAATGCTGAGAATTTAACGACAGTAGTTATTTAATGTTTTCGTGATTTAAATGTAGTAAGAGTTTAATATTTCCAAAGTTGTGTCAAGGATACAAATGTTGTTCTTTTGTTAATGGCTATTTGTTGAATGTCAGATGTTATTTGGGGTCAGGTTGTTTTGAATGCTTTGAGTAAAGTTTGTAAATTCCACCATTGGTGAATGAAGTTCACCGGTGGATGTTTTGTGTTTTTGTCTACTGGTGGATGTGAGATAAAGTCGATCGGATGAAGGAAATCATCCGGCTGACGTCACCGGTGGATGTGAGATAAAGTCGATCGGATGAAGGAAATCAACCGGCTGACGTCATCGGTAGAAAGTTTAGACTTTTTTCGTTTAGCGATCTGTGGATGTCGAGTGCTATAGTTATCGGAAGATGAAGGAAATGATTTTGTCGTTTAGTGACCGGTCAATGTATTCTGTTTGTTTCGTTTTGAGAGTAAAGTCTTTTGTCGTCTTATGATCGGCAGAGGCTGGACGAACGAATCATCCGGCTGACGTCATCGGTAAATGAGAGTAGCAAAACTCATCGTTTGCGATCGGCAGAAGTTGGAAGATTAATTGATCCGGCTGACGTCATCGGTGGAAGACTTATGTTTGCTTCTGCTCTTTCGTTGACTTAGTTCAGCGGCAGATGAGTTTGACTTTTACAACTTTTAAAGTATTTCGCGATTGAAACCCCTTATTTCTTTTGGCCGATTGTTCTTTAACAACTCAACTTATTTCTCAAACATTGTACTATGGTTTTGTTTAACTCTATTTTGTTCAAATGAATTTCACTGCAAGTATTTAAACGTTTTGAAGTTTTAGAAAGTGTCAAATTTAGACTTTCGAGCGAAATTTTAAATTTAGTCCAAAGCCTCTTAGTCAAGTTCGAGTTTATTAGTAACGAACCGGGTTTATATAATTCGGGCTGTTACAGTACTGAAATGATCCCTCAGTTCCATTGGGAGGTGGATCAATTCTCCCAAAGTCATACATCCTCTTCTCAATTAAGGGGCGGATTAGTTCCCTTAACAGCTAATGTGATCCCTCAATTCCATTGGGAGTGGGATCAGTTCTCCCAAAGTCATACATCCTCTTCTCAATTAAGGGGCAGATTAGTTCCCTTAACAGCTAATCTGTTTGAATCTGTTCATACCTTGCCATAACATTTCATATAAATTCATTTTCGTATTTCTTCAAAAACATGATGCATGACATAAAGAAAACACTCAAACATGCATAAACCTACTGTTTTGTGATGTAGGCCCGAAGGCACACACAATACTTTACTTACCCAGTCTCCTGGAAATCGCTCGGTTTCAACTACTCTGGAAGCCCTGCTCACCTAATGTCATAAGCAGGATACCGATTAGATCAACACTAACCTTATCCTATATCATTTAGAAACCTAAGGAGCTAGTTTGGAAGTTCTGGTCATCGTACATTCTTGGCTCAACACTAAACTCGAACTCAACTCACTCACAGCATTATCAAAAATACACACATTGCACTCTCTCTGCTATCTAGCCACTAAAATCTCAAGAAAACAAGGGAAGAACTTACCTAGTTTGAGGGTTGAAGATCGGAGAGGAAAAATCGCCTGGAGCTCTGCTAAGCTTGAACTGAATACCGAGAAAGGAAAAATGAGAGAACAATGGCGGCTACACCTCATTAAACCTTCCCTTAAATACGCTATCCAAAATAATATCTCAAATTACCATCATGCCCTTACACTCACATTAATTAACCTAATCACTAGCTCCCCAATTTCATCCATAAAACATCCACTAAGATTTGATAAAGTAAACTGGTTTAAACGAAACCGGGTGTTACACAAACTTGAACATGCTGTGAATAAACTTGAACATAACAACCATAGAGACTCACCATAAGAGACCAGACCTAGGAGGAGGAATAAAAACCCTAGGAGAAGAGATAGAAGTATAGAGCCCTTGGATGATGATGAAGTGGCTGAGAACCCTAGAAGAAGGTACAACAACTTTGAGTACAATGAAGAGGATGAGTGGACTTTGGACGAAGAAGAACATTTCCGTCCACCTAACTGAAGGAACAATGAGGAATTTAAGCGCGACCAACATAGAGATCATGACGACCTTAGGAATGTAAAATTACATGTTCCCCCATTCAATAGAACGTGTGATGGAGTCACATTTTTGGACTGAATAGAAAAGGTCGAGACAGTATTCGATTGCTATGACTACGTCGACAAGGTTAAGATCTGACTGGTTTTCGTCGAGCTTACATGCTATGCTTCAGTTTGGTGGGCTAACCTAAAGTCTCAAAGGGCCCGAATTGGATACAGACTCATCACCACTTGGAGGATGATGAAGTCTATCATGACAAAGAGGTTCGTACCTAGCCATTTCAAATAAGAGTTGATCAAGTAAATACACGACCTCAAACAAGGAATTCAATCAGTTGAGGAGTATCTCACAAATTTGAGACGCTTCAAATTTGTGGAGAACTGGAAGAGCAAGTCATAGCTAGGTTTATCTGTGGTTTGAACCAAGACGTTACAGGCACTGTGGAGTTGCATCCACTAGAATCCTTGGATATGGTTGTCTAAATGGCATTGAAAGTTGAGCGACAGCTAAAGAGGAAGAAGGAAGCCACTTGGAGGATGATGAAGTCTATCATGACAAAGAGGTTCGTACCTAGCCATTTCAAACAAGAGTTGATCACCATTAGGAGGATGATGAAGTCTATCATGACAAAAAGGTTCGTACATAGCCATTTCAAAAAGGAGTTGATCAAGTAAATACACGGCCTCAAACAAGGAAGTCATTCAGTTGAAGAGTATCTCACAGAATTTGAGACGCTTCAAATTCGTGGAGAACTGAAAGAGCCGGAAGAGCAAGTCATAGCTAGGTTTATCCGTGGTTTAAACCAAGACGTTGCAGACGCTGTGGAGTTGCATCCACTAGAATCCTTGGATATGGTTGTCCAAATGGCTATGAAAGTTGAGCGACATCTCAAGAGGAAGAAAGAAGCCAACTTTACCGTTAAGACCAACTAGATTTCCAAATATACCCCTAAACCACCAGAAACAAGCAAACCCACTACAAGGTTGACTGGAAGAAGCCTTACAACCAAAACTGGCCTCCTAAGGATGCAATTGCCAAAACTATTTGAAGAAGTGCCGACAAGGTTAAGACAAGTAGCATGAAATGCTACAAGTGCCTAGGAACCGGCCATTTTATGACTCAGTGCCCAAACAGACGAACCATGGTATTAAAAAAATCCATTGGTGAATTAGTCAATGAGGACGAGGATGAAGAAGAGAGGAAGTCGTAGAGGAGAGCGAATAAGAGGATGAAGTTGTTCTTGCTCCAAAAGAACCTCTATTGATGGTCAGGCGACGAGTCCTCATAACCAAGAACACAGGCAAAGACTGTCAACGGGAGAACATATTCCACAGTCATTGCCTAGTCAAAGACAAGATATGTTCCATGATCATTGACGGAGGAAGTTATGCTAATGTTACTTCAAAGGAAATGTTTACCAAGCTAGGACTGAAGACAAGTGTGCATTCTCATCCATACAAGCTGAGATGGTTAGATGACATAGATCACGTCAAGGTAACCAAACAAATATAGATCGAGTTTGAGATGGGCAAGTATAAGGATTCAATGTTATGCGATGTTGTGTCAATGAGTGCGAGTCACTTACTCTTTGGCCGACCCTGACAATTTGATCAAAAAGTGACTCATGATGGATATACAAACTACTACTCTTTGAAGTTTTGTGGTAAAATGTTAAAGTTAACACCATTGACACCTGAACAAATAGCTAGAGACGATGAAGTTATGAAGGAAGAGAAAAACAAAGCAAATCGATTCATAACCAAGAAAGAGTTAGAAGCATCTGTGCTTAGAGGAAAACCTTTGATTATGGTATTTTTCCGAGATAGGATTTTGGAACTTGAAGTTATACCCGTTCTCGTACAAAGTTTACTCAAACAATACCAAGATATTTTTCCTGAAGAGTTACCTCAGGATTACCACATTTGTGAGGAATAGAGCATCAAATAGATCTACAACCCAGGGCTGTGCTACCTAACTGGCCATCATATAGGATGAACCCTGAAGAGACCAAGAAATTACAAGACCAAGTGCACGAGTTATTGGACAATGGCTATATAAGAGAATCAATGAGCTTATGTGTTGTGCCAACATTGTTAGTTCCAAAAAAAGACGGAACTATGAGAATGTGTGTAGATAGATGAGCCATTAACCAAATTACGATGAGCATAGATTTCTCATTCCTATGCTCGAGGGCATATTAGATGAGCTCAGTGGAGATTTGATTTTCTCTAAAGTGGACCTCAAGAGTGGTTATCATCAAATAAAAATGAAATAAAGTGACGAGTGAAAGACAGCATTCAAGACCAAGTATGGGCTGTTTGAATGGACGGTCATGTCATTCGGACTATCAAATGCCCCTAGTACATTCATCCGTTTAATGCACCATGTACTAAAAGAATTCCAAAAAAAATTTATTGTCGTCTACTTCGATGACATTTTGGTGTACAGTCTGGACCTTCATCAACATCTTAACCACCTTAGTATCCTTTTTCAAACCCTTAAGAAAGCCAAGCTATATGGTAACTTAAGAAAGTGCTCATTTGCACAAGACAAGGTTTCTTTTCTAGGGTTTATCATTTCTAAGGACGAAATGGAAGAAGATGAGGATAAGATCAAGGTCATTAAGGATTGACCTACCCCTAGTGGAATATCAGAAGTCCGTAGCTTTGATGGATTAGCCTCATTTTATCGAAAGGAAGTGTCTCGTGAAGGAAGCCCATAGTGGAGGTTTAGCCAGTCATTTCGGAGAGAAGAAAACCCACGATATGCTTAAGGAGCATTTCTTCTAGCCTCATATGATGAGAGATGTGCACCGAGTGGTAGAAAAATATGAAATTTGTAAGAAGAATAAGAGTAGAGTCTTGCCGCAAAGATTATATTTGCCATTACCCGCACCCACCAACCCTTAGGTCGAGGTCAGTATAAATTTTATTCTAGGATTACCACGAATAGCTAGAAGCAAGGATTCTATATTGGTAGTCGTAGATCAATTTTCTAAGATTTCACACTTCATTGCTTGTACCAAGACTGATAATTCTATCCATATAGCTGATTTGTTCTTTCAAGAGATTGTTCGATTGTATGGTATTCCACATTTAATAGTATATGATAGAAACACTAAGTTTTTAAGTGCTTTTATGACAACATTATAGAAAAAGATAGGAACCCAGTTGTGTTTTAGCACATCCTTCCTTCCACAAACCGATGGAAAAACAAAAGTGGTAAACAAGACCTTAGGTACTTTTTTAAGGAGCATTGTGGGAAAGAAATTATCAGACTTAGATATACTTTTGCCAGTATTAGAATTTGTCTACAACCAGAGTGTCCATTCCACTACTCAACAGACACCCTTTGAGGTCATATATGGATTCAAACTCTCTATACCACTAGACCTTGTGCCCTTATCTATCAAGGATTTAGCGAACCCGATAGGAGCCAACAAAGTGACACAAATTAAAAAACTACATTAGACAGTGTGTAAAGCCATTGAAAAGAAAAATGAAGGCTACGCTAGACAAACAAACAAAGGTAAGGAAGTTACATTTAATGAAGGAGATTTAGTTTGGTTACACTTACGAAAGGAAAGGTTTCCAACCAAAAGGAAATCCAAATTACTACCGAGAGCCGATGAGTCATTTAAGGTGTTAGAGCGAATCAACAACAATGCTTACAAGTTAGAGTTGTCGGGCGATTATGGAGTATCGGCTACTTTCAACATCTAGGATCTATCACCCTATATAGGCAATGAGGAAGACATCGAGGAGGCTGAATTAAAGGATTTGAGAACAAATATTCAATCACTTGGGGAAGATGATATGCCTCAGAGGGCCATTACTCGATCTAAAATAAAGGCTCAAGTTTTATCTAACCTATTTACTAACAGGTTTAATTCTTTTGCAGGTGATGATAATTTTGATAAACTTTTTGAAGACTTGGATTGAAAGCTTAATACGAAAGACAAGGAGCAACCCTTGCATGTGCTCACATGGGAATCAAGGTTGGAAGACCAAGAAGAGTGAATTGGTCTTCCCTAAATTCACTTTGTAACTAAACACTCTAGTTTTATGTTTTTTTTGTATTTTGTTAGCAAACATTGGTCTTTTATGTAATATTATTAATTTCATGTGTCATTAGGCATTAGGATTAGATGTATGCTAGAATAGATGATGGTTTGGAGTTGGTTCAAAACTCAAATGCATGGCTTGCACGCATGGACTGTGCGGCTCAAGGAAAAACTGCCCCTTTGGGCACCAATTTGGAATGGGGACCATCTCTTTTGGCCAATCATTTTGCTGCCCTTTGAAAATATTATTTTGGAGTTTTCGTTTTTGGAGAAAGTCTTGGATCAACGACATGGAACCCTTTAGCCATTTGATCAAATTGCACACTTCATCTCGGCCATCCAAGTGAGGAGTGAAGCTAAGAGAATGACCGAGCCTCTAACAGCTCTTTGAGCTTTCCTTTGCAACCAAACCCTCCAACCATCCTTAGGTCTATATGTAACGCCCGGTTTTACGGGATTCTATTATTCCAATAATTAATGGTATTTTTGTAAATATGTCAAATTAAGTCCGTTTGGCGAACGGAAAGTTTTAATGGAGCCTTAATAATAAATTGAAATTTATTGTGAAATAAGGAAATTTGGAGAAGCCAAATCGTTAACTAAATAACGAAATGAAGGAAGAAACAAATAGAAAATCAAAAGGAAGGGCAAAACAATCATTTGACAAGACAAATTTAGTAAAAAATCACAAATTCCTTTTCTTCTCCAGCACTTCACGCGATTTCCCTTTTTCTCTGGCGATTTTCCATCTCCAGGCGAAGCTCTCCTTCGATGTTCTCACTTCCAATGATGATTCATCTTCCTATCGACTCCGACTCTTCACGTTTTCTCTTCTGGTCAACTTTCTAGGTAAGGTTCTATAGTTTTCAGACGATAGATTTCGGTTTTCTAAGATTTAAACGGTTAGGATTTCGTTTAGGGTTTTCGCGAAATAGCCGAGTTATGCTAGAAATGGCTAGGGTTTCCCTATTTATGACTTTGGTGAACGTATTAATAGGCATTGGAAGTAGTTGGGCGAATTAATGGTCATTAATGTGAATTTTGGGTTGTTGGAGAACTTAGAAACTCCATTAATGGAGGTTAGGAGTTTATGAGCACGAATTGCTCGACAAAATGCCTTAATGAATTGATTTATATTTTTAAGAAATTTTTTTAGTTAAGGGTTTCGTTAGTTTGGAGGTTTAGCGGTGAAACTCGATTTTAATGACGAATGTTGTGAATTGCCTTAGGTGAACGACGCTCGTGGACTGAAGCTCAAATTTCAAAGGACAGCGAGGTAAGTTCTCGTGACTTACTATAGCCAATTGGCCTACACTGTATGTCGAAGTCGTGTTGAGGAGTATTGGTGAATTGTTTGTTTAAATGTTTTGGTTGGGTAGTTAGGATTAGCTCTTTTATAGATTATGCTTTTATCGTCTTGATGGTACACATGTTGTATGTTTATTTTATGCATTTAATTGTTCATGCATCACGTATTTTAAAATAGCATGAAAACGGATTTCTGCACGTGTTTACGAAAAAGAAATGAACTAATGAAACGAATCTACGTAATCTGTTATCTGGTCATGGCGAGGTGGGGTTTAGGCATGGCTTTTTATGGATGTAAGCATGTTCCCCCCCCCCCAAGTAGATGGAAAGGGCTTTCCAACCGCCGGACGTGCCCTCTCCATCTGACGGGCTGAGATCTCGGTGACATCTCTGTTATCTGTAATGATCTGTTCTGTTAAGTAATCTGCATGATTTCCGAACCTCATATGCACAGCATGCATCTGCATTTACGAAACTTACTGAGCCTTTAGCTCATAGTTGTCTGCATGGTGTAGGTGATTTTGATACAGGTGAGGATGAGATCTCTCCACCCGAGGAATAAGCATGTTGAAGAAGAATGGCCGTGGGAGTGTGCTGGGCAGTCGGTGCGCATTTTGACCCGTGGGAATGTAAGTAAATGTTTTGGGGATATTCGGGTTGTTTTGGGCTGATGGTGGATTAGATAGGATAATTGTATAGTTAGAAACATTCTAGGATGTTTGGTGCCTGGATAGTTAACGGATTGATGTTTTGATGTTTTATAAAACGTTTTGTTAAACCTGTCATTTAGATAATACTGAACTGCTGGATTGTTGACTTTCGTTTTGAATGGTTTTTGTTTGGTTTTCAAATGGTTCCACGCAGTTCGTTTTCACAAGATTTTTATTTCGTTTTGAATGTGCGTCGAGGGAATGGTTCGGTGGTTTATGAGTTGATGACGTGCCTCGGGTTGCAATTAAAAGGAAAATTAGTAAAGTCTCAAACTTTAAATCATCTTCCTACTTATTACGTGTTTTTCTTTTGTATGTATAATTTATGGAAGGAATGCATAAGGAGCACTTGGAGGATTCACCATTCGGCCCATGGGAATTTGTCTTCCTGGCCCGTTTAAATTGTAATTTTTTTTTTTTGAACTTATTTAGCATACATTCGCCTTTATTGTATGGATTATATAATTGCATCATGCATTAGATTGTGTGGTTAGGGTTAGATGTATGTTGGTGGATTATGGGTTGAAGAAATTTAACCAATTATTCAAAGAAAAAAGGCCTTCACAAGATCAAGCCCAAAGGAAGCCATGGCCCAAAAAAAATCCACATTTAAAGGTATGATTTTACAGGTACAAGAGTTAGTGGTAACATGGATTGATGATGTGGCAAGATTTCCTCCATTGATCCATTTAGGCATGGCATTCATCTCCTCCCTAGGATGTGTGCTTGTTTGCCTTGATCTTGGCCATCCATCATTTTTCATCCAAGGACCACCATTCATTCATCCTTATGGAAACCCTAATCATCCACCCTAGGATTTTCTATTTAAGCATAAGATTGGTGTTTGTAAATAATTTTTGTCCAATTTATACACTACTATTTCCCTAATATCCAAGGTTGTTTTCCTTAGGATTTTTCCTTGGTTTCTTGAACCAAGTGGAGAAGCCCTTCATTGCTAACCTAGCTTGGATTGCTAGAATAGTTCTTAACGTTTCCCTCGCCTCTCCATTGGGAGTAGTAGTTGAGGACGAAAATCCTGACCTACGGTGGTCGTTTTTCCTACGAGAAAATCATTCACTCGAGAGCTTAAACCGTAAGATCGCTCTACAAGTCCACCAAGGGTATTTTCTTTACTTTCTTGTCATCATTTTCACACACTTCCACTCTTTACATTTCGGTCACATTCCACACACACAAGTCACTTTTATATTATTGTATTTTATTTCCTTCATCTTTATCTCCATATCTTCACTTTTTCCACACACATTTCACACCTCTATTTCTCTTTTTTTTATTGCATTTCATAGGTCATTTTCTTATTCATATTCGGCCCTTTCATATTCACACACCATCACTTCATTTTTCTTGCATTTATTTCCATATTATTTCATCTCATTTTCGGTCATTTTCACTACCACACAACCGAGCACTTTCTTGAATATTTTGTGGGTTTGAACACAACTCTTTTCTAAGGAGGTTACGTGAGTGTAATGTATTATGTGATGTTGAAGTTTAAGGAGAAAGAAGTGGAAGTGTAATTGTGCAGAGAAGAAGAGAAAAGGGAGAGGCAACTCTATAGAATTTCGGATTCCAGAGAGGTTGTCGATCGATCGCCTAAGGAGGCGATCGATCGGCATGAAATGGTCGCCACTCTCTGGAAAAATCCAGAGAGTGTGCCGATCAATCGCTTGGGAGATCGATTGCCTCCATAATTTGTAGCACAGCCGATCGATCAGCTGAAATGGCCGATCGATCGGCCATGCTTTTTACGGGCAGAATGCCTTTTCTACCCCTGTGTTCTGTTGCTTTTAAGTTTTAATTTTTATTAACTGTTTTCCTGTGTTTTCTTTAAATGGTTTTTAAATATGTTTCAACGATTTATACTTTGATTTAACGATTTAACGAAAGGGTTCACTTGAGAATGTTTTGAAAGAAAAAAATTTGTACGGGAAATTCTAAGAATAGTTTAAGGGTCGTTACAGTTATGGTATCAAAGCCCCCTAGTTTTAAAAACGGTTCTGTAGACTGATTGACTGCACAGCCACTACGCGGACATCCTTCCTCAACTGTAAGTATGTTTAAAAGCTTTATTTGATTTCGATTTCTTAGAGTTATTTGTTTTAACTTTTATAGGAGTTATATAAAATGGTTCGAGGAAAAGACCCTAGGGATGAAGCCCTAGACAGACTTACGGATTGCTGGACCGTCAAGCCCAGCACATGGATAGGTAAGCACAACAAATTGAGCGCTTAGTAAACAGTGAGGATCGTCAGGCCCGAGAGGTGGTCGTTCCAAACCATCAGGGCATGGAGAGATTCCAGAAACTACAACCTCCGGTATTCAATGGATAGTCATCGGACCCTACCTTGGCCGAAGAGTAGATCCGAACCATGGAAGACATGTTAGAGTACGCGGGCATAGAGAACGGGAACAATGTTGCCTACATTACCTTTCATTTGGCGTTAGATGCCCGATTTTGGTGGGATTCGATCAAGTCAACAACGGATGTGTCAGTTATGACGTGGGAACAGTTCAAGACCGTGTTTTTTGATAAGTACTTTAGCCGCACTGTGAGGTTTGCTAAGAGGAATGAGTTTACGCAGCTGAAGCAGACGGGTTCGGTTACAGAATATATACGGAAGTTTAAAGCCCTATCTCGATTTGCACCTCGTCTGGTGAGCGATAATGAAGACAAAGTGCACCAGTTCATGGAGGAGCTGAACCCGGAGATTCGGATGAATGTTATAGTATCGGGAATTATAGATGTGCCTTACTCAGATATTGTGGCGAGAACTTTAGACTTTGAGGCTGCCCAGTTGACTTGTGTAAAACCGAGAGAGCCAGCTAAGGGCTTCTTCCGTGAGCTCCATCCTTAGTCCAGGAATAGGGGCTGGCAACCTTGAGGACAACAACCCAAGCAACAACAGCAAAGAGATGTCAAGAGACCTTCTGAAGGAGGCAATGATCAAGGGAAAGGAAAGCAGGTACAAGGGGCTCCTCAGATACCGTGGTGCCCTAAGTGCCAGAAGGAGCACAGTGGTGAGTGCCAAGTGGGCACTAATAAATGCTATAGATGTGGTGAAGTTGACCCTTACGTCAAATATTGCCCGAAGCCGGGCCGAGAGCAGCAGGGTAGAGACCAGAGGAGGGTCATGCCAAGGATCTTCGCCTTCATAGAGCTTGGTGACGTCGACAACGAGGCTCAGCCTTCTGTGATAGCAGGTACTATTTTAATTATGGGCGTAGCTGTATTTTTGTTGATAGACACTGGAGCTACACACTCATTTATTTCAACTACTTGTGTGTCTAGACTAAAGCTAGTGCCTAAGTTAGCAGAATATGAATATAGTGTGATGCTACCTTCAGGGGAGCGTATGCAGTCAAGTCATGTTGTCCATGGCAATGTTGTCTCCGTGGGGAACAATACCCTCTATGCTCGTCTGATAGTTATGGGTATAGAGTGGTATGATCTTATTTTAGGCATGGACTGGCTGTCACCCCATTTTGCTACGATTGATTGCCGATCCGGGTTGGTGACTTTTCGGCCTCCGGATAAAGCTTGCTTATCAGGCGATGAATAGGACGAGTGGGGTGCCTACTTCTTATTCTATAAAAGTAAAGGAGCAGTTTAGAGGAGAATGCTCAATTTACCTGGCCATTGTGATCGATACTCAGTTGCTCAATCGAGTAAAACCGAGTGACCTTCATGTAGTCAGAGAATTCACTGAGATTTTCCTTGATGATCTTCCCGGATTACCGCCGGACAGGGAGATCGAGTTTACTATTGATTTATATCTGAGCTCCGCACCTGTGTCTAAGAATTCTTACAGGTTGGCACCGGCTGAATTGAAAGAATTGAAATCCCAGCTTAAGGAATTGTTGGATAAGGGTTTTATTCGACCCAGTTTTTCTCCTTGGGGTGCGCCTGTTCTGTTTGTTAAGAAGAAGGACGGGACTCTCAGGATGTGTGTGGATTACAGAGAGCTGAATAAGCTGACATTGAAGAATAAGTATCCACTACCCCAAATAGATGATTTATTTGACCAACTGCAGGGTGCCCGAGTGTTTTCGAGAATTGACCTATGCTCGGGTTATTATCAGCTGAAGGTCCAGAGAGAAGATATTCAGAAGACTACCTTCTGAACGAGGTATGGGTATTACGAGTTCCTTGTTATGTCTTTTGGACTTACCAATGCCCCTGCCACGTTTATGGATTTGATGAACCGTGTTTTCAAGGAATATTTGGACAAGTTTGTTGTTGTTTTCATCGACGACATCTTGATCTATTCTAAGACAAAGGAAGAGCACGAGGAGCATCTAAGGATTGTTTTGAGAATTCTGAGTCAACACCAGCTTTACCCAAAATTTTCTAAGTGCGAGTTTTGGCTGGATAAGGTCAGTTTTCTCGGCCATATTATATCACAAGAAAGAGTTTCTGTGGATCCAAGTAAGATTCAGGTTGTCAGAGATTGGCCACAGCCTAAAAACGTGTGAGAGGTGCGTGGATTTCTTAGGTTGGCTGGATATTATCGGAAGTTCATCGAGGGATTTTTGAAGATTGTTGTTCCACTCTCACGCTTGACTCAGAAAAATGAAAAATTTATGTGGACAGCTGCATGTGATAAGAGTTTTATGGAGTTGAAACAGAAATTGACTACAGATCCAGTTCTGACATTGCCCGTTGAAGGTGACAAGTTCAGCATTTATTGCGATGCATCTGGAGTTGGGCTCGGGTGCGTATTGATGCAAGAAGGGAGAGTTATTGCTTATGCTTCTCAGCAGTTGAAGCCGTATGAGCAGAATTATCCTACGCACGACCTGGAATTAGCAGTCGTGGTCTTTGCACTGAAAATCTTGAGACACTATTTATATGGGCAACAGTGCGAGATATTTTTGGACCACAAGAGCCGGAAGTATTTATTTACGCAGAAAGAGCTGAATATGCAACAGCGAAGGTGGCTGGAATTTGTTAAAGACTATGAGTTTGAAATCAAGTACCACCTAGGAAAGACGAACAAAGTCGCAGATGCTTTGAGCAGAATGCCTACTGCGAGCCTAGCCTTCACTTGCAATAATGTCCGTGACGTTAAGGTCTGAGATTGAGAGGTTCGATGTGGAGATTATGGCTGAGTTGTCCACTATGCTCACAAACATTTCTCTCAGGCCGACTATTCTATACAAGATACGTGAAGCTCAACAGAAAGATTTGGAGTATGAGGAGCTTCGGTTGAGTATGACATCCGAAGACTCGTCCTTAATCTTTCGGAAGACGAAATATTGAAATTCAGGCATAGATGGTACGTGCCTATTGATGAGGAATTGAAGAAGGAGATTTTGGCCAAAGCACATTCTTCAGTTTACTCTGTGCACCCGAGAAGTACCAAGATGTACCGGGATTTAAAACAACATTATTGGTGGCCGAACATGAAAAGGGAAGTTGCTAGGTATGTTGAAACATGTCTGATTTGTCAACAGGTTAAGACGGAGCACCAAAGACCGGTCGAAATATTACAGCCACTGCCGATTCCTGAGTGGAAATGGGAGCAAATCTTCATGCATTTTATAGTGGGACTCCTGAGGACGATAAAAGGACATGACGGGATATGGATTATTGTAGGACCGATTGACAAAGTCGGTCCACTTTCTATCAGTAAAGATGACCTACTCTATGGATCAGCTTGCCGAGCTTTATGTGCAGGAGATTGTCAGACTGCATGGGGTACCAGTTTCGATAGTCTTAGATAGAGATCCGAGATTTACTTCGAAGTTTTGGAGAAGTCTGCATCAAAGCTATGGGAACTCAGTTAAATTTCAGCACGACATTTCATCCTCAGACTGCTGGACAGACAGAGAAAACGAATCTGATCTTGGAAGATATGTTTAGAGCGTGCGTGTTGGAATTTCAGGGATCGTGGAGTAGATATTTGCCACTGATCGAGTTTTCGTACAACAACAGCTTCCAAGCTACTATTGGCATGGCTCCATATGAAGCGTTGTATGGTCGGAAATGTAGATCTCCGCTATATTGGGACGAGGTTGGTGAAGCCAGCATCATTGGTCCCGAGATTCTACAGCAACTTAGAGAAAGATTGCCAGTTATCAAACAACATATTGAAATAGCTGACCTTCCGGGAAGTTCTCGCCAAACAAAGCCGTGAGGGGAGGATATTGGGTTACGGCCCAATCCCCAGAGCGGACAATATCTTGCTGGGAAAATGGGTCGTTACAATGGTATCAGAGCCTGTACCCAATCGGAAATGTGGCCAACGAGGACGTTGGACCCCCAAGGGGGGGTGATTGTGATGACCCGAATGTGCAAGTATAGTACGATGGCTGCACGAACCGGAACCCGGATGGCGGTACGTCCACGCGGGTGCACCGGAAGGTGACGGGTCGTAAAAAGGGGGTCGTCCCAATCCCACATCGCTTGGGGAAGTATGTGGAAATGAAACATATGTAAAGAGACCCTTCCAACATAGCAAGACGCGTTTTGGAGCACGATTGGCAACGGATCCCATAAGAACTCTGAAGTTAAAAGTGCTTCGGCGAGAGCAATTCCAGGTTGGGTGACCTTCCGGGAAGTTCTCGCCAAACAAAGCCGTGAGGGGAGGATATTGGGTTACGGCCCAATCCCCAGAGCGGACAATATCTTGCTGGGAAAATGGGTCGTTACATGAAGCCAGCATCATTGGTCCCGAGATTCTACAGCAAACGGTAGAGAAGATTGCCGTTATCAAACAACATATTGAGATAGCTCAGAGCCGACAGAAGAGCTATGCTGACACTCGACGGAGAGAATTGAAGTTCGAAGAGGGTGACGAGGTATATTTGAAGATTTCTCCGTTCAAGGGCGTTATGCGATTCGGAAGAAAGGGCAAGTTAAGCCCTCGATATGTGGGGCCCTTCCCTATTTTGAAGAAGATCAGGAAGATGGCATATCGACTACAGCTTCCGGCATTGATGGAAGGTATCCACAACGTGTTTCACGTGTCTGTGCTCAGGAAGTGTCTATGTGATCCGTCGCATGTCGTCGGGGTGAGAGAGATCGAGGTACAGCCTACACTGACTTATGTGGAGAAGCCAGTGCGAATTCTAGAGTCTTCCATTAAGGTATTGCGCAACAAGGAGATTCCGCTAGTTAAAGTTTTATGGCGGAACCATGACGTGGAAGAGGCTACTTGGAAGCGACAGCAGAAAATTATGTCAAAATATCCTGAGTTGTTTGTGTAATTAAATTTTGAGGACAAAATTTTAAATAAGGTAGATGGAATGTAACGCCCGGTTTTATGAGATTCTATTATTCCAATAATTAATGATATTTTTGTAAATATGTCAAATTAAGTCCGTTTGGCGAACGAAAAGTTTTAATGGAGCCTTAATAATAAATTAGAATTTATTGTGAAATAAGGAAATTTGAAGAAGCCGAATCGTTAACTAAATAAAAAAACGAAGAAAGAAACAAATAGAAAATCAAAAAGAATGGCAAAACAGTCATTTGACAAGACAAATTTAGTTAAAAATCACAAATTCCTTTTCTTCTACAGCACTTCACGCGATTTCCCTTTTTCTTTAGCGATTTTCCATCTCCAGGAGAAGCTCTCCTTCGACGTTCTTACTTCCGATGACGATTCCTCTTCTGATCAACTCCGGCTCTTCACGTTTTCTCCTCCGGTCAACGTTCTAGGTAAGGTTCTATAGTTTTCGGACGATAGATTTTGGTTTTCTAGGGTTTAAACGGTTAGGGTTGCGTTTAGGATTTTCGCGAAATAGCCGGGTTATGCTAGAAATGGCTAGGGTTGCCCTATTTATGACTTTGGTGAACGTATTAATGGGCATTGGAAGTAGTTGGGCGAATTAATGGTCATTAATGTGAATTTTGGGTTGTTGGAGAACTTAGAAACTCCATTAATGGAGGTTAGGAGTTTATGAGCACGAATTGCTCGACAAAATGCATCAATGAATTGATTTAGAGTTTTAAGAAATTTCTTTAGTTAAGGGTTTTGTTAGTTTGGGGGTTTAGCGGTTTAAACTCGGTTTTAATGACGAATGTTGTGAATTGCCTTAGGTGAACGACGCTCGTAGACGGAGCTCGAATTTCAAAGGACGCAAGGTAAGTTCTCGTGACTTACTATGGCCAATTAGCCTACACTGTATGTCGAAGTCGTGTTGAGGAGTATTGGTGAATTGTTTGTTTAAATATTTTGGTTGGATAGTTAGGATTATCTCTTTTATAGGTTATGCTTTTATCATCTTGATGGTACACATGTTGTATGTTTATTTTATGCATTTAACTGTTCATGCATCACGTATTTTAAAATAGCATGAAAACGGATTTCTGCACGTGTTTACGAAAAAAGAAATGAACTAATGAAACGAATCTACGTAATCTGTTATCTGGTCATGGCGAGGGAGGGTTCAGGCATGGTGTTTACGGATGTAAGCATGTCCCCCCCCCCCCCCCCCCCCACCCCCACCCCACCCCCACCCCACCCCACCCCGGTAGATAGAAAGGGCTGTCCAATAGCCGGACGTACCCTCTCCATCTGACAGGCTTGAGATCTCGGTGACATCTCTGTTATCTATAATGATCTGTTCTGTTAAGTAATCTGCATGATTTCCGAACCTCATATGCACAGCATGCATCTGCATTTACGAAACTTACTGAGCCTTTAGCTCATAGTTGTCTGCATGGTGTAAGTGATTTTGATACAGGTGAAGATGAGATCCCTCTACCAGAGGAATAAGCATTTTGAAGAAGAATGGTCGTGGGAGTGTGCTGGGCAGTCAGTGCACATTTTGACCCGTGGGGATGTAAGTAAGTGTTTTGGGGATATTTGGGTTGTTTTGGGCTGATGGTGGATTAGATAGGATAATTGTATAGTTAGAAACATTCTAAGATGTTTGGTGCCTGGATAGTTAACGGATTGATGTTTTGATGTTTTATAAAACGTTTTGTTAAACCTGTCATTTAGATAATACTGAACTGCTGGATTGTTGACTTTCGTTTTGAATGGTTTTTGTTTGGTTTTTAAATGGTGCCACGCAGTTCGTTTTCACGAGATTTTTATTTCGTTTTGAATGTGTGTCGAGGGAATGGTTCGATGGTTTATGAGTTGAGAAGGTTACGTGAGTGTAGTGTATTATGTGATGTTGAAGTTTAAGAAGAAAGAAGTGGAAGTGTAATTGTGCAGGGAAGAAGAGAAAAGGGAGAGGCAACTCTCTGGAATTTTAGATTCCAGAGAGGTTGCCGATCGATCGCCTAAGGAGGCTATCGATCGGCATGAATGGTCACCACTCTCTGGAAAAATCCAGAGAGTGTGCCGATCGATCCCCCAAAGGGGCGATCGATCGGCTGGTGATCGATCGCCTATATGTGGGGCGATCGATCGCCCCCATAATTTGTAGCACAGCCGATCGATCGACTGAAATGGCCGATCGATCGGCCATGCTTTTTTACGGGAAGCATGCCCTTTCTGCCCCTGTGTTCTGTTGCTTTTAAATTTTAATTTTTATCAACTATTTTCCTGTGTTTTCTTTAAATGGTTTTTAAATATGTTTCAACGATTTATACTTTGATTTAACGATTTAACGAAAGGGTTCACTTGAGAATGTTTTAAAAGAAAAAAATTTGTACGAAAAATTCTAGGAATAGTTTATGGGTCGTTACACTATATAAGCATGGTTATTGGTGGTTGTAAAAAGTTGTTGTTGAATGAAATAATGGTTGTTTCCTTTAGAGAAACCAAGGCGGTTTGAATACCGAAGGTAAGCCTCGGTGTGTGCTCACCTAAGAGGAGTGCACCCCCATTACTTCCAAGGTAAAGGTTGCTTAAAGATTCTTATACCATCCTTCTCTCCACTCTTTCACGAGTTTGAAACCAGAAGAAGGTGGTCAAAGCCGTTTCTTGAAGGTTGCCTTTTCTTTTCTTGGAAAGTAGAGCAAGCCGAGAGCCTCAAAATATTGCTCATCGGCCAACCTAGGGTTTTCTTGCATAACTTCATTTCCGCAACTCATTTTGCTCTGAAAATTTAAGGTCTTTCATATCGCTCTTAATATAAGTTGCCCTTAAAATTTCAAGTGTTTTGGAAATCATTTGCCTATAGAACTTTTGGCATATTTTCAAGGTATTCTCGGCTTAGCCGAGCACCGAGAGTTCTAACCAGTTTGTGTGGGTGGAACATGCCTTTTTGCAGGCTGTGGCGTGTCACTTAACAAACTATGAATAATCGATTTGACCTTGTTTCCTTAATTTTTGGATGACATATGTACAAACCGATTTTGAAACTCTAATTGGAAGTATAAGCAAAATTTATTATCAAATTTTCATAATTTGTAGATGACATATGTATGTTTAATGAATTATTTTGTAAAAAATACGTAATAAATTAGAGTAAATCGTACAAATGTCAAAAAATCACAAAATTTTGCGAATTAGCTTCCAATGAAATGTTGAATATGGGATAAAACTTTCAAGCAAATCAGATTTCGTTCTTATGTTTTCTAAGATAAACTAAATGAGAAGTTATATATAATATCGAGGAACGGGAGCCCACAATCAGAGAACGGACTCTCGTTCTTGAGAAATCTCTTTGGATTAGGAGCTTGGTTGATATTGAGCGAGCTCCTATTTTCGATTACATGTGCTTAAAGGAAAATGATGATCGCGAGCCAACTCAGAGAGATTGGGTGTCCGTAAAGGATTAATTTGTTCCCTGATAATAGTTTAAATGAGAGCTTGTTAACAAACATAATTTAAAAGAAAATTGTGTTAATCACCCCTAGCTTTGAGGGTTATTATGATAACTACCTCTAAACCAATCAATGATTATTATCTCTTAATAATTATGAATATTGTATCATTAACACACTTAAGTTTAAATTATTCCATGATTAATAATTAATGATAATTAATCATGTTTTTAGAGTTAATTATTTTTAAATTATATTAACTTATAATTAGAGATAATAAATGTCATTTTAATTAAATTAAAAAATTGCAGATTTTGAAATGAGAATATAATATAGTAAAAACCACTTTAACTAACTATGTAATATTCTTCCTAATAATAATTAAATTAAATATTTGGCACTCTAAAGCCAAACTATTCACATTTCAACTGATAGCACAAGACCCATGTATCGTGCTTTAAAATGTTTTCACATAACAAAATTATATTAGATTTCAATTCCTTAATATCGAACAAGTTACGAAATAAAATAAAGAACCCTAGATTTAACGTAGAAATTCGCTCCTACGAAAATAATGACCTTACAATAATTCTTCTACAAACTAACTATCTTCAGTAAATTAGTCTTATCTCACCTATAAGAAATAACTTCAAAGAAACTCTAACAGTTGAAGTTAATTGTTAGCTTGACGTTCCAAATTCTAATAATATCATAACATTCAAACAACATCCGTTGTTCAAACATGTCTTTCTTTTTCTTTTTCGGTTTTTTCTCTTTTACACTTTACACAATTTTTATGCTCTTGTCAACATGTAATCACGCGTATTTTTCATTTTTAAATAAAATAGAATCAAATTTGAATGAGCTTAAACCCGACCACTTCATGACATTACAATACTTAATCTAGGGTTTATGATAACCAACAAAACAATCAAGTTGGTAAGATAATTTGGAGTTGCCTTAGCTGAAGTGCCAATTTTGTAGATCAAAATATATATTAGTTAAAATTTATGTTACTCTTAATTAAAGCTTAAATTTATGGCAAAGTAAGTGACCTATCTCAATGGATTTTCTCCTTTTTCACCTTTTCATTACGCGTGACACAAACTCATTAGAAAATAATTTATTTTAAATTAATTATTTGATTTTTAAATTTGATAAAATATGCAATAAAGATAAATAATAATTCTTAAAAAAAAAAAGCAAGCTTCCTAGCATCTACTCAGCCGACCTGAAAAGATTTTGATTATTTATATATTTTTTGTTTGGTGAGAGTCCTAGAGCTAGTATCTTTGCTCTTCCTAAAGTGAACTTAAAAAAAAATTAAATAAAAATTAAATAAAAAAAATTAAATAAAAAAAATTAAATAAAAAAAATTAAATAAAAAAAATTAAATAAAAAAAATTAAATAAAAAAAATTAAATAAAAAAAATTAAATAAAAAAAATTAAATAAAAAAAATTAAATAAAAAAAATTAAATAAAAAAAATTAAATAAAAAAAATTAAATAAAAAAAATTAAATAAAAAAAATTAAATAAAAAAAATTAAATAAAAAAAATTAAATAAAAAAAATTAAATAAAAAAAATTAAATAAAAAAAATTAAATAAAAAAAATTAAATAAAAAAAATTAAATAAAAAAAATTAAATAAAAAAAATTAAATAAAAAAAATTAAATAAAAAAAATTAAATAAAAAAAATTAAATAAAAAAAATTAAATAAAAAAAATTAAATAAAAAAAATTAAATAAAAAAAATTAAATAAAAAAAATTAAATAAAAAAAATTAAATAAAAAAAATTAAATAAAAAAAATTAAATAAAAAAAATTAAAATTAGAAAAGAACTCTTTTATATATATTTAAGAAATTAATTACTCCCAAGCTGGCTAGTGTGGAGCTTTGCGGGAATAGTATAGTGGATAGGCCAAAATGGCAAGAGTTTTCCTCTTTTGAGCTAAAGTATGGAGTGGTTATCCTTTTATATACACAACTTACATTTATTTAAGTTTAACTTGTTGATGACAGCACACAAGGGAAAAATCAAAACAGATGATCGAATAATATCGAAGGTGTAACTTTTGCAAAACTATATAATATGATGACATGACACGTTACAGTTTCGATATTTCGCCACATCCTCGATTTCCTATCGTTCTAGAAACAAAACAAGAAAGTTGTGTAGTCTAATGTCCATAGCATTTGGAGTGTTGTGTTTGAAATTGGGTATAGAAATGAATGATCATGAGAAAGATTGGGATGATGGAAAATACTCATTCCAATGACAATATGCTATATAGTATATATATTATATAGTATATATATATATTCATAAAAAGGAGAGACTCTCATGGTATTGATACTTTGAAGCACATGCTTCCATCTCCTACCCTAAAATTTTAGTACATTGAGTTGGTGGGGGTGGTGGGTCACCCAATGATTTTTCCAACTCAAACTCTAGAAATTAAAACTCATAAGCTTTGTACTTTAGCTCATTTGTATATCCACTATGGGGATTATATTAAACCCTAATGAAACCCTACTTCTACCTTTCATCATTTTCTTTATAAGCTTCTATTTTTTTCCTACACCACGGGGAATCGATGCATTTTTTTATAAAAGTTTAAGATTGTCATGTTCTGTTGAGTTTGTTAAAAAAGATAGACAATGAACGATATCGATACTGGTGGCAAGCATGTACATTTTTCTAATTTATTCTAAAAATAATAAATTAAATTTGAAAATGATAGAAGGAGAGTAACACCCAAAATAAAAATACGAGCAAACGAATTTATTACAACTCTTTTAAGTATGTATGCAGATAAATACACGTCTAAGTTGCTTTTCTCGTTCCTTCTCACTCTAAATTTTGCTTTATTTTTCCTAAATAGATTATGCCTTTTGCAATGCAATCCAATGATTGTTCCAACTCAAACAATATATATATAATTGGCAAGTTTTTGACCTTTGGCTTATTTGTAAATATTTACACAAAAATGAAATAGAAAAACTCTACTACACCTTTTATAAGCTTCATTATTAGATAAGCAACAACAAATGCACTTACCCCATCCTTAATTGCTTTTATTAATCATAGGACTTTACAAGTGTCTTATATTTTGGTGTTGATCATGAATGAAAATCTTCTCTAATTCAAAAAATTCCCCTTTTTCTAATTATTTATATAACTAATAAATATTAAATTGATATATGGAACCTCACTTCATTGAGCATTTATAAAAGAAACTTACAGATATTTCAAAATATCATCCCATGTTTATCTAATGATGACAAAAACAATGACCTAAGCCATCAAAAAATAATACTTCCCCTCTTCTAATTTAACGTTGTCAATCTACATCAAATATATATTTGAGTAATAAATAACGAATATTTATAATAAATAACGAATTGATCACTTCTATCAATTAATAAATGATTCATAAATATTACGTTACACTGTAAAATTACTATAATTTTAAAATAATTTATATTGAGAGAGAGAGAATGAATTGATGGATGGATGCGAAGTGATTGGTAGGGCCGACACGTGGCCAAGTCAAAAACGGGGTTGGCAGAATGGGCTTTGTGGGCCTGCAACTCTTTACAGCTTACAATCCCAACGCTTGGACGTTCTGTTGTGGGCCCTGGACGCTGATGTACGGGGCCCACCGCAATCCTTTCCTTCCTTCTCTGCACGTGGTGTCTATCACAGTCAGCCCTAGATCCTCCTTCTCTGTGCCACGTGGGCGCCAACGTGGAATTTCACTATTTTCCTGAATTTTGGAATGGGCTCCCTGCGGGCCCTGTAGAATCAGTGAGGATGACATAGTCACTTTCTCTGCCCCCTGATTCTCCCTCCATTCTCATGTTTTTTCCTTTTTACCCCAAGTTTTGAAATTTTTAAGAAATGGCATGCTATGTGTCGTATAATGTCTTATTTACGTAAAAAAAATTGATTTATTTTGATAAATTTATAGTATTACCGGTAAATTTGAGATCGTAAATTACGGTCAAATGTAGAAAATTTAAGAAACAACAAAAAAAATTCAACTAATTTGTAGACAAAGAAGCAAATGATCTCACATGTGGAACTCAACTTGAAGCATTAAGACTACCAATAATAATAATAATTGCATACTATTTAATGATTGAGAAGGAGTTAACAACAATATTTGCTTCTTTGAATGGCCTAGATACAAGAAATCTCATCATATGATTATTAGATTGAGAATCTAATCAATCAATACATTTCAAGGTTTCATAATTTTTGCCAAACAAATTCGACGTAGATGCATTGCATACAGTTTCATCAAAATTTACTAACGAATTTCGAAAGAGTAGTTCTACGTTTACTCTACAATCTTACATTCCTGATGTGACAAACAGTGTAATTAATTATTTATTACATTAATTGCATCAATTAATATTTATCTGTAAGATAAGAGAGTAAACATAACCTTATTCGTTTAAGGACTTTTGTAAGATAGATCGTGTTTATTTGAATCAATACCGATGTGATTAATTATTTTATTATTTAGTTAGACTTAGAAATGATTATTATTATTAATAACAACAACAACATATACTAAAATAATAAAAAGCTTATGATTATGGCCTCTATTTAACTCCTTCTCCCCCAACCTTTCTTCTTCACTTTCTTCTCTCCATTTTCAAACCTTCATTAAAAACAGTCTTCTTCCTCTTCTCCCACTACTGCAAGCTCCAACCGAGACATTTCTGATCGTACCCGTTTGAGAAAAGCTTCTGCAAAAATGGCTAATCTGTTTCGTTCAGCCGACGATTTCTTCTCTTGCCGCTGCATTTGGGTGAACGGCCCAGTCATAGTTGGCGCCGGACCGTCTGGGCTGGCGACGGCGGCTTGCCTGAGAGAGCAAGAAGTTCCATTTGTCGTCCTCGAACGAGCCGATTGTATAGCCTCGTTGTGGCAAAAGCGAACATACGATCGGCTTAAGCTTCATCTTCCTAAGCAATTTTGCCAGCTTCCTAAGCTTCCATTTCCAGAGCATTTTCCTGAATACCCAACCAGAAGGCAATTTATTGAGTACCTTGAATCCTACACCAAACATTTTGAGATTAACCCTCAATTCAATGAGTCTGTTCAGTCCGCCAGGTACGATGAGACCAGTGGATTTTGGCGGGTCAAGACCGTTTACAAAAGCGGGTGGACCTGTAATGAGATTGAGTACATTTGCCGGTGGCTTGTGGTGGCTACCGGCGAGAATGCCGAGTGTCTGGTGCCTGAAGTCGAAGGGATGAATGAATTTTGCGGCGATGTTCTTCACGTTTGTGATTATAAATCTGGTGAAAAGTTCAGCGGAAAGAAGGTGCTCGTTGTTGGGTGTGGAAATTCCGGCATGGAAGTGTCATTGGACCTCTGCAACCACAAAGCTTCGCCATTAATGGTGGTACGAAGCTCGGTAAGTAGTCATTGCTCAATTGGACCCTTTAATTAAAACGCTGTCAACAATTGACTACAATAAATTTGGGTTATCTAAAGGATTTGCTCTGTTTTTTCTACAGGTTCATGTCTTGCCCAGAGAAATTTTTGGGAGGTCAACATTTGAATTGGCAATTTTGATGATGAAATGGATACCGCTCTGGCTAGTTGACAAGATTTTGTTGGTCTTGGCATGGATAGTGCTGGGAAATTTGGAGAAATACGGACTAAAAAGGCCAAGTTTAGGTCCATTAGAGCTGAAGAACACAATGGGAAATACACCAGTCTTAGACATCGGAGCACTGGAGAAAATTAGATCCGGACAAATCAAGGTTGTTCCTGCGGTAACAAAATTCACTGCAAACAAAGTTGAGCTCGTAAATGGCGAAACGTTTCAAATCGATTCCGTCGTTTTCGCTACTGGGTATCGCAGCAACGTCCCCAACTGGCTTCAGGTGAGAAAACGTTTAGAGTTTTTTCTTGATTTTTCAGTGAAATTTTTCAATTTATCAGCGATTGATCTTCGTCAGAATATGTCAATGAACAGGAGAACGATCTTTTTGCCGAAAACGGGTATCCTAAAACTCCGTTTCCGCAGGGGTGGAAGGGAAAATCTGGGCTTTACGCAGTTGGGTTTACGAGGCGAGGGCTCTCTGGCGCTTCTGCAGACGCCATTAGAATAGCAGAGGACATAAGCAAGGTCTGGAAGGAAGAAACAACGAAGCAGAGAAAGACGACACCAGCATGCCATAGACGCTGCATTTCTCAGTTTCAATGATGAAAAGCTTTTCCAAAATCGAATTTTCCAGGCTGAGTTTGGAGAGAAAATTGTAGAGAAAACACAGAAATTAAGAAAAACAGAGCACAGAGATGGCCCTCTCACAAAAATATATATTTTTTTCTCTTAAAAACCCCAAATTTTGACTTGTTTTGGGAGGCATTTTGTAGAAAAAGAGGAGGACGAGCGTTTTGATTTTTGATGTTTTGAATTTTGATATAGTTTTCTGTAAAAAAAATCCAGTTATATTTATCAAAACATTTACAATTTTAACATAGAGATATTTTAATATAATATTGAAGAAAATATTTTAAATATTTTAATAATGATATATTAATGATTATTGATCTAAAATCTAAAATGCCTTTTATTAATTAAATTAATATTTTTTTCAACTATATTTTCGACGTATTTATCCACATTTTCTTCCAAGTAAATGTCCAACTTACATCTCTCAATTCTCATCTGATGGTAGGACCTGGAACAATTGAATAATCTCTCTCTCTCTGGAGATGGACAGACATCACTATTCCATTAAATATTATTATCTTGAGTTTGACAAAGTTCGTAGAATAATAGAGGCCGATAATTCTCTGTTGAACTGCACATGGAAAGAGACTGAGTGAGAACCTAGAGTGAAAGTGCAGTGTAGCATATTTTGAAACTTGGATACAGTTCAGATAGAGTGTGAAACTGACTTCTTATCATATGGTTTGATACAAGAAGATAAGAGATTCTAGCTAGGGTTTTATTTTCTTCTCCATTTTCACTCATGGGAAACAATAGCTTTTTGTTTATTGGAACTCAATTTGCCCAGTCTCAACTCACTATGTAAAAGTAAAGAGAACGCAAGTGTGAGGGCCCAATTCATCGCTTGAGAGAGTGTAAAATGCATAATTTATAAGTACAGTTGTTCTTCTTGCATAGTACAACACGTTTTAAGTTAATTCTAAAAATAAATTTATGCAGGTTCCAGTCCAAATCGAACAATATTGTACTAGAAGTGATGAGAGACGCTACACTCCCTACTTTGGCCAAGCAAGAAGACAACTTAATTGCAAGCTTTTTTTGACAAAAAATATGTACTTTTTATTCAAATCGAAATCCCCCTCACCTCTCTTTTATGCACTTCATTGTTTGAAAAAGAGCTTTGTGACTATAGCATATTCCCATTCTAAAGCATGCATCTCAATACTTGTCTTACTCCAAAGCATGTTTGTATAGTTTTATGAGTATGAATGTAGAGAGAAAAAAACATGTGTTTAAGGCTGGCCCCGTTCTATCTGGTTATACTGAACTTGCCACTCTTGATCTCAAAAGTAATGAAACTGAGGCCAAATCGTATGAATGGAAGAATGAAACAATGAAATTTGATTTAGTTGTGGTTCAACTTCAATAAATATTTCATTAAATTATATATAGGTTTGAATCAATTGTGAGTCTGGTTTGGACTGAACCACAGATTAAGTCAAGGTTTTAACTTCATTTGAGCTAAATATTTGATACATTAGTACCATTTGGTTTCTTCGAAAAACCAGGAATGGAACAGTGGCCCTCATGTCCTTCTCATCACAAATATAGATTCAACTATAAATGTGTCAAAATCGAATCTGATCGAATAGAATTCAAATTATCGGCTTAGTTTAGTTATGCCTAGCCTTTTATCTGCATGAAGTTTTAAAACTTATTTTCACATTACTTTCTCTTTTTCTTTTTCATTTTTTAATTTCTTGTACACTTAATTAGTCGGCCGAGCCGAGCCGAACTTGAAAAAGTTTAGCTCCAAGCCTAGCGAGCTTAAGAAGCCTAACGAGCCTAACGAGTTGGCAAAAAAACATTTCAACATAAATTGGCTCGCGAGCCAATGTTAAACGAGCCGAGTCTAACTAACCAAAATCACATAAATATTTTCAATTTATAATGTAATGTATATTTCTAAAAAAAAAAAATTAATTATTAAAATTATAATAATTATTTATCATTATAATGTCAAAATATAATAGTTAATTGTTTAGTTAACAAAATAGTTTTATTAATAAATAAGATGACATGTACTTAAAAAAAAACTTATTTTTAATAATCTAATAAAAAGTATCACATAAAATCATTAGAAATATCTGACAGTTATATCATTACAAATTATACTTATGCTAACTAGATTGACAAATATTTAATTGTCAATCATTTTCAATTAAGAAGAAAAACTAGTCAGCCGAGCCTAGCCGAGCCGAGCGAGCCTAGCCGAGCCGAGCCGAGCTTAAACGAGGGGAGCCTAGCTTAAAAAAATTTAGCTCACCGAGCTTAACAAGTTAAACGAGCGGAGTAAAAAAAAATTGCAACTCGATTCAGCTCCTGGCTAAAGTTAAACTAGCCGAGCCTAGTCTATTACAGTATGGAGCCGAGCGAATGACGGGCATTTGTCATCTCTAATGTGTCATAACACAACTTAAGGTATTGTCATAAATTATTGAGACAAAAATGAGGCATAAAAAAAAAGGGAAAACAAAATGTTCAAAAGTTAAAGCCCACAAGTAAATGTTAGAGACCAAGTTTGTCAGCTATCATCATAAACAACCCACATGACTCTCTTTCTCTTCTCTCAAAAACTTACATATGTAAGGCTTTCACCTCATTGGACCATCCATTTAATCTCTATCACTCCAATTTCTACAAACATATATATAGAGTAATACCTTCGTTTGTAATACTTTTGAGTTACATTTAAACACACTCCATTTTTAATTGTTTTGAGTTTTGACTATACATTTTTGGAAAAAAATATCATACATCATGCATACATATAAATAAACAAATAATACTTGAATGTCTAACCTAAAACTATTTGAATTTCAAAAATTTTATTTTGTTATCTTTTGTCAGAACGTTGAACATTTAGCGATTATATGATGTAACTTGTTTTAAATTCATTCCTACAACATTTATTTTTGGGTAATAACTTCCAAGGAAAGTAGGAGGAAAAAAAAAACAACACATGGGATTGCCTCTATTCTAGTACCTTCTTCAATCATATCATGACGACCCATTTTCCCTTGTTTGAGACTACCAATTTGGCAATACTACATGACAAGTAACTCTTGTTTTTCTTTTAAGTTCGTATGTCATCAGACTATCGTCATATCAGATAAAACATTTACTATCGACACCAAAAAAAATATCACCTACGCACACATACTTTCCAATAGCTAAGTTAGTCTTAAAAACATTTTGATGCATACAATACAGTTTCCTTCACTTATTATATATCGAATAATTAACTACGATTGGATGATAATGGGAATAGTAGGCTAAGTATAGAGACGCTCATGTACTCAATAATAGCAAGGTAGATATGATATTTCGCGCACTTGTCACCGCCTGTACCTTTCCTTTGCGGAAAAGATATTGGAATGCCTAACAAATAATGGATAACCAATGAGTATTTTACATACAAGTATTATTTGTAGTTTTAATATAATATGTATGGTAAGAACATAAGATGACACTAAAATATACGTTACTCTTGACATATGATATGATCTTTTTTAAAAACCTGTCTGTACAGCTTGTTTAAGCCCAGATCTAGCCTCTACAATCTAATTAAGTGGGCTTTTGCATATGAATCTCTCAAAGAATCATGACATAAATATAGCCGATTTAACATTTCTTACTTAATTATGAGCTTTTGACTAAAATTCTGTTTTATTTTATATGCATTTGCTTCTGTTCATTGGAAAAATAAGTTATGGCATGAAAAATACTACCATTAGTTTTCATATATTTCTAGATTAACTTATTCTTAATTTCGTACGAACTTTTGACTAAAATGAGTTTTACGATATTGATTTTGAATATTTAGCAAAGTCGAGACATCAGTGTGTTCTTTGTCACTTCAAGAATGGAGCAACGTTTGAAAATTCAAGAGAATGACACGACAAGATAAGTTGCTTATCATTACAATAAGTGTCTAGTGAAAGTGAAAAGTCAAATACATATCTTCCAATAGGGGAACATTTCATATATCTATTATTAAATAAAAAAGTCAATTATATATCAATGTTTAGATTTATGCAATATTTTGCAAAAGAATGGAAGGTCTCAAGTTTGTTTAAGTGGATAAAAAGTTTTGCTATTTTTGCGCTCTTTCTCTCCCTCTCTCTTTTCCTATCCCCCCTAGAGTGTCCCAAAAATTAGTTTTCACTGTCTTTTTTCCTTATGATACCAAAATTTCTATTACACCACAAAAAAAAAAACTCAGATAGAACGAAAAACGACTCGTCTCAAAAATGGATCAGGTCGCCTGACCCATTTGTTTAATGAAATTAAATGGCAGTGTAAGACTTGAACAATAATGAGGACGAGCCTAAACCAACTGTGCTACCAAAAAGGGGTCAAACAGTCACATCAAAGAAAAGCTGTTGTGTAAGTCTAATATAAATGTGCTGGAAAGAGATAGACATTTAAAAGTGTTTAAACAAAGATAAGATTTAAGTCCAACCTCAGGAAAGTCAAAAAAAAAATTACAAATATTAAGAAATAAAAGATGATCGCCGAACTTAGTCCTAAGTCGGCAACTGGTGGTCTTCTAAAAACAAAATTGTTTGGGGTTAGTTTGTAACGCCCCGAGTTTTGTAAACCCGGTTCGTTATTCATAACGCTGAACAGAACTAAGAAATTCTGGGAAAAATTTTAAAACTTCACTCAACGGTCAAAATTCGACATTTCTTAAAACATCAACACCTTGCAGCGGAAAACATTTAAATGAAAACAGAACAGACTGATGATTCTATAAATATGAAATCGTTCGAAACAATCCTGTGACAATTACAACCAGTTCGACACTACTGGGCGATCTGGCATCTACAGAATCCGTCGTCGACAACCTTGGTCAACATACTTGTCTACGACTCTAGACGACGAACTCCAGACAAGTGACTCTGGATGACTAACTCTGGACAAGTGACTCTGGACGACTGTATTCGCGTCGTCCACCGCTACATGGATTTTTGCATATGGATTATCGTCCACAGACTCACTTAGTTTTATTGTCCACGGAACACGTGACTTGTCGTCCACGGTCCACGTGACTTACTCGTCCACTGGTTACATAAACTCATCGTCCACGGAGCATTGTCCATAGACTTACATAAGTTTGTCGTCCGCGGGCCACGTGACTTTATCGTCCATGGTCCACGTGACTACTTACTTTCACCTACAATTTGGACAATTATTCTTGTCCACAGAATGGACGATTGTTTTCTCTTATAACTCTGGACGACTACCTTGGACGATGTATTCGTCTACGCAACTCTGAATCTAGACTTAGACAAAACACACTGTCTGGCGATCTTCATACAAAAGACTTCTTTCGATTGGACACAAGCACCATTCCCAGAGAGTTTTCAATCCAAAATCAAAACATTAACAGTCATCACTAACCCAAAAAATCAGTCAAATCTAGACTTCCAGTAGAAACAACAACAATCTAAAACTCAGTCAAATCCGTCAAATCCAGACTTCCAGTAGAAACAACAACAATCTAAAACTCAGTCAAATCCATAAAGAAAACTACGATTAAAACCAACTATATCCCAATATCAGAATAACTTCAAAAACGTTTCAAAACATTAAAACTAACACTGTTACTAAAATCCTCAGCACACTTTAACTAGACAATTGTCCACTAAATTTCACACATACTGCCACTGGTTAAACCGCCCCATCAGTTGCCAAATCGTAGCTTAGATGCACTCCCCCACCCGCTTCTATTCTTCAACAAGATCAGAGAACACACCTGTGGTCACTTCTTCACCTACATCACAAAACTCATCTATTAGCCTAATGCTAAGTAAGTAGAGCAATAATGAAATGAAATGCTGAAACATAAATCTTATTCATGCAATTTCTACTTTCACAACTCAGTTGAATTCATAATCGTTCTCAACTGATCTGATCTTTCTGTTCGATGAGAATTGGATCAATTTTCCCAAAGTCGAATATCCTCTAACTCGATTAAGGGGCAGATTAGTTCCCTTAATAGCTGGTCTTGATTGTAACAGCCCGAGAGGGATCGTCACATAATCCATATCTTTCTTAATCATTTAATTCTTATTACTCACACTCTACTCATTTTTAGTAATATATATTTTTTGAAACATAACTTAATCCAAAATGTCATACGTAATTCACTAGGCATCATTCGACAAGGGAATACTCTACACATCTGTCGGCGGGCAGTGCAATGTGTATCGGCTGGTGAAGGGAAACTTAAACCTTTAGACTGCACCTGCCGATTGAGGACTAAAACCACATCTACTGGTCACTAGATGACAAAACCATGTTTATATCACCTGGTAAAGAGACTTCTTACATCATCCGATGAAATAAGGGGACATCATCCGGTGAACATGTGCTTCTCACGTGAATAATTAAAACATGACCCGGTCACTAAACGAAAAGATAACCCTCACATCATCCGGTAACTAGACGACAAACTATACTTACATCTTCCGATGGCTTAACGCTCTACATCTGACGATCGCTAGACGACAAACTATACTTACATCTTCCGATAGCTTAACGCTCTACATCTGCCGATCGCTAGACGACAAAATAGCATTATCATCATCCGATGGCTTAAACATTCTACATCTGCCGATCGCTAGACGACAAAATAGCACTTTCATCATCCGATGGCTTAAACACTCTACATCTGCCGATGACGTCAGCCGGATGATGGCCTTGTCCAACTTTCATCACAAGGCAGGAAAAACACTATAATCATCAAACAACTTCATCCAGTAGAAAACACCACGACTCACCTGAATCTTAACTTAGTAACTATAAACCCCAATGAGTAAGAATCATAAACTCATCCAAAATACACATAGCGGAAAGCTTACGCAAAACAAACCATTCAATAATCTTTAAAATCATTATCAGACTCTTAAGTCAAATCATTCAAATCTAAATCTCATGGTTATAAGAAATTCTATTTTTCTTAGACATTCGTTTATCATAAACTTCACTGACATACTATGAGCATAACCAGGGGTCTTAATCGCCTGCCCAGCCTTGCACTGTCATACCGAGCATCCTCCAGCAACCAGCTTTAAACGTCATCTCTGGACTGGAAATCCTCACCTGCTAACTCTTCACCTACACCATAAGGTTTAACTATAAGCCTAATGCTTAGTAAGGAATGCAACACTAACATGGATGCATGAATGTATAATTTGGGAAATCACATGCTCATAAGCCTTTTCTTGTTCATATCTTTGCTCGTAATCATCATTCATAGTCATGGATCATATTCATCAATCATAGTCATGGATCATATTCATCATTCATAGTCATTGATCATATTCATCATTCATAGTCATTGATCATATTCATCATTCGTAGTCATTGATCATATTCTTCATTTAAGTTGTGTGGATTAAGAGGGGATTTGTGCCGGTAAAGGGGGTTTGACAGTGAGAGTGCACATAGTTCCCCTGCGGGTCGTATCATGGTCCTTCTTTTGGACAGTGACATACGTCAAACCGCCCCCAACCCTCTCTTAATTCACGTTACATAAGTTTTATATTCTTATCTTATTCATGCGAAGACATGATCTTAAAACATTTTCATATGCATAAAACATTCATGATGCATGGACATGAAAATTCTTAAATCATCAAGCTACAGAACTGAGTACCATTCGACATGAAACCTTACCACTGAGCTAATCATCAGCTTAAACAATAGACAGTAACATAAGGGAAACTTCTATTCATCATATGAGTTTCTACCTAGCATCCTTTGATGTAGGGTCCTAATGACCGATAAACCTATTCATTCACTTACCTGGTCTCCTTAGCAATTTGAGCTCATTTCTTTTCCAACTTCCTCACCTAAAACATTTACATTGCAGTAGTTAAAACAAAATCCTATTAGTTCTACTCACAAGTCATCCTAGGATCTAATAGCTATAGTCACTCCCGAATCCTTAGTATAGTTCTCTGTGCAGTTTGAAATCCAAAACCCAGAACAGACAGATTCGATAAGCAATATCTTAGGGTTGTTTGTTTAATGTCCAAAATCGATTCGGAATGACATTACTACATTCAGATTTTAAATATCCTTACTAATACTCGGCCATTGAAGAATCCAGAACCTCAACACATAGCTGAAACAGAGCTTAACGACTGAAAGATAGCTACATTGTCAGACTCGTACCTCGAGCACAAAGTAGCCGAGAAGCAGCAAGGAAACCGATCGTCGAAGGAGGGATTTCCAGCTAACAGAGAGCGAGATCTTGGGAGAGAAGAAATCGCCGGGAATTGGGGATGTCGGCTACAGTGGTTTAAATGAGGTTTGAATCCTTTCCTTTTTCTTTAAATACTGGCCTCAATCCTCCATTATTACAACTTTGTCACTCAACCTAGTTTAGATCCACATGTAATTAATTAAGCTTAGCATAAAACCCTAAACCGTGAAGATTGAATATTCGTGACCGTTAATACAGTTTAGGAAGTCACCTGGTTGAAGTTGTCGGGTGTTACATTGATCCCTCTGTTCGATGGGAAGTGGATCATTTTTCCCAAAGTCGAATATCCTCTAACTCGATTAAGGGGCGAATTAGTTCCCTTAATAGCTGATATGGTTTGTTCTGTTCATGCCTTACCATATCATTACATGTAAATACATTTTCGTATTCTTTCAAAATATGATGCATGACATTCTTAAAATATACAAAACATGTATAAATTCTACTGTTTTGTGATGTAGGCCTGAAGGCACATACAAACTCTACTTACCTAGCTTCCTGAGAGATTTCTGGTTGTAAGCTACTTCAAGAGTTGGCTCACCTAAAACATAAGCACAACATTACTTAACTTCATTCTAAACTATCTAGAAATTTTTAGGGAAACTAGTTTGGAAGCTCTATTCATCGTGCATTCCCGATTTAGCACAAAACTAGAATCAAACTCTTTACTGATAGCACTCTCAACATTTTCTATTTCATTATACCGTAAACCATTCATCAAATGTATATCCTATATTCATCCTAAATCATCCAGTAAGAAGAAAAAAGGAAGGACTCACCTGGATTGAAGGAATCAGATGAGAGGATCGCCTAGAGAACTCTGCTGAGCTGGGAGCCGAAAAGGGAAAGTAGAATAAGCTGGTGGCTAAACCTCATTAAACCCTTCATTTATATCACAAACTTGCAAATTACACATATGCCCTTGACTAACCAACTTTAACCTATTTGAGCAACCAATCAAATTCACTTAATTCCATAAAATAAAAGTCACAAAATGTTGCTATTAAAAATATCAAGGTTGACAATTACTGGTTGCTACATAGTCGACTTAACTTAATAAGTATAGAGTTTATATTCAACATTTAAAATTTAAATAAAATGAGGGAGCATGAAAATTATAAAATGTTCTAAAAAACATTATTAATAGATGAACAAACATTAAAACATTTCCACTATAGTGTGCTATATACATAAAATAGGTCTTATTGTAGATAATAAAAATCTTAGGGAAAATAGAGCTACTCATGAACTCCAAGCACACCATGTCATAGACATATTAATAATGGTGATGTTCGAAGATCATTAAAGCCACGAAAATAAGACCCTGATAAGATTTGTTATTTTGCGTCTAAGGACACAATACAGTCAATTGTCCAATTATTCTATTTAACACAAACAAACTCATTCTTTAACTGTCGAATGTGCGTAAAGAAAACATGACCCTTCACGAGTTGATTAACCTTTGCACATTTGACCAAGGTGATCAATAAGAAAATTATGAGTGTTCAAAATAAATATGTTCAGTGAAAATAATTAACTAATATGATAAAGTTGACGAGCCATAAAAATGGACATGTCATTCGTATGAGAACACATTTAATATAAATTTTTTGAACCAATGATGTTGGATATAAAAATGACCCTACATCACAAAGGCCAAATTTTTAAAGTCCAAGAATCCGGAAGATCAAATATTTTTAAGTCTCGATACCTAACATTATACTATAATACCCGGTTCTATCAAACCGTTTCTCTATTCCTTTTAAACTAATGACACAATTTATATGGCAATATTAAATGTAGGGTTAGTGGATGACTAGGCAGGGGCATAAGGGTTATTAGAAATTCAAAGGTGGATAACGTATTTAAGAAAACTATTAATGAAGTAGCCGCCACTGTTTATTTCATTTCCTCTCCATTCTCAGCTCCTCAGCTTAGCAGAGCGCGATAGGAGACCCCCTTTGACTTCCTCCAGCGATTTCCTCCGAACTTGGTGAGTTTTGCTTCTATTTCTTGTTACATTGTATCTATCGTTGGTAGGAGGGATGATAAATGAGGTTTTGAGAAAGCGGTAAGCGAGTGGTAGTTTCAGTTTAAGTTGAAATCGGGAATACACAATGACTAGAGTTCCCAAAACAGTTTCCCCTAGATTTCTAGTGGTTTAGAATGAAGATTAGAGGAAATTTAATGTATGCTCTATATATGATTTTAGGTTTGAGTAATACCCGAAGTAGCTTGCAACCAAGTTTTTCCAGGAGACCAGGTAAGTAGAGTTTGCATGTGCCTTCGGGCCTACATCACAAAACAGCAGGATTTGTGTGTGCATGAATGAATGTTTCTTTTCAGTTTCCATGCATCATATTTTGAAAGAAAACGAAAATGAATTTACATGAAGTAGCATGGTGAGATGTGAACAGATTGTAATAGTATACTTTTAAGGGAATTAATCCGCCCCTTAATCGAACATACAAATTCATACCCTGGGAAAATTGATCCACCTCCCATTGTATCAGGGATCAAATCAGCTGTTAAGGGAATTAATCCGCCCCTTAATTGAATATATGGATTCATACCCTGGGAAAACTGATCCACCTCCCATTGTATCAAGGATCATCAGACCAGTGAACGAATGCAACATAACTGAGGAATGAGAGTAGAAACTGCATATTTAGGATTTACATTTCAGTACACATTTCATTTCTTGCTTTATTTGCTTAGTATTAGGTTAATAGATGAGTTTTGTGATGTAGGTGAAGAGATTACTACAGGTGAATTTCCCGTGTGCACAGATGAGTAGATGTGGTTAGAGGGGTACATTCATGCTCCGGTCTGGTAAACTGATGAGGCGGGTTAACTGGTATCAGCGGTTGTGAAGGTCTAGTTGATAATGATTCAATCTGAGTACATTGAGTTTTCATGACAGTAGTGGTAGCAACCTTTTGAATTAGTTTTGGAGATTTCCTGACATTAGTGTTCTGTTGGATTTTATAATGTTGTTTTTACTGAATTTGAGCAATGCAATGATTTAAACTGCCTCTGAATGGTTTTTGATAAAATGCTTAAGTCCTTTTGATAGTCGGGACTTTCTTGATTTATAGTAAAGTCTACTGCCATGTTGTTTTGTCCATCGGTAGGAGTCGAGTAATTTATCTATCAGATGATGTTTTGGTAAAAGCTATAGGTGGATGTGTGTAGAAGTTTATTGTTTTCTATCGGAGGGAGTTGTGTTGTTGTCTATCGGAAGATGCCTTAAGAAAAGTCATCGGATGATGTAGGTTAATTTTATCGGAAGATGCCTTAAGAATAGTCATCAGATGATGTCTCAGTAAAGTCACCGGTACATGAGGTTTGTTCTATCGGAAGGTGTAGGTCAAAGTCCATCGGATGATGTCTCGGTAAACTCATCGGCAAATGCGTGTTGACGTCATCGGTAGATGTAGGAGGATTTTTGTCGTATAGTCATCGGAGGATGTAGAGTGTATTTTGTCGTTTGCGATCAGTTGATGTCTTTCGGCTGACGTCACCGGTAGATGTAGGAGGATTTTTGTCGTATAGTCATTGGAGGATGTAGAGTGTATTTTGTCGTTTGCGATCGGTTGATGTCTTTTGGCTGACGTCATCGGTAGAAACCATCTATCTTCTGTTTCTGCTTCTTCCGTTGACTTTATCAATCGGCAGATGTGTTTGACTTCTGCGACTTCTCTAGTATTTCGCTGTTTAAACTAGATTTTCTAATTGCCGATTGTTTCTTAACAATTCAACAGCATTTCGTAGTTTTGTATAACTTCATTGCGGTTCAAATGATTTCCGCTACAAATTTTTAAATGTTTTGAGTTTTTAGAAAAATGTCAAATTTTGACTGTCGAGTGAAGATTTAAATTAATCAAAAAAAAAATTCTTAGTCATGTTCGAGCATTGAGTAGCGAACCGGGTTTAGAAAACTCGGGGCGTTACAGTGTGGTATCAGAGACATTCAGTTAAACTGTTCAAAAGATTACTCATCAGTGTCAATCGTTGCATGGAAGTGCTCCAACAACTGTAAGTGTTTACGTTAACCTTAGCTATTAGGTATTTATGAACATATATAACTTTATTCAGGAATTTAGCAAAATGGCTAGACGACCAGGAAGGCCGAGGATACCAAGAGAGATACCAAGTCCAAGACGTGAGGAGGACTCTAGTGTAATCAGACAGCTGACAGAATTGATGCGTCAACAGACTGATATAGTGCGTCAACAGTCTGACCAGTTAGGTGTGTTGTTGAACCGAGAAGCACAAGGAAGTGCCAACTCGGGTTCTAGTGGTGAACATTCTGGAGATAGGTTCAGGAGGCTAAGACGACCCACGTTTGATGGATAGTCAACTGATCCAGTTATTGCTGAAGGATGGCTTAGAAAGATTGAAAGCATGTTTAGGTGTGCCAACATTGGAGAAGGAGAAAAAGTCACGTTGGCAACCTTTCATTTAGCTGGTGAAGCTCAACTCTGGTGGGAAACAATAGAGACCACCACAGATGTTTTGACGATGCCTTGGTCACAATTCAAGGACATTTTCTATGGGAAGTATTTTAACAGTACTGTCCAGACCGCGAAGAAATTGGAGTTCCTGAACTTGAAGCAGACAGGGTCCGTGGCCGAGTATAGTAGGAAGTTTGAGTCCCTGTCCAGATTTGCTGGACACTTTGCTCACAAGGACGAGGATAAGGTGTTCAAATTTGTGCATGGGCTGAAGCCAGAAATTTACCGAGGAGTTAAATTTTGCGGAATTAAAGGTTTGACATTAAGTGAGGTGGTGTCCACTGCTCTGGAAGTGGAAGAGGCTGAAAGGAAATGTGCTGGACCAAAGGAGGCCCCGCAAAGGTTTAACCAGCCACACCAACAAAGGGGAACGAAGAGGCCAAGTGAAGGCCAAAATAGCCAGGGAGCAGGAAGAAAAGTGCAGAATGTCAAGAAATTTCCCCAATGTCCAACATGTTTGAAGAATCACCCGGGGGAATGTTGGTGGACTTCTGGAAGGTGTTTCAACTGTGAGGAGGTTGGACACTCATTCAAAGACTGCACAAAGCCCAGAGTCCTTCGATGCTTCAACTGTAACAAGCAGGGACACATTGTTAGAGATTGCCCAACGTCGAAGAGTGGCCCTGCTAGGATAAAGCCGAGAATATTTTCCATGGTAGAGTCAGGAGAAGAGGACCAGCCTGCTGTGGTGTCAGGTACTATATTGATCAACTCTGTACCTGCTTTTACTTTGATAGATTCGGGTGCAACACATTCTTTTATAGCCTCTGCTTTTGCTGATAAGCTAGATGTACGGTTTGCTTCTTCTGAACATATGTTTAACGTAGCATTACCTTCTGGTGAGCGCATGCACTCTAACCAGGTGATGCTTGACAGTAATGTGTTAGTAGGGAATGTAAGTCTACCTGCTGATCTTATAATCATGGATATAATAGGATTTGATGTAATCCTAGGAATGGACTGGTTGTTTAAACATCACGCCACAATTGATTGTAGAACTGGAGTAGTTAGCTTTCAACCCCCTGGTAAGTTGAAACATACCTTTCAAGCTTCAAAGAAGAGTAAGGAAATGTCTGTGATGACTTCTATTAACACTAGACCTTCCCTGTGTGGGGAGTATTTGTGCTTTTTAGCTAGCGTTCTAGACACACAGCTTATGGAAAAAGCAAATCCTCAGAACGTCTTAATCGTCCAAGACTTCCCCGAAGTGTTTTTAGATGACCTTCCCGGTTTACCGCCAGATAGGGAAATTGAATTTGTTGTAGATATTTACCCTAGAGCCGAGCCTGTGTCTAAAAATCCATATAGATTAGCTCCAACTGAACTTAAGGAATTAAAGAAACAATTGGAAGATCTATTGGAGAAAGGGTTCATATGCCCAAGCTTTTCACCGTGGGGCGCACCTGTCCTTTTTGTCAAGAAGAAAGATGGATCAATGCGTATGTGCATTGATTATAGAGAATTGAATAAGTTAACTGTCAAAAACAAATACCCTTTGCCGAGAATTGATGACTTATTTGACCAGCTTAGGGGTGCAAGAGTTTTCTCTAAGATTGACCTTAGGTCCGGTTATTACCAGCTGAAGGTAAAATCTGAAGATATCCCAAAAACTGCCTTTCGCACAAGGTATGGACATTATGAGTTTTTGGTTATGTCTTTTGGTTTGACAAATGCACCAGCAGCCTTCATGGATCTCATGAATAGGGTGTTTCACGAGTATTTGGACAAGTTTGTCATAGTGTTCATAGACGACATTCTGATCTATTCTAGAACTAAGGATGAGCATGCAAGGCATTTGAGTTTGGTGTTAGGAGTACTTAGACAACACTAGCTTTATGCTAAGTTTTCCAAGTGTGAGTTTTGGTTGGACAGAGTTCACTTTCTTGGTCACGTGATCTCTGGAGATGGAATATCTGTCGATCCAGCCAAAGTTCGAGCGGTTAAGGAATGGCCTCAACCGAAGAATGCTACAGATATCAGGAGTTTTCTTGGTCTAGCAGGATATTATAGAAAGTTCATCGAAGGATTTTCAAAGATCGCTACACCCCTTACTAAGTTAACCAGGAAAAATGTGAAGTATATATGGACTGATGAATGTGAACATAGTTTCATGACCTTGAAACAGAAACTAACCAATGCTCCAATTTTAACCCTTCCAGCTGAAGATGGTAAATTTAGTATTTATTGTGATGCTTCTAAAATTGGTCTTGGTTGTGTGTTAATGCAGAATGGTAAAGTAATAGCTTATGCCTCTAGACAGTTGAAGACACATGAGAAGAACTACCCTACCCATGACTTAGAATTAGCTGCAGTTGTATTTGCACTTAAGATTTGGAGGCATTACTTGTATGGACAATCTTGTGAGATATTTTCAGATCATAAGAGCCTGAAGTATATCTTCACACAGAAGGAACTAAACATGAGGCAACGTCGATGGTTGGAATTTGTAAAAGACTATGATTTTGAGATTAAATACCATCCCGGCAAAGCAAATGTCGTGGCTGATGCTTTGAGTAGAGTAACAACATCAACCCCATCTATGATTTTCAGTATGCCATTAGCTTTAGAGTCAGAATTCCAAAAATTTAACCTAGAAGCAAGTAACCAGTGTATCAGCTATACTATCAGCCATAACCTTAAAGCCTACCATTCTAGAGAAAATAAAGGAAGCTCAGACGAATGATGATGAGTGTAACAAGTACAAGTCAAGCATGAATTCTACGGACCAATCAGATTTTAACTATTCTGCTAATGGGATCCTCAAGTTTAGAAATAGGTGGTTTGTTCCAGCCATTAAGGAACTCCGTGATGAGATTCTTTCTGAAGCACACTCTTCCAGGTTCTCTGTTCACCCTGGAAGTACAAAGATGTACAGAGACCTTAAGCAACACTACTGGTGGCCTAGTATGAAACGAAGCGTGGCAGAATATGTAGGATCATGTTTGTGTTGTCAACAGATTAAAGCCGAGCATCAGAGACCCTCAGGAACATTGCAACCCTTACCAGTTCCTGAATGGAAATGGGAACAAATAACTATGGATTTTGTTATAGGATTACCTAGAACAGCAAAGGGACATGATGCAATCTGGGTAATAGTTGATCGTTTAACCAAATCTGCTCACTTTCTGCCAATGAAGATAACATATTCGATGGATCAACTGGCCGAGTTGTATGTGCACGAAGTTGTTAGACTGCATGGAGTTCCAAGCACCATAGTTTCAGACCGAGACTCCAGATTTACATCTAAGTTTTGGAAAAGTTTGCACAAGGCTATGGGAACACAGCTTAATTTTAGCACAGCTTTCCACCCTCAAACAGATGGACAATCCGAGAGAACCATTCAGACCTTAGAAGATATGCTCCGAGCATGCATATTGGATTTTCAAGGATCTTGGAGTAAATATTTACCATTGGTTGAGTTCTCTTACAATAACAGTTTTCAAGCAACAATAGGCATGGCTCCATACGAAGCATTATATGGACGAAAATGCAGATCTCCTTTGTACTGGGATGAAGTTGGTGAAGCACAGTTGCTTGGTCCTGACATTGTGCAGCAGACTGTGGAGAAGGTTGCCCTCATCCGACAGAGAATTCTGACAGCTCAAAGCCGCCAGAAGAGTTATGCTGATAAAAGACGAAGAGAATTAGAGTTTGAAGTAGGTGATGAAGTTTTTCTTAAGGTGTCACCATTCAAAGGAGTTGTGAGATTCGGGAAGAGAGGAAAGTTGAACCCCAGGTTTATTGGACCATTCTTAATTTTGAAAAGGGTTGGGAGTGCAGCCTACATGTTGCAGTTACCGGCTTCTATGGAAGGAATCCACAATGTGTTCCATGTTTCTATGTTAAAGAAGTGTGTAAGAGATCCATATCAGATTGTGGAACAGCAGGACATTGAGGTTCTTCCTACTCTTGCATATGAGGAGAAACCTGTAAGGATCTTGGACTATGCAGTGAAGGTATTGCGCAACAAGGAAGTTCCACTAGTGAAAGTCTTATGGCACAATCAGAACATAGAGGAGACAACTTGGGAGCGCCAGCAAGACATGATGGACCAACATCCAGAATTATTCAGGTACTGAATTTTGAGGACAAAATTCTTTTAAGGAGGGTAGATTGTAATACCCGGTTCTATCAAACCGTTTCTCTATTCCTTTTAAACTAATGGCACAATTTATATGGCAATATTAAATGTAGGGTTAGTGGATGACTAGGCAGGGGCATAAGGGTAATTATAAATTCAAAGGTGGATAACGTATTTAAGGAAACTATTAATGAAGTAGCCGCCACTGTTTATTTCATTTCCTCTCCATTCTCAGCTCCTCAGCTTAGCAGAGCGCGATAGGAGACCCCCTTCGACTTCCTCCAGCGATTTCCTCCGAACTTGGTGAGTTTTGCTTCTATTTCTTGTTACATTGTATCTATCGTTGGTAGGAGGGATGATAAATGAGGTTTTGAGAAGGCGGTAAGCGAGTGGTGGTTTCGGTTTAAGTTGAAATCGGGAATGCACAATGACTAGAGTTCCCAAAACAGTTTCCCTTAGATTTCTAGTGGTTTAGAATGAAGATTAGAGGAAATTTAATGTATGCTCTGTCTATGGTTTTAGGTTTGAGTAATACCCGAAGTAGCTTGCAACCAAGTTTTTCCAGGAGACCAGGTAAGTAGAGTTTGCATGTGCCTTCGGGCCTACATCACAAAACAGTAGGATTTGTGTGTGCATGAATGAATGTTTCTTTTCAGTTGCCATGCATCATATTTTGAAAGAAAACGAAAATGAATTTACATGAAGTAGCATGGTGAGATGTGAACAGATTGTAACAGTATACTTTTAAGGGAATTAATCCGCCCCTTAATCGAACATACGGATTCATACCCTGGGAAAATTGATCCACCTCCCATTGTATCAGGGATCAAATCAGCTGTTAAGGGAATTAATCCGCCCCTTAATTGAATATATGGATTCATACCCTGGGAAAACTGATCCACCTCCCATTGTATCAGGGATCATCAGACCAGTGAACGAATGCAACATAACTGAGGAATGAAAGTAGAAACTGCATATTTAGGATTTACATTTCAGTACACATTTCATTTCTTGCTTTACTTGCTTAGCATTAGGCTAATAGATGAGTTTTGTGATGTAGGTGAAGAGATTACTGCAGGTGAATTTCCTGTGTGCACAGATGAGTAGATGTGGTTGGAGGGGTACATTCATGCTCCGGTCTGGTAAACTGATGAGGCGGGTTAACTGGTGTCAGCGGTTGTGAAGGTCTAGTTGATAATGATTCAATCTGAGTACATTGAGTTTTCATGACAGTAGTGGTAGCAACCTTTTGAATTAGTTTTGGAGATTTCCTGACATTAGTGTTCTGTTGGATTTTATAATGTTGTTTTTATTGAATTTGAGCAATGCAATGATTTAAACTGCCTCTGAATGGTTTTTGGTAAAATGCTTAAGTCCTTTTGATAGTCGGGACTTTCTTGATTTATAGTAAAGTCTACTGCCATGTTGTTTTGTCCATCGGTAGGAGTCGAGTAATTTATCTATCGGATGATGTTTTGGTAAAAGCTATCGGTGGATGTGTGTAGAAGTTTATTGTTTTCTATCGGAGGAAGTTGTGTTGTTGTCTATCAGAAGATGCCTTAAGAAAAGTCATCGGATGATGTAGGTTAATTCTATCGGAAGATGCCTTAAGAATAGTCATCGGATGATGTCTCAGTAAAGTCACTGGTACATGAGGTTTGTTCTATCGGAAGGTGTAGGTCAAAGTCCATCGGATGATGTCTCGGTAAACTCATCGGCAGATGCGTGTTGACGTCATCGGTAGATGTAGGAGGATTTTTGTCGTATAGTCATCGGAGGATGTAGAGTGTATTTTGTTGTTTGCGATCGGTTGATGTCTTTCGGCTGACGTCATCGGTAGATGTAGGAGGATTTTTGTCGTATAGTCATCGGAGGATGTAGAGTGTATTTTGTCGTTTGCGATCGGTTGATGTCTTTTAGCTGACGTCATCGGTAGAAACCTTATATCTTCTGTTTCTGCTTCTTCCGTTGACTTTATCAATCGGTAGATGTGTTTGACTTCTGCGACTTCTCTAGTATTTCGCTGTTTAAACTAGATTTTCAAATTGCCGATTGTTTCTTAACAATTCAACAGCATTTCGTAGTTTTGTATAACTTCATTGTGGTTTAAATGGTTTCCGCTGCAAATTTTTAAATGTTTTGAGTTTTTAGAAAAATGTCAAATTTTGACTGTCGAGTGAAGATTTAAATTAATCAAAAAAAAATTTCTTAGTCATGTTCGAGCATTGAGTAGCGAACCGGGTTCAGAAAACTCGGAGCGTTACATATTTTATCAAAGATTATCCTTGAAACTCCACATTTTAAATCTAAACTTTTAGGCTCAAAACTTCCCAAGAATGATTGGGTCGAAAAACTAAGCTATGGTCCAAAATAAGCTTTGAGCATCAACCCCGCAAGGCTCGAGCCGCGACCAAAAAAATTGGGGTGCAAGTTAGCAAGGGCTGGGACACAATAGGCCAGCCCCGCCCCAACGGCATGAGGAAACCCCCAGAGATGAACAGTAGAAGAATTCTGGATTAACAATAGCGAAACCCACGAAGATGTCATTTGTGTGATCTGCATCAATTTGTGGAACTTCGGATGAACAGTAGCGGTCGACTGGTGCTGTGGGGTAAAAATTGGATATTTAAATGAAAAAACCCTAATTCTAATGCATATTTCATCCCAAAACCATGAGTCATTTGTAACATCCAAGAACTCCGGTAAGATTGTATTCAAAAACAAGTTTATATTTTACATTCCTAATAATGATCACGAAATATTTGACTAAAATAATACAATCTGCATGAGGGTTAAATGATGTAATAAAAAAATAATTTAACTGAATTAAGGGTAATTTTCTTTATTTATGGAACACTTAACCTATAAGGCTTACAAAGCACTACGGTGGGTGACCCTCGCTACTGTTCAGACAAAAATCTTTCAAGTAAAGGTAATAATTAAAAGAAAGTGATGCCTTTGAAAGTGTAAAAGAAGTGTTTTTGAGACAAATTGAAAATAGAACCAAAAAAAATATTTAGAGTATACTTTGTAAGCCAACAAAGTAAAAAAACATGAAGTAGAGAAAGTAGCAAGGCGTTGGGAGCGCTGGAGGTGCAAGGAGGAGCGCGTTAACAATGCAGTGCGTACAGAGCCCTTGCGCCCAAATTTTTCAAAAATGTGTTTTTTGTATTTTTTGACGTTTTAGTGTTTCTAATTTAATATTTCCAAACTTATTAGGGTTTCCTATATTTTTAGGGTTATTTAACATTTTTAGGGTTGGTTAAATCCAATTTTAACACTCACTTCGTACAAATTTATGCAATTAAAAATACATGTTAAACCTAACCCTAAAAACACATTATTTCTGTAACACCCAAGAAATCTGCTAAGATTTAATTTCGTATTCAAAGACAAATTTATGTTTTACATTACTATTATAATTATTAAAGAGTATTTGAGAGAAAATAATACAATATGCATGAAGGTTAAATGATATAATGATACGAACCAAGAAAAATCAAAATATTTAAGTTTCATTCAAAGATTTTCCAATTATGGGGAAGGATTCATTAAAATAAGGTGATGTCATTGAAAGTGTAAAAGAAGAGTTTTTAAGTAACATAATTACAATTAGAAGACAAAACAATGTTTGAAGTGCACCTTATGCGCTATAAACCTAATAGATCTCGATTCTCAAACAAGTTATTACATGGCTTTACATACCTGAGGAAGATGGTTAGAATTTTCATTATGGTTAGGGTTTCTTCATGGAAATTCTTTGATTATAAATCTTCTCTTCACTTTCTTTCACTAATACGCGATAACTCTATGAGTAGGTTAATTCGAAGGTGAAAGACACCCGTCTTAAGCAAAAGTGATATTTTATGTGTTGACCCGTCGTCAGCATCACAAAGTGCTATGTTAAGTAGTTTTCGTTATGATAAGATTTTGAGGGCTTGTTTATTAGTACGTTATGACATTAATGACTCGAGAATTTGTTATAGTATAGACTTTTAATTGTGATTTATGATTATATTGCTAGATACTATAATTATGTTGACGATAATATCGCTTGAAGATTTGTTTATAGTATAGACTTTTTATTGCGATATATTACTAGATGATATAATTATACTTATAATGATGTCACTCAAGGATATGTTTTATTTGATGATTTGATAGAGATAGAAATATTGATGGTTTATGATATATTCTAAGTTTGATTGAATATAAAGAACATATGAATTGTTTCGAGGATATGTTATGTTTTTCATCGTACGGTTATGTATGACTCATGCATCATGAAAAAAAAATTCTATTAAGAAATATTTAAAGAAAACAAAGAAAGAAAACAAGAAAGAAAGAAAGTCAGATAAAAAAGACATACAGAAAGACGGAAAGATGAGAGAATGACTAAATAAATGTAACTTTTGTTGTGAGGCAGGATTATAAGTTGAATGTCCCATAAGACGGGATCATGAGGTGCCATCTCATTATCCTAGACTTAATTACCTCCAACAAATAGATTGTATAATGAAACTAAAACAAGAATAAAAGACTCAGTGAGAAAGAATCACGATAAGACTATTTTCACGAAAGTTGCATTTGCATACATGTTCACGACAGTTTACGCATCTCTTACTGAGTGTTAGGCTCATAGTTTGAAATTTGTGATGTAGGTGAGAAACTTTATGATGTAGTTGATGAAAGAAACGAATGAAATGTACAGTTGAAGATGTGGTCTCATGGCATGGTTATACGGTGTTAATGCAAATAGCGATTTAGAAGCTATAAAGAGAAAAACTTGCATTTTATTTCTATATGAGTTAAAAAAAATTATTTCGCCATGTTTATGAATGAATTTATGAAGCATTGTTTTCAAATGACTATTAAGGTTATTGATTTTATTTTAATGAATATTTATTAATTTTAAGTCTTCTGTTGTATGTTTTCAATGAAGTGATTTCAAAATTTTAAGTGAATTCTTTTAAATAAAAGTAAAGTAAAAACAATGCGCTACAGGACGTGACAAATATGGTATCAGAGAGGTTTTTGCATTAAGAGACTAGCCTTCTCATGAGAATACTTCTTCAATTGTAAGTATGATCTCTTTGTTAAATTTAGTTTTGAATTATTTGCCTTTTTAACTTATTGCATTAGGATTTTATTTTGAGGACACTATGATTAGAGAAGCTAGAAGAAACATGGACGATAGAAATGAAGCTATCAAACGATTGACTGACCTTGTGGAATGTCAGTTTCAATATCTGGAAAGATTTATGGAAAGAGAAGGACAAGGGAACTAGTGTCCTACTGCCCATATGGAAGATGGATGAGAGAAGTTTCATTGTCTAAAATCACCAACCTTTGATGGAATTTCTTCGGATCCAATCAAAGCTAAAGAATGGATTCGAGCATTGGAGGATATGTTCGAGTATACTAAGATCGAGGAGAAGAAGAAAGTTTCCTGTGCAGCGTATCTTTTCTAGTTCAAGATACAAGGTTTTGGTGGGACTCAATCAAAAGCACTCATGATGTGAAGACAATGGTATGAGAGAAATTTAAGGAAATCTTCTACGACAAATACTTTAGCCATGCCTTAAGGACACAAAAACTTATGGAGTTTGTTCAATTTTGTCAGACTGGACCCGTTGCTGAATATGTGCGAAGGTCCGTAGCTCTGTCACGTTTTGCAACATATCTTATGGCAACCAATGACCTGAAAGTTTATCAATTCATGCAAGGATTGAAAGTTGAAATTTATCGAGGCATGAAGATTTATGGCACTCAGGATGTGCCTTATGAAAAGATTGTGTCTAAGACGCTCGAGGTGGAAGAGGCAGAGTTCCAATTTACCAAACAGATTGATGCGAGGAGAAAATACATGAAGGAGAATCAACCTCAACAAAAGAATGGAGGACAAACTGACACAAGAAGAATCAAGAGGCCTTCCAATGATAACGAGCAACAAGGAAAGGAATCACTTTGGAGAATGAAAGGCAGACACGAGACAGTGTTTCAAGTGTAATGAAATAGGACATATAGCCAAAGATTGCCCAACTATAAGTGGTGAGCAAGAAAGGGTGGCTGCCATTATTGAGAATGAAGAAGGGGAACAACCAGCCATGGTGTCAGGTACGATTCTTATTAATGACATGGTTGCTTATACATTAATTGATTCTAGAGATACTCACTCATTGTTGCATCTATGTTTTGCTCTACTATGAATTGCATATCTAAAATGCTTGATTATACATATAATGTAATATTGTCATCTGGAAAACATTTAAATGCCAAAGGCATTTTGAAAGACTACGAGATAAGCATCAACAATCATCGATTGTACGCCGATCTTATCATAATTGATATGAAAGACTACGATGCAATTCTTGGCAGGGACTAGTTATTTTGACACTTCGCAACTATAAATTATAGAAAGAGGACAATCTATTTACATCCCCCATAAGGGGAATGATATATTTTCCAAGGAATGAATGATAGAAACAAGCTCCCAACTATTTCTACAATTAAAGCTCAACGGCTACTGAAAGATGGATGTATAGGTTTCTTGATTAGCATAATCAACACACGTATGGAGCAAAGCGTTAAGCTGGATGGAGTTCCTATTATTCAAGAATTTTCCAAAGTCTTTTTGGATGATTTATCAGGATTACCACCAGATTGGAAAATCGAGTTCGTAATTGATGTTTATCTGGGTACGAAGCCTATATCCAAGAAGTTGAAGACTCAGATTGAGGAATTAATACGGCCTAGTTTCTCCCAATGGGGAGCACCCGTATTATAGGTCAAGAAGAAGGATATGTCAATGAGAATGAGCATCGACTATGATTATGATTATGTTGATGATGATGTCGTTCGATGATTTGTTTATAGTATAGACTTTTGATTGTGATATATTGCTAGATGATATAATTATATTGACAAGGATGTCACTCGAGAATATGCTTTGTTTGATGATTTGAGAGAGGTAGTAATATTAATATTTTTATGATACGTTGTAGGTTATGATTGAATAGAAAGAACATATGAATTATTTCGAGGATATGTTATATTTTGCATTGTACTGTTATGAATGACTCATGCATCATGAAAAAGAATTTTTATTCGGAAAGATTTAAAGAATACAAAAAAAGAAAGCAAGAAAGAAATAAAGACAGACAAAAAAGACATACAGAAAGACGAAAAGATGAGAGAATGACTGAATAAACGTAATTTTTGTTGTGAGGCGGGATTACAAGTGGGCTATCCCATAAGACGGGATCATGAGGTGCCTTCTCCCTTCCCTAAACTAAATTACCTCCAACAAATGGACTGTATATCAAAACTAAAGCAAGAATAAAAGACTCAATGAGAAAGAACCACGATAAGACTGTTTTCAAGAAATTTGCATTTGCATACATCTTCACGATAGTTTATGCATCTTTTATTGAACGTTAGGCTCTTATTTTGAACTTTGTGATATAGGTAAGGAACTTTATGATGTAGTTGATGAAATGAGCAAATGAAAGGTGAAGTAGAAGATGTGCTCTCATGGCATAGTTATACATTGTTAATGAAAATAGCAATTCAAAGGCTATGAAGAGAAAAACTTACGTTTTATTCTATCTGAGTTAAAAGAGATTTTATATCATTTATTGTTTCATTATGTTTATGGATTAATTTGTTATGTATTATTTTCAAACAACTATTGAAGATGGTTGATCTGATTTTAATGAATACTTGTGAATTTTAAGACTTCCATTGTACGTTTTCAGTAAAGTGATTTTTAAATTTTAAGTGAACTCTTTTAAAGAAAAATCAAGTAGAAACGGTGCGCTACGGGGTATTACATCGTCTTCCACCTTCTCTCAAGTTATGGCAAGGTAAGCCAAATGCATGCTAAAATTTTATAAGCAACGATCCTCAATCGAATATAAGCATGAATAAAGGTGTATGTGAGGATCGTTTAAAGTCTCGAATTCGCTTTTAGAGTTTACACATAGAAATTTTATGTCTGATTTTCTAGATATTCGATTTCTTTCTCTAGAATATGCTAATATATGATAATCTTTATGCTTAGGTCAATTAAAAGCGAAGGTTAATCGTCGTAAGCGATCGTTATTGTGCTAAGGCTTCGAGGTAAGAGATGTTTTGTATACGTGTGGCCTTTTGGCCTACATGATGTTAGAATCGAGCAAGGGTCGACACCTCCGCAAGTGTCGACCACGACAAACTATAGTGTGTTAGTGTTGATCGACTGGTCGACACTTGTCACAACCGAGAGAGTTAAGGGTCGACTATTTTCTCAAGCTGTCAACCACTGCCCTAACTTGTAGACCACTTGGGTCTACGAATAACCCTTTTTGGAAACCTGAGAAGGTAAGGTGTCTACCGCTAGGGTCGACCGGTGAGTAAGCATGTGGTCATCACTCATGTAGGAGTTTCTATACTGTATTACATTTGTATCGACTGGTTTTCAAAATCTTATTCTAGTGGATTGACACATGAAAACTCTAAAGAGGCGTGGTCATTAAAACGTTAGTTTTTACTTATATGTACGAATGTTTTACCTGCTTAAATTTAAGGTGCATGGTATTCATTTTAAAGTTTTATACTTGTATGCCAATTGGGTTTATGCTTATTTGAGGCTGATTAAGCAATTTGATATCGACTTTCGGTTGTTTTGGATTGTATCTAGTGGAACAATCAAAGTAACTAAAGTTGTTTTGTATACACCTTCTATTGCGTGAAGGTTTTTGATTATACATTGCAAAATGAGTAATAGGGAAGTGATGTCGCACTTTTTTTATTTCGAATCTGTAAACCTGGTCAAGGTGTTTTTTATTGATGCAATTTTGCAGTTGGTGTCGCTGTCTGGTTTTCGGATTGTCAGCTACTCTTTTGATATGATTTTGTTTGTGGTGGTATTGCTTGGTCTTCCACCGACCACTCTTCGATTTATGGGTTTTGGCTGTGGCTGTTTGCTCACCGGCTGCTTGGGTGACATGGCTGAATTTTTTGGATCGTAGTCACTTTTTTAGCTTCTTTTTACTCATGAGGTGTTATCGGGTCTTTGGATTACCGTCTTTCTGTGATAATGTGTCAGAGAGGTCCCTATGACCCTCTTTTTTAATTGGGACTATTTTCTAACAAAAATGGTGATTGCTTAGTTTATGTGTAGCTACATATTTGTGTAGCAATGTTTTCAAACATGCCCATTAACGGCTCATTGGGCCTGTTTTTAAAATGGTAATAAGGATTTGATGATTTGTAAATACTTGGCTCGTGGAGCTTATTTTTGAAATGAGAAGGAAATGATTTGAATATAAATTCATGCACTGTATTTTTCTAATTATCTCATGATTTTGAAAACAAATGATAAAACTAATTTCACATGCATTTTAATATAGTATAGGATTCCTTACTAAGTTAGTCGCTCGCGCCAAAGTCCACTTCCTTTTCCTATGTTAAGATTGTGGAGACTGATGTTGTTGTTGCTCATTGAGGAGTGGATCCCCTTATTCGCCCTCCTCTTTCTTTTGCTCAAGTTATTTCTTGTCCAATAGATTAGTCATTCCAAACAAGAGAACTGTAAAAATCAAATGTATATAACTTGTCCAACATATTATTTTAAGAAATCTTACTCCTTTGTCTTTTAACTAACGATAGTCCAATTTCAAATCAATCATAGAATAATACATTTATCTGTTCAGCTGATCGAAATCTCATCAATCCTTGGATACCAAACATTATTCATTGAATAATCTAACATCTAGTGTTCAATAATGAACTAGAACCACTATCATCCCTTTTGCAAAATAAAAGTGATATAATTCAATTATGAAAAACGATTACGGATATTTTTTTGTAACATAGTAAATCATTGCTTTCCATATGAATCTCATTCAACCAAGTTGGAGCTATTATTTACGTTGCAATAGGAATTACAAGCAACGGTTGAAACCTCGGCAAGTGTCAACACCTCCGCAAGTGTCGACCTTGACAAACTGTAGTGTGCTAGTGTTGATCGACTAATCGACACTTGCCACACCCGAGATGGTCAAGGTTTGACCATTTTTTCAAGGTGTCGACCCTGCCCTAGCTTGTAGACTGCTTGGGTCTGCAGTCGACCCTTTTTGGAAACCCGAGAAGGTAAGGTGTCTACCACTAGGGTCGACTGGTGAGTAAGCATGTGGTCATCACTAAGGTAGGAGTTTCTATACTATATTACATTTGTATCGCCTGATTTTCAAACTCTTATTCTAATGGATTGACACCTATGAAAACTCTGACGAGGAGTGGTCATTAGAACGTTAATTTTTACTTATATGTATGGATGTTTTACATGCTTAAATTGCAAGTGCATGGTATTCATTTTAAATTTTTATACTTGTATGCCAATTGGGTTGATGCTTGTTTGGGGCTGATTGAGCCATTTGATATCGACTTTCGGTTGTTTTGGGTTATATCTGGGGGAACAATCAAAGCAATCAGAGTTGGTTTTATACACCTTTTACTGCGTGAAGGTTGTTGATTATACATTTCAAAATGAGTAATAGGGAGGTGATGTCGCGCTTTTTGGATTTTGAATTCCTAAACCTGATCAATGTATTTTTTATTGATGCAACTTTGCAGGTGATGTTGCTATCTGGTTTTTGAATCGCCAGCCACTCTTTCGATATGATTTTGCAAGTGGTGATGTTGTCTGGTCTTCAAATCGTAGGCCACTCTTTGATTTATAGGTTTGGGCTGTGGCTGTTTGCTCACGGGCTGCCCGAGTAACATGGCGGAATTTTTGGATCAATGTCACTTTTTTAGCTTCTTCGTGCTTATGAGGTGTTGTCGGGTCTTCAGATTGTCGTCTTTCTGTGATAATGTGCTAGAAAGATCCTTCTGACTCTTTTTCAACTGGGATTATTTTCTAATGAAAATGGTGGTGACTTAGTTTATGTGTAGCTACATATTTGTATTGCAATGTGATGGCCTTTGGTTCTTACAAAACAAGGTTAGGAAACAAACACCCCGAGGGCACCCCTAAAGAGGATAATCAATTGCTATTCAAATTAAATTCAAATTAATTGAATTTTGGGGCAATATTACTAGATATGCTAGGAGTATGTCATGAAAATTTCACACAAAAATAAGCTAAATTGACAAAGATATGCAATCAGACCCGTAACCGACCGTAAGTGATATACACCTCGGGTGAGTGCACTTTTTGAAAGAAAAATGTACACGGCACTAGACAGGTTGGCTCCACTCTTCTTACCACTGTAAGATCTTAGAAAAGATGAAGAAAATGTGAGGAATAAGAGTCACCAAGCAACCAAAGACTTGGCAACAATTGGAGTCTCAATCTCCATTTAAATTGAAAATCAATTTGAGGACTAGCCTTTGATTGAAAAAGGATTGTAAAACCGATGAAGCATTCAAGGTTTGAGAGGAAAAGAGTCTACTTGTTCTCATTCAAAATTCGATCTACTTAATACAAACACCAATTGCCATGATTAAAATGCAAACCTAAGGTGATTAAGGTAATTTCACACAAAGAGTTGATCTCGGCCATGAATACTTTGGAGGTTCTGTAACACCCAAAAATTTTACCTTACGTTTTAATAAATGTGTATAGGATTCTATTATACAAATTATATATTCGTTATAATAAAATATAATAGCTACGGTTGAAAAGTCAAACCCTTTAGTAAATAAAGATGAAATTTACGTTGATGATTTGTAAACAAATTTAATCCTTATGAATTGTAAAGGGAGGATGGAAGGTGAAAAGGTAAGTAAATTTACATGATTGATATTAAAACATCACACCTTTTCTTTAAACAAATGAAAAATCACCAGTTAAACCATCATTCTTCTTCTCCACGCAATACTCTCTCTCTCTCTCTAATCTCTCCCTTCCACCATAGCGGAAGATTTTCTCCCACACGAAGAGCCATTTTCTTCTTAAAAAAAATCAAAAGTAAGATGAATTTAACTTAGAGGTTTAACAAAATTAGGGTTTATATGGAAGAAATTACTTGTTTTATTGTGTTTTGTTAATGGGTGTTGAGCTGAGAGTCGTGATGCACGAAAATGGAGTTTCCTTCTCTCATTTCTTGGATTGTTGGATGTTTAATTGAATGGAAATGTTTGGTTGGTGAAATTTTTGGATGGGTTTGTAAAAAAGTTTGCACGAAAGTTCTTATTTCTTTGCTGGATTTTTCCACATTAAGATGATAATTCATAACATATAATTATGTTGATGGTTTATTAGGAAGAAATGGATTATTGAATGATGTTTGGTGAAATAAGAAAATTAGGGTGATTTACAGGGCAGTTCGATTTTGGTTATTTTTGGCTGTAATATTGTGTTTGGTTTATTAAATGAATTTTATTATGAGAAACTAGATACCTTAAGGATTCTATAACATGTTGAATTATCAAATTCGAACGAATATATGAAAAGTTACGAATTTTTAAAGTTTAGGCAAAACTGTAAAACAGAATTTTGGGCAGGTTACTGTTCCGATACTTTTTGTAACGACCCGGGAGGGATCGTCACATAATCCGTATCTTTCTTAATCATTTAATCCTTGTTACTCACACATGATTCATTATCAGTAGTGTATTTCTTTTTTTTTTGAAACATGATTTAACTCAAGATGTCATATGCGATTCGCTAAGCCTCAATCGGCAAGGAAAAACATTACATATCTGCCGGCGGGTAGTACAATGTGTATCGGCTAGTGAAGGGAAAACTTTAAGCTATAGACTGCATCTACCGATAGAAGAATGAACCACATCTACCGGTCACTAGACGATAAAACCGTGTTTATACCATCCAGTGGAGAAACTCTCTACATCATCTGATGAAGTAAGGGTACATCATCTGATGGTCATGTGCATTTCACGTGAATAATTAAAACATGACCCGGTCACTAAACAACAAATAACATCTTCATCATCCGGTGACTTATTACACTACATCTGCCGATCACTATACGACAAAATAACACTCTCATCGTCCGATGGCTTAAACACTCTGCATCTGCCGATCGCTAGATGACAAAATAACACTTTCATCATCCGATGGCTTAAACACTCTACATTTGCCGAACGCTAGACGACAAAATAACACTTTCATCATCCGATGGCTTAAACACTCTACATCTGCCGATCGCTAGACGACAAAATAGCACTTTCATCATCCGATGGCTTAAACACTCTACATCTGCCGATCGCTAGACGACAAAATAGCACTTTCATCATCCGATGGCTTAAACACTACATCTGCCGATCGCTAGACGACAAAATAGCACTTTCATCATCCGATGGCTTAAACACTACATCTGTCGATCGCTAGACGACGAAATAGCACTTTCATCATCCGATGGCTTAAACACTCTACATCTGCCGATGACGTCAGCCGGATGATTGCCTCATCCAGCTTCTATCATACGGCAGTAAAACACTATAATCATCAAACATCTTCATTCGATGGAACATATCTCAACTCACCCGATTCTTAACTTAGTAACTATAAACCTCAAGAGTAAGGATCATAAATTCATCCAAAATACGCATAGCGGAAGACTTAAGCAACACAACCATTCAATAATCCTTAAAGTCGTATTCAGACTCTAAAGTCAAACCATTCAAATCCGAATCTCATTGTTATAAGAAATTCTGTTCTACTTAGTCATTTGTTTAACATAAACTACTCTGACTTACTATGAGCATAACTAGGGAACTTAATCGCCTATCCAGCCTTGCACTGTCACACTGATCATCCTCCAGCAACCAAGCTTAGACATCCTCAGTAACCTTGAGTTCCTCACCTGAAAACTCGTCACCTACATCATAAGGTTTAAACTATAAGCCTAATGCTTAGTAAGGAATGCAACACTAACATGGATGCATGAATGTATAGTTTGGGAAAATCTGTAACGACCCCATATCCTAGCAAGATATTGTCCGCTCTGGGGATTGGGCCGTAGCCTAATATCCTCCCCTCACGGCTTTGTTTGGCGAGAACTTCCCGGAAGGTCACCCAACCTGAAATTGCTCTCGCCGAAGCACTTTTAACTTCGGAGTTCTTATGAGATCCGTTGTCAATTGTGCTCCAAAACGCGTCTTGCTATGTTGGGAGGGTCTCTTTACATATGTTTCATTTCCACATACTTCCCCAAGCGATGTGGGATTGTGACGACCCGTCACCTTCCGGATCGCCCGCGCGGACGTACCGCCATCCGGGTTTCGGTTCGTGTAGCCATCGTACCCATACGTGCACATCCGGGTCATCACAATCACCCCCCCTTAGGGGCCCAACGTCCTCGTTGGCCACATTTTCGGTTGGGTACAGGCTCTGATACCATTTGTAACGACCCCTTTTCCAGCAAGATATTGTCCGCTCTGAGGATATTGGGCCTATCCCAGCAAGATATTGTCCGCTCTGGGGATTGGGCCGTAGCCCAATATCCTCCCCTTACGGCTTTGTTTGGCGAGAGAACTTCCCAGAAGGTCACCCAACCTGGAATTACTCTCGCCGAAGCCCTCTTAACTTCGGAGTTCTTATGGGATCCGTCGTCAATTGATGCTCCAAAACGCGTCTTGCTATGTTGGGAGGGTCTCTTTACATATGTTTCATTTCCACATACTTCCCCAAGCGATGTGGGATTGTGACGACCCCCTTTTTACGATCCGTCACCTTCCGGCTCGCCCGCACGGACGTACCGCCATCCGGGTTCCGGTTCGTGCAGCCATCGTACCCATACGTGCACATCCGGGTCATCACAAAATCACATGCTCATAAGTCTTTTTCTTGTTCACATCTTTGCTCGAAATCATCATTCATAGTCATAGATCATATTCATCATTCATAGTCATTGATCATATTCATCATTCATAGTCATTGATCATATTCATCATTCATAGTCATTGATCATATTCATCATTCATAGTCATTGATCATATTCATCATTCATATAAGTTGTGTGGATTAAGAGAGGATTTGTGCAGGTAAAGGGGGTTCGACAGTGAGTTTAATCTTGTTCCCTACTGTTGGTCGTATTCATATGTCCCTCTTTGGACTGTGACATACGCCGTACCGCCCCCAACCCTCACTTAGTCCACGTTGCATAAATCTTATATATATACATATATACATACATATTCTGTTCATGGAAAACATGCATTAAAACATTTTCTTATGCTTGAGAAACATTCACGATGCATGAACATGAGAACTTTTAACCCATCAGACTATGACAAGGATCATACCAGAGTAGACAACTTCACATTCACTAGCAGGTCATCAAATAGTATAACTCACAACATTCATCAATCCTTCAAGTGCAGATAAGCTCATTATCATAAGGTAAACATTAGACATCTAAACAACCTAGCACTCCCACGATGTAGGGCTCTATTAGCCAGAAATCTTAATACATTCACTTACCTGGTCTCCTTAGCACTTTGAGCTCCTTTCTCTTCAAACTTCTTCACCTAAAACATTTACATTGCAGTAGTTAAAACAAAATCCTAATAGTTCTAATCTCAAGTCATCCTAAGGTCTAATAGCTAAGAGTCATTCCCACTCTCGGATTTTAAATGTTCTTATTGTTAGTCGGCCATTGGAAAACCTAAAACTCCAATGCCGAGTAGAAAACAGGGCTAACGAACTAACAGATAGCTACGTTGTCTATTGCTTACCTCGGGCACAGAGTAGTCGAGTAGTGGCAGAGAAAATCGATCGTCGAAGAGGGTATGCTGAAAGTAGAGAGCAAGAGCTTAGGAGAGAAGAAATCGCCGAAAAGGAGGGTGTCGGCTACAGTGGTTCAAGTGAGGTTTAAAACATTTTCTTTTTCTTTATATAGTGGTCATCCCCCTCCATTATTACAACTTTGCCACTCAACCTAGTTTAAATCCACATGAAATTAATTATTCTTGGTATAAAACTCTAAACCGTGAAGATTAAATATTTATGACCGTTAATACAGTTAGGAAGTCACCTAGCTAAAGTTGTCGGGTGTTACACTTTTTAACCCTCTTCCCCACTTTATCTTCAAAAACTATTTTAATGGGGTATAATAGACATTTTAAGGAAGCCGTGGCCTTTGGAATCAAGTCATTTCGATATTTGTAGAGGAAGTTATGAATTTTCAAAGTTGGCTCTAGTTCTTTTTGTTGAAATTTGAGATTTGTTGAATGTGTTGAATTGTTTTGATTCTAAACTAGTTGGAAGGTCGTATATCAAATGCTCCGATGTTTTGGATGGTCAATTTGAGCCATAGAACTTTGCTTAGTCATTTTGGGTAATTGGACTGAATCATTAAATTAGATATGTTAACTTGATTAAAATCATGATTTGAGTTGGTGGTTGTAGATTGGACTTGTTGGATTGGATTAGTTGATTAGAAGCTTATTATTGTTGGTGTTATGCATACATTTTGTGGTTTTGAATGTTAAGGCTATATATTGATCTTTAAAGTCATATTTTATAGGTTTCGAATCAAATGAACTGACAAGTGACCTTAAATTGCTAAGGACTCCAGGTAAGTGTGTGTTAGGTGTTTAGCTATTAGGGCCCTACATCACAAGAGTAATAGGAAGCTATGTCTAATGATTGTTTTGATGTGTTATACTTTGTTTAGGTTTATATGGTGATGAGTAGAGTAGAGGTCTTATGTAGTTCTTTGATGGATGACTTTTATTGAGTATGATTATGTTTATATGTGTAGCCATGTTACATGCATCTTGTTTTCTCAAAGAAGCATACAAAAATATTTTCCTGCATGATTTTTGTGAAGAACATGTAAAGAAGAACATGGATATGTAATGTATGTAATGATTAAGCGTGGGTCGGGGCAGTATGGCCAAGATTTTGTTCCTTTTGTTGTACCATGTCACCTGTCCATGTAATGAACTATGTACCTGAACCCTTGCCTACTCTCCTACCCCCTTAATTCATGTCAAGTGAAAAGAATAAGAAATAAGTAAACGGACATGATTTTTCGAGCATGCATTACATGAGCATTTATTCATATATGTACACCTCTTACTAAGTATTAGAATTAAAGTTTAAACTTTGCGATGTAGGTGACGAGTTTGAAGGTGAGGATGTCAAACTTCAAGATGATGTCTAAGTTCGGTTGCTGGATGGTGTTCATGGCGGGAGTTTGTGGCTGGCAAGGCAATTTTGACCCGTGGGTGATGCTCCAAGCAATTTTGGTATATGTTCATGTATTTGAAGGTTAAGTAGAAAATGATTTCATATTTTGACGAATGTTAGGCTTGCTTGGGGTTTTGTTTATGATTTATAGAAAATATTTTGATGTTGGGTTTCACTCATATTTTAAGACTTCCGCTGTGCATTTTAGATCTGTTTTATGAAACATGTTTTGTGGAAATTACGGTTAAATATGTTGGGTCGAAGGATTTGAAATGTTTTCATAGGATGAGGAAGTTTGGAGAAGTTTTGATTGATTAGATGAAGTATTTTTGGGTTTGAAATGAAGAGGAGAAAAACAATGCAAGAGAGGCACTGGTGCACGCAGAGACAGCGCGCGGGTGCACAAGGGCGCGTTATTGGTGTGCGCAACGCCCAGCCGATCGATCGCCGCTCATGGCGCGATTGATCAGCAGCCCCTGGTAACGTGCGAGGTGGGAGGAAGAGAGCCTGTCGATCAATTGCCTGGGAAAGCGGCGATCGATCGCCCCTTTATGCTGCAAAGAATCTGTCACCCCCGATCGATCGCGAGGGTTAAGCGATTGATCGGCACAACATTACTGCAGAGCATTTGACACCCGAGAGGGTGCCGATCGATCAGCTCGTGGGCACGATCAATCGGCTATGGTTACTGTTCTTGAAATAGTACACAGTGTAAAAAAAAAAAGTTTTAAGGAACTTCACAAACGTTTTCCACGCTGATTTGCAAATAAAGTTTAAACGTTTTTAGTCCTTTTTAAAGATGTAGAGTATTTTTTAAGAATTTCTAACAAATGTTTTACATAAAGTTAAAGTCAATAACGGCTTGATATAAAGGTTGTTACAACTTCAATCTTCAATCGATGGTGGAGATCGCTTCTTTATCAACAAAACAGATTTTCCTTCCATAAAATTACGCTTCAGCTAATGACTATTTCAAATGACATTGGAGTGAAATTTGAATTTGAAAAAAATGGTACCTTTCTTCATATATGGACTAGGTTGGATGTCCTTGTGTGTGCGGTTTGCTTCATTTGGGCAAAACTTCTTGGTTGATCTTTGGCCTTCAAGTCTTTGTGTGTCATACTTTGACCACCACTAACCTAACATTCATCTAACCTAACCATTCAATCTAATGCATGTATGCAATTTATAAATAAATTAACAAGAAGGCCAATGTTTGCCAAATTCAAATGCAAGAATGGAAAATTACAAAAAGATGCTACTAGGAAGACAAATTCCTGTTTGACTTTGAGTTGACTCCGTTGGACCTTGAGTTGACCCTCCTTGGTGTTCTATGCAAGCATGTTGGTTGGCTTGTCGATGTCCTGAGAGGCTGACTTTCATTCCAAGCGATCTAGTATGGTAAAACCATCATGGAATGCTTTTCTGTCAAATTGTCAGGGACATCCCAGAAGTAGATGACTAGTATTCATAGGTATGACGTCACAAAGAATGGAGTCATTGTATTTTCCAACGAAAAATTCGATGGTGACTTGCTTATTTACTATCATGTCATCTCGATTGTCAAGCCATCGTAACTTATAGGGTCTTGGATGTGGAGTTGTATCTAACCCTAGCTTTTCCACCATATTCTTGGAGGCAACATTTGCACAGCTCCCTCAGTCTATGATTAGTGAGCATACCTTATCCTTGATTAGACAACGAGTATGAAAGATATTCTCACGTTGACATTGTTCTTCTATGGTTTTGGATACTAATACTCTTCGTATAACCATTAAGAAGGGTCCTTCCTGGGCTTGATAAACCTTATCTTCAGGTTCATCTTCACTTTCTAGTTCTCCAGTACCCTCCTAGATTACCATAATTTGACGGTTAGGACATTGGGCCATCATGTGTCCAAACCCTTGGCACTTGAAACATTTAATATCTCTAGCCCTATTTGTTGACTTAAATGATAATTAAGTCCAAATTTGTTTTTGATGATGAGTTTGTATGGTTTATATTATAATTTGATTATGTTTACTGAATGATAATAATGAATATGCAGTTGAGATTAATCTGTTGGAAATACCCTTGAAAAGGGTATTTTAGTTTACTAATGAATTTGGTTGAGTGTCCTAGGTTTATTAGTAAAACAGGGTCGTGAATGCACATTCAGTGATCAAGTTGCCAAGAAGTCCACCGGTGATTTAAAATATTAAAAGAAAAGAAGTCCACCGGTGAATGAAAATAAAAGATGAAGTCCACCGCCCGCTAGACGACAAAAGCTGATGACTTCGAAGATTAAGTCATCCGATGGGTTTAAGGACTGAATCATCCGATGGCTATTAACGCAGCTTCATCCGATGGCGTTTAACGCTGAGTCTACCGATGGGAAAACGACAAAAGGCGAAGCTTTTAATGACTACGTCCTCCGATCACTGGAAGACAAAAGAAGAAATTCTCATATAGTATCCGCTCAAGATCTACATCCTCAATTCGAAAGACGAAGTCATCCGATCGCTAAACGACAAAATCGGAAGACTTCGAAGAAGACCTCCTCCGCTCACTAGACGACAAAACTGGAAGAGTTTATATCTACATCTTCCGATAGCGTTTCAGTTGTTTAATGGTGCATCTTCTGACAGCGATTCATCTTCTAGAGCAGCATCCTCCGATTCGGCTCATGCTTGACAAACATAACGAAGCCGGTTCAAGAATTGTAAAGCAACATCTTCCGCCAGATTTTAAATTATGCCACGAAAGCTACAGTGTATCTTGCCCAGAAGCTTAAAGTCGAGTACATTAATGGCGTCGGGCAACTTGCGCTTTCAGAAAGCAACGGCTACCTGCTTTTGTACAAAAGCTGCTCCAACGGTAATAAAGTTTCTATTATTGGATAAGGAGCATTGAAGTCAAGCCGATTCTGAAGACAGAGTATTTAAGCCGAGGTTAGAGCACGAAGATACAACTTTTGTGAATTGAATTCCTGAGCCCTAACCTGCAAAAATCTTATACTCTGTATTATTCTTCTACACCTCTCGATTCGATAACTTGAGATTTAATCTTTGAGAGTGTAGTCTGAGCTAGAACTTTACCAACTCATATATTTGTATAAGTCAATGGATTGTCGCCCGTGAAGAACAATCCAGATTTGTAAAAGGCAGTTGATCGGAGCCCGGAATTTCGATCTGTGTATTCTCGTTGAGGAGAAGGTTAAGGATCTTCAAGGGGTGAACCTTGAAGCGTGGATGTAGGCAAGGTTTGGCCGAACCACGTAAAAACCACTGTTTGTTAAATTTCTCTCTCTCTCTTTACTTTGATTGCTTGTCTGATTGCTTTTAATTTAGAGTCCTACAATAAGAAAGAAATTAATATTAGACTACTTAATTAAACTTTAAAAATGGTCTAATTCACCCCCCCCCCCCCCTCTTAGACAATCTTGATCCTACAATTGGTATCAGAGCAAGGTTATCATTGTCTAAGCTGTCTTTTAATCATTGTGTGATATATTTACAATGGCAATGGCATTCAACACTAACTCCACACACGAAGAAGGTCAAGCTACAAATAGGCCTCCCTTCTTTGATGAGAGTGATTATGTTTACTGGAAAGCAAGAATGAAGATATTCATTCAAGCCATGGACTATGAGCTATGGAACATTATAGAATATGGTCCATTTAAAGCCATGAAAACTGTAGATGGCCAAAGTGTTCCTAAGATTTCCACTGATCTAACTGAGTCATATAAGAAAAATCTAAGCCTTAATGCTAAGGCGATAAACACCCTGTATTGTGCCTTAAATAGAGATGAATTTAATAGGGTACAAGGGTGTGAAAGTGCTCAAGAAATTTGGCACTTATTAGAGGTTACCCACGAGGGAACAAATCAAGTAAAAGAGAGTAAATTGAATATGCTTGTACATGAGTATGAGTTATTTTCTATGCCAAAAGATGAATCGATATCTTCTATGTTTACAAGGTTTACTAACATTACCAATGGCTTAAAAGCTTTTGGTAAATCATATTCTTGTGAAGAACAGGTCAGGAAGATTCTTAGATGTCCTCCTAGAAGCTGGCAGCCAAAGGTGACTGCCATACAGGAAGCAAAGGATCTCAAGATTCTAAAACTTGAGGAACTCCTTGGATCTCTCATGACACATGAGATCACGATGAGGTCTAACGAGAAGGAAGATCTCAAGGAGAGAGAGGCTACAAAAAGAAAAGAATTTGCAATGAAAGCTTCCTCAAGTAAACAAGATCTGTCTGAGGAAGAAGAAGAAGAATGATGATGATGAGGATATCGCCCTCATTACTAGGAGGTTCAGCAAATTCCTCCAAAGAAAAAGAATGCAAGGAAGGAGATTTCCAAAGGGGGAGAAATCTCACAAGGAGAAGGAAATTACCTGTTTTGGATGTGGAAAGCCTGGCCACATGAAGGCAGATTGTCCACAGTCCAAGAAGAATCCCAAGAAATTTAAGAAGAAGGCTATGAAGGCCACTTGGGATGACAGTGAAGGTTACACATCCTCTTCAGAAGATGAGGAAGTAGCCAACCTCTGATTCATGGCTCACGATAATGAGGTAAGCATTTCTTTCTGTGAGAGTGAGTCTGATGATGATGGGGATATGGTTGATGCCTTTAACGATTTGGTTAAACAGTTTGGCATGCTAAAGGCTAAATACAATACACTGAAAAAGGAAAATGCAAGTCTAATTGAGAAGCATGCTAAAGAAGTGAACTTGCATGAAAAAGAAATTTCTGAACTAAAGAAGACAAATGAATCTTTGAATAAACTTGTTCTTTGGTTTTCAAATGGTAGCAAAAACTTAACATTGCTAATAGGTTATCATAGAGCTACTCATGATAAAGCAGGTTTAGGCTATGACAAATTCAATAAGAGAAAAGTGTTTAAGAATTTCTTTGTCAAACCAATTACTTGCCATACCTGTAATGAAGTAGGACATAAGTCCTTCATATGTCCTTTAAAAATACATAGTATGAAAAATGGCAGTAAGCTGCAATGGGTTCCCAAAGGAACCAAAACTAACACTAGGACCCAAAAGGTTTGGGTACCTAAGAAGACCATTTGATCTCTGTTTTGCAGGATAATGTGTCTCCAATAAGGAATCAGTGGTACCTGGACAGTGGCTGTTATAGGCACATGACTGAAGATGCATCCATGTTTGCTATTGTCAACAAAAAGAAAGGTAATGTCACTTTTGGTGGAAACCAGAAGGGTAAAATTGTTGGCATCGGCAATATAGGTAATCCTGATAATATTATTATAGAAAATGTTCTGTTAGTCGAAGGTCTGAAATATAACTTGCTGAGTATTAGCCAATTATGTGATAAAGGCTATGAGGTGATCTTTAAATCAAACTCTTGTTTAATTAAAGATGCCTCTAGTAACAAAAATCTATTTTCTGGTTTTAGGAAAGAAAATATTTATATCATTGACATGAATAATGTTGTCTGTTTTGATGAAAAATGTTTTGCTGTGAATTCTTCAAATGATAGCTGGATTTGGCATAGGAGATTAGATCACGTAGGAATGGATACCTTAGCTAAGATTACTAAGGAGAATTTAGTTAGAGGAATCCCTAAGATATCCTTTGAAAAGGATAAAGTCTATGAAGCTTGTCAAATGGGCAAGCAGATCAAAAGTTCTTTTGCTTCTAAGAATTCAATTTCTACTTCTAAGCCTCTTCAACTCCTTCACATGGACCTCTTCGGTCCTTCCAATATAGCTAGCCTAGGTGGCAAATTATATGCCTTTATTATTGTAAATGGCTTCTCCAGATTCACTTGGGTTCACTTTCTAAAGTCTAAGGATGAGACTTTTGACACCTTTGCTAACTTTAGGAAAAGAGTTCAAAATGAAAAGGAGCTCACCATAGTTGCTATTCGTAGTGATCATGGTGGAGAATTTGAAAATGAGAAATTTGAACTCTTGTGTCTCAAGTATGGAATTGAGCACAATATCTCTTCTCCTAGGACCCCTCAGCAAAATGGTGTTGTTGAGAGGAAAAATAGATCTCTCCAAGAGCTTGCTAGGACTATGCTTAATGAGAATTCACTTCCTAAGTATTTCTGGGCTGAAGCTGTTGCAACAGCCTGTTATGTGCTTAATCGGGTCTCCATAAGACCTATTCTTGAGAAAACTCCATACGAACTCTAGAGTGGAAAAACTCATTCTGTGAAATACTTTAGAGCCTTTGGTAGTAAATGCTTTATTCTCAACACTAAGGATAACTTAGGAAAATTCGTTTCCAAATCCGATCTTGGAATTTTTCTAGGATATTCTCTTACCAGTAAAGCATATAGAGTATTCAATAAGAGAACTCTAGTTGTAGAGGAATCAGTACATGTAAACTTTGATGAGACTCCTCAGCCATTAATCAATGTGGATGAGGATGATACTTTGGAAAAATAACTGGATTCCCTTTCCTTAGAAAAGCCTACTGATTCTCCTCAAGTAGAAAAACCAATAGAACCTTCTTCTACATCTCTAGAAATTGTTCCTGTCAAGAATGAAAATCCTCCTCTTCCTAAAGATTAGAAATATGTCAAAGATCATCCAATAGATGAAGTTTTAGGTGATCCTTCTTTAGGAGTTAAGACTAGAGCTTCTCTTAGGAATCTCTGTGCCAATGTGGCATTCATTTCACAAGTAGAGCCTGAGAAATTCGAAGAGGCCGAGAATGATGAGTACTGGATTTTAGCTATGCAAGAGGAGCTAAATCAATTTGAAAGGAGCAAGGTATGAGAACTTGTTCCAAGGCCTAAGGATCATCCCATTATTGGAACCAAATGGGTTTATAAGAATAAATTGGATGAAAATGGGATTGTTGTGAGAAACAAGGCTAGACTAGTTGCTAAGGGATACTCTCAAGAAGAGGGTATTGACTTTGAGGAATCTTTTGCCCCTGTAGCTAGATTAGAGTCAATTAGGATACTTCTTGCTTTTGCCTACTACAAAAACTTCACACTCTATCAAATGGATGTAAAGAGTGCATTCTTAAATGGATATATTACAGAAGAAGTTTTTGTTGAGCAACCTTTAGGTTTTGAAGCTTTTGACAAACCAAACTATGTCTATAAGTTAAGGAAAGCTCTCTATGTAACGACCCTTTATCCCAGCAAGATATTGTCCGCTCTGGGGATTGGGCCGTAGCACAATATCCTCCCCTCACGGCTTTGTTTGGCGAGAACTTCCCGGGAGGTCACCCAACCTGGAATTGCTCTCGCCGAAGCACTTTTAACTTCGGAGTTCTTATGGGATCCGTTGCCAATTGTGCTCCAAAACGCGTCTTGCTATGTTGGGAGGGTCTCTTTACATATGTTTCATTTCCACATACTTCCCCAAGCGATGTGGGATTGTGACGACCCCCTTTTTACGACCTGTCACCTTCCAGTTCGCCCGCGCGGACGTACCGCCATCTGGGTTCCGATTCGTGCAGCCATCGTACACATACTTGCACATTCGGGTCATCACAATCACCCCCCCTCGGGGGCCCAACGTCCTCGTTGGCCACATTTCCGGTTGGGTACAGGCTCTGATACCATTTGTAACGACCCTTTATCCCAGCAAGATATTGTCCGCTCTGGGGATTGGGCCGTAGCACAATATCCTCCCCTCACGGCTTTGTTTGGCGAGAACTTCCCGGGAGGTCACCCAACCTGGAATTGCTCTCGCCGAAGCACTTTTAACTTCGGAGTTCTTATGGGATCCGTTGCCAATTGTGCTCCAAAACGCGTCTTGCTATGTTGGGAGGGTCTCTTTACATATGTTTCATTTCCACATACTTCCCCAAGCGATGTGGGATTGTGACGACCCCCTTTTTACGACCTGTCACCTTCCGGTTCGCCCGCGCGGACGTACCGCCATCCGGGTTCCGATTCGTGCAGCCATCGTACACATACTTGCACATTCGGGTCATCACACTCTATGGTCTTAAACAGGCTCCTAGAGCTTGGTACGATAGGTTGAAGAATTTCCTTGAGAAAAGAAATTTTAAAAAGGGTAACTCTGATTCAACTCTATTTACCATGCAAAAGGATAAAGATATTTTGCTAGTTCAAATCTATGTCGATGACATTATTTTTGGATCAACAAATGTCAAAATGTGTAATGATTTTTCTTCCCTCATGCAAAGCGAATTTGAGATGAGTATGATGGGGGAGTTAAAATTTTTCTTAGGATTTCAGATCTGTCAATCTCCGAATGGAATTTTCTTCTGTCAAGAAAAATACATCAAGGAACTTCTTAAGAAATTTGGTTTAGAATCTGTCAAATCCTCTAGAACTCCCATGAGTACCACTACAAAATTGGACAAGGATGAAAATGGTACAAGTGTGGATATCAAGAAGTATCGTGGTATGATTGGTTCCCTGTTATATCTGACTGCAAGTAGGCCAGATATACTCTTTAGTGTTTGCCTATGTGCTAGGTTTCAGGCTGCTCCTAAGGAATCCCACTTAAATGCTGTCAAGAGAATTTTTAAATATCTAAGTGGGACTCATGATTTAGGATTATGGTATCCGAAGGGCACCTCCCTTGATCTGATAGGATATTCTGATTCCGATTATGCAGGAAGTTTAGTTGATAGGAAAAGCACCAGTGGAACATGTCAGTTTCTTGGTGAATCTCTTGTCTCCTGGTATTCTAAGAAACAGAATTCTGTTGCATTGTCAACTGCAGAAAGTTAATATATTGCTGCTGGCAGTTGTTGTGCACAAATGTTGTGGATGAAACAGACTTTGGAAGACTATAATCTGTTTTGTAATAGGATTCCTATTCGGTGTGATAACACCAGTGCTATCAACATTTCCAAAAATCCTATTTAACACTCTAGAACAAAACATATTGATGTAAGGTATCATTTCATCCGAGATCATGTTCAGAGAGGTGATATTTCGTTGGAATTTGTTAATTCTGTAGATCAATTGGCAGATATTTTTACAAAACCTCTGGATGAGAAAACCTTCTGTGGTATTAGAATAAGATTAGGTCTTCTCAAGTATGCAAAATAAGTTTCTGTCCTTATTATTCACATCCTCCGGTCCTTTGGTATCACCGGAAGATGTGCAACCTCCACTAATCGGATGATGCATTTTCTTATCTGATGACACGTGTGCTCTATCGAGTCCTATCCGACTTCCACGTTTGTCTCTTGCTATCGGGCGATGCCCTAACTTATTTAAATTCCTCTTCTTACAAAGACACTTCATCTTTCGCGCTCTTTCACTTGCTTCTCCTCTGATAGTCGTGTTTTTACCCTTTCCCAAAACCCTTATATCCTTCGCGTCTACACTTTATCGTTTCTTCCATCGCTATTATGGAATCCTCTTCTAGAGCTGGTAAGGAACCCGCTGCTAAGAAGTCCAAGACCACCGCTCGTCAGTCCCGTGAACTTCCTCGTTCAAATAGCTGGCCATCGTATTACTTCATTACTAAGGATGCAGAAATAAGGTATCATGAAGGTTTTAAATTAAGGAAATTGATTCCTAGTCGTGGCATTACGGCTGATGAAATAGTTAGTCTCAACCTAGTTGAACCCTTGAAGGACATAGGATTGCTTGGTTTATTTGATGTTGAAACCTTCTATTATTCAGATGCGGTTAGGATGTTTTACATCAATATGAGTTTTTCTCCGATTACTCTGTGATCAAAAGTTATGTGTATGGAAAGTACATAACTATTACCTCCTCTTTGATAAATGAACTTCTGGAAAGCCCACACTTAGATTCATGCCCAAAATACTATACCACAGGGCAAGAGTCACCTTCCTTTGATACAGAAGAAGGTCGTTTTCTGTTACAATCCATAGCTCTAGACCCGAACAACACTCCTTCTGTTTTAAAGAGCCGGCATTTGAATATAAGGGCTAAACTTTTCCATCAAATGATTGGATATAACATCTGTCCAAAAGGTGGCCATTATGATGAGGTTAGCTGTATGGAGATCTTTATCCTTCTTGGCATCTACCAAAAGACCCCTTTCGATATAGGATACATTGTCTTGAGAAGGATGATTCAGGCTATCACCTCCAGAGCTCCTTCACTTCCCTACAATCTGCTTCTGATGAAGGTTTTTCAGCAGCATGACATTAGTTTTCCCGAGGATGCTGAGATTACTTGTCTTAAACCCGCCAACTACTACTCAAAATCTACTCTGAACAGACTGGGGATTAAGAAGAATAGAAAAGGATAGTTTTATTTGGATCAGTCTAAACAAAGGGTTGCTCAGGTTGCTGTTGCCAGAAAAGGGAAAAGAAAGCTTGAACTGACTGATGAGTCATCAACTCAAGAGGGCATTGGAGATTCAGAGATCCCTGCTCTTTTTGATTCCCCTCCTCAATCTCCGGTCTCTCGCCTCAAGCTTCCTCCTCCAGTGCCAAGAATTCTTCCTCCTCCAGTGCCAAGAACTCTTCCTCCTCCCTCTCCAACACCCATTGTTGCCACCATTTTAGCCCCTTCACCTTCCTTGCTGCTGTCCACTCTGCCTACTCCTGTCCTTCTATCTCCTGTTGTACCATCCTCTCCTCCACCATCCATTTTGATTCCTTCCCTACCTCCTCCAATCCAAACATCTGCCACAATTCTGCCACCCACTCCTGCCACCCCAAAAACTTATCAGAGACGATTCACTATGAGTGAAGAGCAGTTAAATTCCTTGCAGTCCAGCATTGACAGTCTTGGGACAACTTTTAGCTCACTTCAAAGTCAAATTGAAACTTCTATAGATACTAAGCTAGCCCAGCATGCATTGGACTTAAGCACCAAGATGGATGAGCAGATCAAACAACTCAAATTGGATGTTGGTGTGGATTTAGCTAAACTGGGTCAAACCATGACTCTCAACCATACACTCTTTACTCGGACCCTCCAGTCTCTTCAGTCTCAAATTGAAGCTCTTCAACCTGCACGGTCACCACCACCTCAGTATTCCTCTGAGCCGTGTGTTGCAGACTTTCTCCCTCCCGTTTTTCGACCTGAGGTAGATGAAGATACTCGGTTCATGTCTTTGGATTTACATCAAGCTGAGCTGCCAGTCCAGGTCCAAGCAGTTTCTTCTGTCTCTGCGTCCTCCTCCCACTCTTCACCATGTATATACATGGTGGTATATCAAGGCTCCTCTCAGGCGGCTTCTTCATCAGTTCTTCCACCAATGCTCCCTCCGTGTTTGGACTTGATGGAGCTTCTGGCCCTAATTTGGGCATCTTATAAACCTCATATTCCTCTTCCTGCTCTTCCTGCTCCTGCTCCTGCTTCTATTACTGATCAACGAAGTCTGGACTCAGCCGTGTTTTCTTTCTTTCTCCAAGAACTGTGGACACATATTAAGAACTTAACTTAATTAGGCTGTTAGTCTTTTTGTGACCTCTTGAACATTTTTTCTTGCTTCACATCTTGTATTCTTCTGTGTTTCTTTGTTTTTGATAATGACAATGGGGGAGAACACAGATGCTTGATACACTTTGATCATTATTTGATATTCTGATGGCATATATTAGATTAATCTGTGAAATTTGGAAATGATAGTTTTAAAGTATGCATATGCTGTAGGGGAGCTAGAACTATGGGGGAGAGACTTATTTAATCAAATTTATACCTATAGATTGTCATCATCAAAAAGGGGGAGATTGTTGACTTAAATGATAATTAAGTCCAAATTTGTTTTTGATGGTGAGTTTGTATGGTTTATATTATAATTTGATTATGTTTACTGAATGATAATAATGAATATGCAGTTGAGATTGTTGGAAATACCCTTGAAAAGGGTATTTTAGTTTACTAATGAATTTGGTTGAGTGTCCTAGGTTTATTAGTAAAACATGGCTGTGAATGCACATTCAGTGGTCAAGTTGCCAAGAAGTCCACCGGTGATTTAAAATATTAAAAGAAAAGAAGTCCACCGGTGAATGAAAATAAAAGATGAAGTCCACCGCCCGCTAGACGACAAAAGCTGATGACTTCGAAGATTAAGTCATCCGATGGGTTTAAGGACTGAATCATCCGATGGCTATTAATGCAGCTTCATCCGATGGTGTTTAACGCTGAGTCTACCGATGGGAAAACAACAAAAGGCGAAGCTTTTAATGACTACGTCCTCCGATCGCTAGAAGACAAAAGAAGAAATTCTCATATAGTATCCGCTCAAGATCTACATCCTCAATTCGAAAGACAAAGTCATCCGATCGCTAAACGACAAAACCGGAAGACTTCGAAGAAGACCTCCTCCACTCACTAGACGACAAAACTGGAAGACTTCATATCTACATCTTCCGATAGCGTTTCAGTTGTTTAATGGTGCATCTTCTGACAGCGGTTCATCTTCTAGAGCAGCATCCTCCGATTCGGCTCATGCTTCGCAAACATAACGAAGCCGGTTCAAGAATTGTAAAGCAACGTCTTCCGCCAGATTTTAAATTATGCCGCGAAAGCTACAGTGTATCTCGCCCAGAAGCTTAAAGTCGAGTACATTAATGGTGTCGGGCGACTTGCGCTTTCAGAAAGCAACGGCTACCTGCTTCTGTACGAAAGCTGCTCCAACGGTAACAAAGTTTCTATTATTGGATAAGAAGCATTGAAGTCAAGCTGATTCTGAAGACAGAGTATTTAAGCCGAGGTTAGAGCACGAAGATACAACTTTTGTGAATTGAATTCCTGAGCCCTAACCTGCAAAAATCTTATACTCTGTATTATTCTTCTACACCTCTCGATTCGATAACTTGAGATTTAATCTTTGAGAGTGTAGTCTGAGCTAGAACTTTACCAACTCATATATTTGTATATGGCAGTGGATTGTCGCCCGTGAAGAACAATCCAGATTTGTAAAAGGCAGTTGATCGGAGCCTGGAATTCCGATTTGTGTATTCTCATTGAGGAGAAGGTTAAGGATCTTCAAGGGGTGAACCTTGAAGCGTGGATGTAGGCAATGTTTGGCCGAACCACATAAAAACCACTGTGTGTTAAATTTCTCTCTCTATCTTTACTTTGATTGCTTGTCTGATTGCTTTTAATTTAGAGTCCTACAATAAGAAAGAAATTAATATTAGACTACTTAATTAAATTTTAAAAAGGGTCTAATTCACCCCCCCTCTTAGACAATCTCGATCCTACACTATTTTGGTTACTATACGCTATGGTAGGTTTCTTACTGGTTTCTTTAGCTGGCCAGCTTGTAGTAAAAGATTGCTTCTCTTCTACCTTAATAATCTTTTTATTAGCCTCTGGAGTTTTGGGAGTAAATCTAGTAGGGGCTGTCCTATCTCATCTTTTGAATTGCCATTCAACTTTTACATCCATTTAAGCTACTGAGTCCAATGAGTTAAGAGGGTGTAATTCCAGTACATTGCTTGTAACGACCCGAGGAGGATCATCACGTGTCATGACTTTCCTTTAAACTTATCCGTACTTTTATACCTCTATAATCGTAGTATACTTTTTTTTTTCTCAGACTTATATCATATCTCATCTTAACTTAAATTCGCTGAATAACCGCGTTTAGCTTTCACTCCTGCCGATCGCTAAACGACAAACATCTAGTTGTTCTACCGGTCAGCACGTGCATCTCACATGATTCATTAAACATCTATCGGCAGGCACACATATTTGCATCTGCCGACAGTCACGTGCAACTCGTGTGACCAATTAAAACACCGTTCAATTATACAACGGAAGCCACCTACATCTGCCGATGAGAGAACAATAGACGATGCTCTCATCTGCCGATGGCAAATACTCTATATCTGCCGATGACGTGGCATCACATCTTCCGGTAACTTAACTCACTACTCATACCGATCGCCAGATAACAGACATTGTCGTCATCTGCCGATGGCTTAAGACAACTACATCTTCCGACAGATTAACTCACCATCTGCCGATGATACGTCCCATGTCTGCCGATGAGAGAACCATAAGCGAGGCTCTCATCTGCCGATGGCAAATACCCCTTATCTGCCGGTGACGTCAGCCGGAAGACAAATACTCTTCCTCTTCCGATGACGTCCTCCGGAAGTCAAACTTACCCGACTCCCATCACAACCCTCCTGCCGATGACGTCAGCCGGAAGACAAATACTTTTCCTCTTCCGATGACGTCCTCCGGAAGACAGACTCATTTCCTCCATCTTCCCTCGGCATCAGACATCCCCTTATTTTTTAGACTTCTATCTAGATAAATGTAAACCTCATAGCTTAAATCTTAATGGCCAAAACTCATCAGAATAAATCATGAACTCATTCAAACTCACACAGCGGAAGACTTAATTAAAATAACTGTAGCTATATCTTCGGACTCTGAAATTAAGACAGGCAGTTTCTAAAATCCCAAATTGTTAAATAATCCGAACCTACTTGACTTGGCTTCTTAAAAACTTCATTAAAACTTATACGAGCTTTAACCGGAATTCCTCATTCGCCATCCAGCCACAGATTTCACACTGATCACCTCCAGCAACCGAGCTTAGACATTTTCATCAACTTTGAATTCCTCACTTGATATTTCTTCACCTACATCATAAGGTGTAACTGTAAGCCTAAGGCTTAGTAAGGAATGCAAACTATTATGAGTTCATGAATGCATAACTTGGAGAAAAACATGCTCATAAGTCTTTTCTTTTCATGTACTTATCTTAATCATCATTCATAATCGTATCTCGTATTCATTGTTCATAATCATCATTCGTAGACATGCTCATATTCATCATTCCTTTCATCATTCATATTCTTCATTACATTATGTGGTTTAAGGGAGGATTTGTGCCGGTAAAGGGGGTTCGACAGTGAGTTTGATCATGGTCCCTACTGCGGGTCGTATTCATATGTCCTACTGCGGACTGTGACATACGCCGAACCACCCCCAACCCTCACTTAACCACGTTGCATAAGTTTTATCTTCTTACCTTATTCATGAGAAAACATATTTCAAAACATTTTCATATGCTTGAGAAGTAAAACATGATGCATAACATAAATGCACTTAATCATCGAACTAAGACAGGGGAGTACATGAGAATAACAGAACCATATCCATCGACATTTCATCAAACATATAGCAGACAATGTTCACTAAATCTAACTTAATCCTTTGATGTAGGGCCCTATTGGCCGGAAACTTAATACATTCACTTACCTGGATTCCTTAGCAACTTGAATCACCTTCTCTTCAACTTCTTCACCTAACACATTTCACATTACAGTAGTTAAAATAAAGTCCTAAAAGTTCTAATCGAAAGTCATCCTAGAATCTAACAGCTAAGGTTCTCTGTGCAGTCTGAAATCCAAAACCGAAACAGCTAGATATAGCTATCGATTAAACGGGGTCGGTTATATAAAAGGTCCAGAATCGATTTAAGGGTGACATTACCAAATGAAGATAAAGAACGATGACCAACTGACTCAGCCATTGAAGAGCCCGAAAGTACAAGTTCAACTGAAAACAGAGTTCTAAATGACTACCCGGCATCTACATTGTCAAAATCTTACCTAGAATGCGGGTTATCGGAGTGGAGGCTGAAAAACCAGTTGCTGGGGAGGAAAAAGGCTCCAGAGAAGAAGGGAGTCGCCGAGAGGAAATGTCGGCTGCAGTGAGGTTTTAAATGAGATTTAAGGTTTCCATTTTCTATTTATACCTAATCCTTCAATCTTTATTACAAAATTGCCACTCAACCTAGTTTTACTCAACTTGTAATGAATTTGCCTCAACGTTAAATTTAATCATAAAGGTTAAATAAGGGTAACAATTAGAATGGTCAGAAAAATTCACCTGGCCGAAATGTCGGGTGTTACATCGCTAATGTCCTGGTTTAATCCTTGAATAAATCTAGCGATTACTTATTCCTCCGGTTCATTCCATTCTCCTCTTATCCTTAACATTTAAAATTTTGTAAGATATTCTTCGACGACTGTCCCTTTTGTATTAGGTTTTGCATTTGCAAGAACAGTTATTGACGGTAGTGACTTGGTATGAAACGTTTCCTCATTAGATACTTCATTTCTCTCCACGTGGTGACGAGGCCTTCATGGTTTTGCCACCTTTAGGTTTTTAAGTTTTCCCACCACAATGACGCGTAGCCAGTTAGCATAACTCCTACTAGTTGAATCATGGTGTGTGTAACGACCCTTTATCCCAGTAAGATATTGTCTGCTCTGGGGATTGGGCTGTAGCCCAATATCCCCCCCTCACGAATTTGTTTGGCAAGAACTTCCCAGAATGTCACCCAACTTGGAATTGCTCTCGCAGAAACACTTTTAACTTCGGAGTTCTTATGGGATCCTTTGCCAATTGTGCTCCAAAACGCGTCTTACTATCTTGGGAGGGTCTCCTTACATATATTTCATTTCCATATACTTCTCCAAGCGATGTGAGATTATGACGACCCCCTCTTTACTACCCGAGATTTGCCTATACTCGAGTCCGGGATTCACTTATACTCGGCTTAGGTCCCGAGGTTTGCCCCGCAACTCAAGGTTTGCCCCACAGTCGTACTCATACGTGCACATTCGGGTCATCACAATCACCCCCCCTCGGGGGCCCAATGTCCTCGTTGGCCACATTTCCGATTGGGTACAGGCTCTGATACCATTTGTAACGACCCCTTATCCCAGTAAGATATTGTCCGCTTTAGGGATTGGGCCGTAGCCCAATGTCCTCTTCTCACGACTTTGTTTGGCGAGAACTTCCCAGAAGGTCACCCAACCTGGAATTGTTCTCGCCAAAGCACTTTTAACTTCGGAGTTCTTATGGGATCTGTTGCCAATTGTAGGGGTGTACGTGGTCTGGTCCGGTCCGGTTTTGACCAAAATTAAGACCGGACCAATAATATTCAGTTTTCATTTTTTAGGACCGGTACCATCAACAAAATTTTAAGGACCGGACCAGAATCGGACCAGAATTTCGGTTTCGGTTCTGGTCCGGTTCCGGTTTTCCCATTAAAAATTTTCAAACTACAAAATTTCAAACAAAACCTCAATTTTTGTCAACAGGGCAGTGCATTTGCACCAACTTTCACCTCCTTTTGAAAAAAGAAAACCATAAAATTATAAAAGGTCTGCATTTATGATGGCCTGATCTGAGATTCAACTCTGAAATTGCTAGAATTTTAAGTCATGGGCACCGGAAGAAGAAGAGAAATCATAATCATAAAACCGATGATTGACAGGTTGTAGCTCGGAAAACTAACAGCAAAAAAACAGCAATGAAACACCGATGATTGACAGCAAAAAATTAACAGCAAAAAAATAGAAATGAAACACCGATGATTGGCAGCCACAAAAACAGCAAAAATAACACAATCAAATGCTCTCGGTCACGTCCGAAGAGTCTCCCAAAAACAGCAGCACAATGAACGTAAAATAGAAATACGAAGTACTACGAACGATGAGCTGGAGGGAAATGGAATACCTGTACTTACGCAGAGTTTCAGAGAGCTCCGATTTAGATTGAATGCGTCGGCGACGGCGACGGCGACGGCGACGGCTGAGAGAGAAGGTTGAACGACAGATTGAAGACTTTGAACTGAGCTTCGAGTACACAGAATGGAAATTAGGGCTTTTTGACACAAACTGAAAAATCTTCAGTTTTATGTGTTTTGTGTGGTCCGGTTCTGGTTTTCGGGTTTTTGTCATTAAACCCAAAAACCGAACCGAATATTTCAGTTTTGCTTTAGCAGAACCGAAATCGATTTTTTTTTTAAGAGAACTCGACCAGAACCGGACCAAAAAGGTCGGTTCTGGTCCGGTTCTTCGGTCCGGGTGGGTTTTGTACACCCCTAGCCAATTGTGCTCCAAAACGCGTCTTACTATCTTGGGAGGGTCTCCTTACATATGTTTCATTTCTATATACTTCCCCAAGCAATGTGGGATTGTGACGACCCCCTCTTTACGACCCGGGATTCGCCTATACTCGAGTCTGGGATTCGCCTATACTAAACTTAGGTCCCGATGTTTGCCTCGCAACTCAAGATTTGCCCCACAGTCGTACTCATACGTGCACATTCGGGTCATCACAGTACGATCCGTATATCCATAATATTCAAAAACCTTTTCAACCTTGTCTATCCAATTCAAGTACAAATCTCCATTACATGATCCCTCAAAAGGTGGTATGGTTAACCTAGCATGTCTAAAGTCATCATTATCCCTTCGTCTGTGGAATACAAATCTTTCTCTTCCATCCATCCATTCTTCATCTTGTGAGTCTCGATCATGAAACCTATTCCTAGGGGCTATAGGTCATTTTTATGGATAGGTTCGTTGAATTCTCGTTTGACTTGCCTCCTATGCAGTAGGGGTGGGCACGGGCCGGTTCGGTCCGGTCCCGAGCCCGGACCGAATTTTTGGAATTTTATTTTCAAAGACCTGAACCGGCTCTGGGAAGGACCTGGACCGGACCGAATTTTCGGTCCAGTCCCGGTCCGGTCTCGATTCCTCCCAACGTAATTGTTTTTTTAAACATAAAAAAATCAGGGGTAAAGCAGAGCGACTGTGATTTCAGATTTGTTCTCGCCTCTCGGTGAAGACAGAGGAGAGGGATGAGTGTGTCTCCGTCAGCTGAGCAAAAGAACGCGTCGGCCATCGAGGCTTCGGGAGGGCTGAGTGGGTAGGGGCTTCGGAAGGTCTGAGTGCATCGGGACTTTGGGAGGGCTGAGTCTGAGTGCGTCGAGGGCTCAGGGATTCGGCGAGAGTGACGACGGACGAGTGTGCGTCTGTGGCTCTGTGCGACTTTGTCTGAGTGAGTCGGTTCGTGAAATCGGAGGGCGAGACTGCGCGTTCGCCTGGTGTTAGGGTCGAGCCTTCGCATTCGCCTTCGCGTTCGCCTGGTGTTAGACTTCGCGAAATCAGAGGTCCAGACTCGCGTTCAACAGTCAGCAAAGGACAGGAGACTCAGGACGAATTTGGTTTAAATTCGGTCCTTCAGTCCGGTCCCGGTTCTTTGGGAAATCGGGATGTGGACCGAGGACTGGACTGAAGGTCTACGGTTCCACAGAACTCGAACCTGACCAAACCGCGGTCCATCATCCAGGGACCAAAATCGGACCAAAACCGTCGGTCCGGTCCGGTTCTCGGTCCGCGGTCCGGTCCTGCCCACCCCTACTATGCAGGGGTTCATAGAAAATTCGTCCGGTCCTTCTATTTAGTGATGGTTCTGGAAATTCCGATTCATATCTCTTTCTGGTCCAGGGTGTTCTATGGTCCAAATCATTTCTCGATCATCGAGTCGATCTAATACTTGCTTCATCATTTGACTAAGCCCATCAATTTGGCCATGTACGCTAGTTTCTCCAATTTGAGGATTCTTGTTTGGATAACCCTCCAGGTCACGTTCTTGCTCGAAGGTAGGGTTGTAATTGAGGCCACTGCCGGTAGTCATGATTAAAATTTACTTAACTCCTAAATTTTAGGGAACTTGAATAAGTCTAAGGACTGGTTGATAACTGAGATTAAGTTTTTTTTTTTAAATTTTAATGATAATTAATAATGGTTAAGTCCCTACCTAAATCCCTAAAGTTTCGTGATTAATTAGATAGACCTTGGGGATTAATCAAAAATTTTCGTCACCACTATTTCACACCTTAGGTGGGAAACCTCGTTTGCTCTGCAAATTAAACCAACTAGAAAAACAACTTAGGTTAATCGATTTTAAGTCTTTAAATTTTCAAACGAATTGAACATGCTTTCAACCAATTTAAACGTGCAAATCAAATCACAATCTGTAGATAAAATATTAACCAATGCGTGCTATTGAATTACTAATTAAAATTTTAAGCAAACTAATTAGCCTTAAATTTTAGATTAACAAATAACCGATTAGATGTAGTTTTTCTAAAATGATTTGAAAGGGCTATCAATCAAATTTTAAACCAGCAAATCAGATCACATCCACGAATAATCTTGGAACAAAAATAGCTAATCAATTAATGCTATTGAATTACCAATCAAAGATTAAAATTTAGCCTAAGGTGTAGCACCCTCCTCGGCTTTACAATTAATCCAATTAGAACAAACTTTGATTCACTAAGTGATATGCAATTAAGGTTTAATTAAATCACACAATAAGGCAAGGGAAGCAAACCACGCTCTGATACCAAGATGATAACTTTTGGTTCCTACAAAACAAGGTTAGGAAACAAACACCAAAAGTGAGGTGTTCTCGGTTATCCCGAGGGCACCCCCTAAAGAGAACTTTCAATTGCTATCCAAATGAAATCCAAATTAATTAAATTTTGGGGGAAATATTACTAGATATGTTAAGGGTACGTCTTGAAAATTTCACGCAAAAATAAGCTAAATTGACAAAGATATGCAATCAGACCCGAAACCAGCCGAAAGTGATATACACCTCAAGTGAGTGCACTTTTTCAAGGAAAAATGTACACTGCACTAGGCAGGTTGACTCCACTCTTCTTACCTCTCTAAGGTCTTAGAAAAGGTGAAGAAAAGATGAGGAATAAGAGTCACCAAGAAACCACGAACTTGGCAACAATTGGAGTCTCAATCACCACCCAAATTGAAAATTAATTTGAGGATTAACCTTTGATTGAAAAAAGATTGTAAAAACTGATCAAGCATTCAAGGTTTGAGAGGAAAAGAGTCTACTTGTTCTCATTCAAAATCTAATCTAGTTAATACAAACACCAATTGTCATTATTAAAATGCAAACCTAAGGTGATTAAGGTAATTTCACACAAAGAGTTGATCTCGGCCGTGAATACTTTGGAGCTTCTTCAATCGATGGTCGAGATCACTTCTTTATCAACAAAACAGATTTTCTTTCCATAAAATTAGGCATCAGCTGATGACTCTTTCAAATGACATTGGAGTGGATTTTAAATTTGAAAAAAATAGTGTCTTTCTTCATATATGGACTGAGCTAGATGTCCTTGTGCGCGCGGTTTTCTTCATTTGGGCCGAACTTTTTGGTTGATCTTTGGCCTTCAAGTCTTTGTGTGTCATACTTTGACCACCACGAACCTAACATTCATCTAACCTAACCATTCAATCTAATGCATGCATGCAATTTATAAATAAATTAACAAGAAGGTCAATGTTAGCGAAATTCAAATGCAATAATGGAAAATTGCACAAAGATGCTACTGGGAAGACAAATTCCCGTTTGACTTTGAGATGACTTTTCCTCTGTGGCGTTCCATGCAAGCATGTTAGTTGGCTTGTCGATGTCCTGAGAGGCTGGCTTCCATTCGAAGCAATCCAGTAAGCCTTCATCTGCAAAAATAGTGCAATAGTCAATAAAGAAATTAGTTAGGTTTTGACCTGTGGCTTGAGAGTGTGTAATCAGTCTCCCAAGTGTATCACAATGTTTTCAAACCTACCCATTGACTGCTCATTGAGTCTGTTTTTAAAATGGCAATAAGGATTTGATGATTTGTAAATACTTGGCTCGTGAAGCATGTTTTTTAAATGAGAAAGAAATTATTTGAATATAAATTCATGCACTGCATTTTTATAATTATCTTATGATTTAAAAAAAATGATAAAACTAATTTTCAAATGTATTTGAATATAGTATACGGTTCTCTACTAAGTTAGTTGCTCGCGCCAAAGGGCACTTCCTTTTTTCAAGTTAAGATTGTGGAGGTTGATATTGTTGTTGCTCATTGAGGAGTGGATCCTCTTCTTCGTCTTTTTTTTTCCCTTAAGTTATTTCTTGTCCTGGTGAGGCATTCCTCATTTAATTATTTTGTTCTTATTTGCAGTTTGTATAAATTAGGGTGTTTGGTATTTTTTTCCTGCACAATATTATTTTTATTATATAAGTTGGTATGATATTATTTTTATGTGATCGCTATGTAGATTTTGACTCAATCTTTGTGGGTAAGGGCTCAGTTTATTTTAAGTATTCCACGGTAAAACCTAACATTGTGGTTGGGCGGTAACGTTATCTCCAAAGATTGGGTCGTTGAACTCGCTGATTCTGTTTGGACCCACCCTGGGTCGTGATAGGTTACTGTGATAGATCTACATGGTGAATGTCACGATATACAATTACACTAACAAATTTGAATCCCGCTTGACTGTCATATAGTCTCACTAACAATAGAAAGCATACTCCAGTGTTAACAAGAATCATTATGAAATTATTGCGGTACATGCAACAACTTGTCGCTTATAAACAGAAGAGTAACAGTCTTTGTATAACAACATATTCTGACTTTATACTCACTCAACCTATCCATAATAAACCTTGTATCAAATCTTTGACTTTTCGTGATCATCAATTATCGTACACATATGGCAACTACCAAAAACACTCCACCATTTACACTTAAAGTTTTCATCCATACCAGAGAATATAGAAAAATAAATGGTGTGGAAACAAAAGAATCTAGTCCTAATATGCAACCATTCTTAACCAGTAAAAAAAAAAAAAATCGTATTACCAACGGCGCCTCAACCATACTAATCATAGAAATTAAAATCTGTAACTACATAAGCATGTTAAAAAGACCCTCTCCTTTGACTTTTAACTGTCATCTTTTTTTCAATAGACTATTCTCAATTATTTCATCTGTATATTTATTCATACAATTTCCAAAGTTAGACTTAACACATTAAACTACGATCAAAACTTCCAAAAATAAAATTGGACTCCATCACTGCAAATCTTAACAAATTTTATGACTTCAATACTTTCTAAACTTACTATTTATTAATAGTAACCAATCGCCTTACTATATTACGCAGATTCCAAAATTTGGTATTATTTTTCAAAAATTGAGGTTCACTTAAACCAAACCATGACAGAACTATGTCTCACGTCTCTTAAAACTTGTCTCAATTTCTATCAATTTCATACTTGATCCATATCCTCAACTGAGTAATAAATTTTTTGAGAACTTTCTTTACTTTCTCAAATAAAATGTAGTGGAGCCATTCTCAGGTTCCTCCAACTTATCAATGGTGTTTAGATCTTCACCATTTTATAAAATTATTTCTCATCAATTAATGAATTCACTTAACCATGTAAGAATTCCAAAACAACTTGAATCACACCCACAAAAATATGTGGCAAAACTAATCTTTTGACTTTGCCATTATAACAATGGCATGTCATGTTTGAATCACTGCTTAACGTCACTTCTCATAATCTAATGGACACAACTCATTCGCAAATATAGAAGATTTTCTAACCTTTACGTAAACTCATGCAAAGTAGCCTCATGGTTCTCAACTCTATTTCAACTCCTAAGTTTGCAAAAGATCAATAAGTTGTGACTTTAACTATTTATGCATTACCCAATGTGCTCCTTTTGGAGACATTCAATATCTCAATAAATTTATGACACACGTCAAATCATGTTTTAGTCACAATAATAGCTACAACTCTAATATATTATTACTCTATTTTAATATATTATTACTCTATCTATCTTGTTGATTTCACTTTTCAAGACGGTAACCTAACTATGATACCAAAATTTACGTCACACTTTAAAGGTATCAGATACAGAACAAAAACAACTTGTCCAATGCCCAAACCAACTGGGCTACCAAAAAAAAGGTCTTGCAAGTGACATCAAAGATAAAGTTATAGTATAAGTCTAATATCAATGTGCAGAACAGAAATAAAAATTTAAGGTTCAAGTCCAGCCTCACAAAAAGTCTCTCGAACAAAAAATTAAAAATATTAAAAAAATAAAAGAGGGTCGCCGAGCTTAGTCCTTAATCGGAAATTGGTGGTCTTCTTGACTAAATTTAAAAAAAAAAAAAAAAAATCCTTAAGAGTGAGTGGACTTAATACAATAGGAGTAGAGTTTATGCCTCCCCATTTGGTAGCCCAGTGGATTTGGGCCTTGGCTCTAATTATTATTCAAGTATTACGCTACCATTTAATTTCATTAAACAATTTAGTCAAGCAACTTGATCCGTTTTCAAGATGAGTCGTTATCTGTTCTGTCTCGGGTCTCTTTTGAAGTGTGACACATGATCTACATCTCATGAGCTACAATTATTCATTAACTAATGTATTAAATTAAATTAATAAAAATCTTTTGAAATAAAGTTTCTTATTTAATGTATGCTTTTTGAGTTCTAAATTGGACTATCATATATGAGTTTGAAAGAGAATTGTAAAACAAATAAAAAGCACTTACAAAAGAGAAATGTTTGAGATTGCAATATTACAAAAATATTTGAAATCCGATCTTTCCTATTAGAACACAATCTAAGTCTCACTGATCATGAAGTTCCTCAATCTCATCCAACCCAAAGTTATTTGTAGAAACATCTGCATAGTTTACTTCATTCAATCGAACCACAACTGGGTAACGAGTCTTTGGGTTCTGTCCAATCATAAAACCCACAAAATTTACGTTAAAACATCAAAACAGACTTGTTTCTTTCAATGATTTATGAGAGAGAGAGAGACTTCATGCATACCTGATCCACAGCTACAACAGATCCAATGCGATTGAACCAGTACGACTCCTTCCTCAGAATTTTAACCTAGAATTACATGAAATTTTAAATTATTGAACTCTTTTTTCCCTTTTAGTTATCACTTCACAATTAATGCACAAAATTAACGATTTTTTTTTATTATTTTATAATTATATTTATTAAGTTAGGAGATACATGAACAGGTAATTAAGTGATTGACTGATTAATTTGATTTGAGAATAAATGTTTCGAGCTTATATCATAATTGCAATTTAGGATGTAAAAACAAAAATATGAGAAATGATGATGAATAAAGATAATACCTTGGTTCCTCTCTTTGGTGCAATTGGTGTTGGCTGTGGAGATTCATCATCAACTGCTAATGGTTGTGGCGCCGCCTCTTCAGCTGCTCTTACTGCAACCCTAGAGCTGCTGATTTTGCTAAAAGCTGTGCTTTTCTTCTCTGGTATATTAACACTGGTTTTTACCACAAACCCTGGAGAAGCCATTGAAGCCATGCTTATTGTCGCTCTGTCTATGAAAAGATAAGATAGAAGTAGTAATAAGATAAAAAAGAAAAACAAGATATTTGAGATTTGGATGAAAGTAGGTTTAAGTGATTTTCATTTCTCTCCAATAAAATGAATCCACGTGTAGATGAAGATCCAATAATACACAATTTGGTTCAACAATATTTTGTATTCATAGAACATTTGTTTTGAAAAATCATTTTCTCTTTGTCAAAATTACTTTAGAAACTTCTCCAAAATCTCCCCTTACTCTTTTAAGTTTGAGAACAATACACGTTAGATTTCAACATTGCAAGTGTTGATTTTGTTAAAGGATGCACAACTTGTTACGACTCGGAGGAGGATCTAGACTTTCACGATCTTGATTTTCAGAAATACTGGGTCGAACGATCAGATCTTCGGAGAAAATCCGATTTCCCAGTCCAAAATTTAGTTTGCAAATGAAGACTTGAACACAATTCACAAGATGGGCTTAGGCCCACATAGTAATCAGAAAATTAATAATACAATAAATAAATTTGTAGTGCAACAAAGTCTAAACATCCAAATCAAAATTTATTTATCCTTACACAAGCCCGAATGAAGATATGTCCTCACTAAGGAACTAAATAAACACTCAATAAAAAAATGTTTAAAATGGAAATCACTACTGAACTCTAACAATTAACTGTCCTTGTACTTACTTGGAAAGGAAGAGGGTCGTTTGGGATGAGTGACTAGCTCAGTAAGAAATTTACTCTAAATACAATGCATATAAAATTGATTTTACCTTCTTAAAACAATGAGTTTAATGTCGTACATGGATTTACAAAATACTTTCAAAAGAAATCTTTTTTTGTCATTTTAAGAAAACAGACTCCACTAGCCACTGATAAGGCAATATTAATAATATTGTTGTATACATAGACAACTGTATTAAAATAAGTTCTCATTGTATTTTAAATTCAAAATCATCCTAGTGAAAAATGAAGGTCACTCAAATACTTCTCTGGCACAACAACAGAGAAAGCCAGCAATTCAAAGATCCATCAGCACCTCATGAGACAGAAAGAAGTGAAAAGTGGCAGCGATATGAAGATCTAGCAGCGTCACCAGGGTGACCAGCAAACAAGTCAGTGATGACACCACCTGCGTCAATATACCATGATCAGATTTAAGGATTCAAAACCTAAGTAGCACGTCATTACCGTCTTATTACTCATTTTGTTAACATGCTAATGAAATATCTTCACATAGTAGAAGATGTCTGGGGATAGCCTCATGTTGTTTTGACACCGAAATCGTCCAAAACATCAAGAGTTTTCATCCTTCATAATATATCACAACAAAAATAAAATACTATGTATCAATGCCAAAAATGTAAACCATACGTACATATATGTAAAAACTGACGTGCTGGCAACTAAGCCCTGTTAGGTTTTTCATAGATGACAACTCACCAAAATAAATTTTGAAAACTATGTAATGCAGCGCAAAAAAGTATAAAACTTCTACCTTGATGACGATCGCTCTTTTTGTTGACCGGAGCGACAACATCAGATATTGGTTCGTAGTCCACAAACTCATCTAAGTCTAAAACAAAACCAATGTCATGAATATCCCTCTCAAATTGTAAGGGAAAATGTGGACGAGTCTTATATCGGGACTAAGAACCCAAACCAAAATGACTGTGAACAACTTCAAAATTCGTCAAGGCACATAGCGCCGAAACAACAAAATTTTCTCTTAAATATAACTTTATGCAGCATTCGAACTCTGCAGGGATCGACCCTTTTGGGCAAGGGTCAACCCATGCTTAGTGTTGTCTGGGCAAGGGCTAACCAGACCGGTCAAACCTTACAGGTAGAGGGTTGACACCTTCAAACTAGGGTCGACCATGTGTAATACTTACTCTAGAACAATTTGTTTATACAGTAGTGAGGTTCTTTGTTTCACTCTTCATTTTCGGATTCCTATCTAATGACCCGGGACGTAATCCTAGACGTGAAGAATAAAAAATCAAATTTTTGTTTTCGTTACTTGATTTTCAAATTTTTATCTATTCCACATCTTTCTTTAACTATATAAAATAAAATAAAATACTAAGTCATCAATAGAAAGGGAAAGAGAGAGATTCTAACCCTCGGTATGAAAAACGCGTACAATATATTAGCAATTCGACACTTTAATCCACTCAGTTATCTCTCCCCCAATTGAAAAATGAAAAAGAATAATTACTATGATATATTAAGTAAGGCTTGAAAAAAGCCATTCATTATCTCTCTTTATTATTATATCTTTATCATTTATTATATAGATAGCTATATAAAGCTATATATAGATAATATATATCTAAAAATTTTTATCAGAAATTTAAATTCCATTTAGATTTCAAATAAAGTACGAGTTCAAAAGAGATATTCGCAATCCAATATTTGAATATATAAATACTAATATATTATAGGGTAATTATCGATTTGAACCCTGTACTATACACGTTTTTTCAATTCAGCCCCTGTACTAAAAAAACTGGCAAATCGAACCCTGTACTTTGATTATGTTATCAGTTTTGATCTTCTATCAACAATTTCATTGAACCCTCATTGAAAAAACTAACAAACAATCAATTTCCAATAAATCGTAGATGTGTTAAAAAATCACGAAAATTTCCAGATTATCTTCTCATTAAGTAATGAGCATGTAGTAAAACTTTCAACTGAATCTACGATTGTTTGGTAGTTTTTTCAATGAGGGTTTAATGAAATTGTTGATAGAAGGTCAAAACTGATAACAGAATCAAAGTACAGGGTTCGGTTTGTCGGTTTTTTTAATACAGTGGCCGAATTGAAAAAATGTGTATAGTATAGGGTTCAAATCGATAATTTCCCTATATTATATGTTAATAATTTTTTTTAATAAATTAAGAAATAAAAAATAAAATTAAAAAATATATATATTAAATAATAAATAAAATCAATAAAAGTACCTTGTTTATTTCGTCCAAAAAGTTCATTTTTATTTAGACGACTTGGCCTAGCCAGTACCTAGCCGGGCTTCTTTTTTTTTTTTTGTTCCAATGAATCATACAAAAAATGGTTTGTTTTATTTAAAAACTCAAAATTCTTTTGAAATAAAATAACAAAAATCGAAACAACAATCATATCATAAGAAAGATTATTTCTATTCCTATGATACAAAATCAAATGATAGAGAATCAAAGTGTCATTTTTATTATTCTCAAATTCTTTTGAAATCAAATTAACAAAATCGAAACAACAATCATATCATACAGATATTTCTATTCCTATGATACAAAATCAAATGATAAGAGATCAAGGTCCCATTTTTTATATTTCTTCTCTTTTTTTTTTATCAGAATACAAAAAAAACAAATCATTTTATTAGTTAAATGAGTCTTCGTTTACTAATCTTATCGGCATTTTCATGATTTTTTTTCTGATCCTATTTTTTTATTACTTATTACTAGGACCTATGTTTGTGTTCCACAAAAAGGTCGATTATATGCCATATAGGAATTGTAGCGGGTCAGTTTAGGTGAAAAAAAAAGGGGATTTGTTCTATTAACACTTTAATAGTTACGGGTCTTTCGTTTGATTTATACTTCGATCAAAAACTTTATTTTCTCGGGTTTCATATGGTCGACCCTCCGAAGAGGTGACCTTTGTTGTAACACCCCTAATCGTTACCCGTATTACCGTAATTCATATATACCGATAATATATTTAATACTTTTTTACTTTTATATACTTTAAATAAAACTTAACGCGGAATCTAAACTGAAGTTGAAATCAGAACTGAAAACGGAATTGAAATCGAACCTTGAAATCATTTAAAACATAAACTAAAACAATTTAAATAAAACTTAAAATATTTAAATATTTAATAGAAATTAAAACAGGGGCAGAATCGGAACCAATCGTTGCCAGGAGGCAGCGATCGATCTCTGCAAACTACAGAGATCGATCGCTGCAGCATGTAGCAAGGGCGGCGATCGATCTCTGCTTTTTCAGTATAGATCGATCGCTGCACACTATGCAGCGATCCCTCCTTTCCTTCATCAATACCAGAGATTTTAGCACTTCATACATTTCGTACTTCACAGCATCTAACACATCGATTTGTTCTCTGGAATCCGATTTCCAGAGAGCAAATCATCTTCTTTCCTTCACCAGTAATCACCATAACTCACAACTTGCACTCAACCGATTAAAACATAATCTAAACTCAATCGACTCGCGTCGGACTTTGCGAAGTCCAACTGCGTAGATAGTTCTAAAAACCGAGCTATCCGTAACAACCTAAACCAATCAAAACATTTTCAAAACATTCAGTAAACAGTTTAAACCAAAGCGTTTTACAGACAATTACCAAAATGTTATCTAACCCCTATCCAGAACCAAACACCCTAATATGTTCTATACAATTTAACATCAGCCCATACGTCACAGAAAGCCCAAAATCTATACATACTTCCCCACGGGTCAAAACGCGCCTCGACTGCTCAGCGCACTCCCACGACCATCATCCATCAAATGCACCTACGTCAGGAGGAGGAACGTCGTCCTCACCTGGCTCAATATCTCCTAAAATATCACCTACACCATACAGACACATATGAGATATTGAAATCTCAGTAAGCTACGTAAATGCAGATGCATGCGTGCAGTGCATATGAAGTTCAGAAAACATGCATATCAGACATATCAGGTCATTTCATACAGATTGCCACCGAGATATCAGCCCTCTAAATGGAAAGGATACATCCCGCGGTCGGACTACCACTTTCGATTTAGAGGAGGGGGGTACATGCTCACAAACCCTACAGCCATGCCTGAGCCCCATCCCGCGTGACCAGATACAGATTACGTATTTTCGTTCATTATTCATTTCATTTGAAAACTTGTGCAGAAATCTATTTTCATGCCATTTTGAAACACGTGATGCATGAACAGTTATAAGCATAATGTAACCATACAATAAGCAAACACATGTATACCATCAAGACCGAAATAAACTAACCTATAAACAATTAAACCTAACTACCCAACCAAAAGCAGATTAAACAAACAACTCTTCAGGGATCCTCGATACGACATCGAAGTATGGTGTAGACCGATTGGTCAAAGTAAGTCACGAAAACTTACCTCGAGCGCGCAGAATCTCAAGCTTCGTCCACGGGAGTCGTGTGTCTGAGACAAAACACAATATTCGTCGTTAAAACCAATTTAAGCTATTAACGTCCAAATTACAAAATCCTTAACTATTGAATTTTTCCTAAATTCCTCACTTAGCTAATCAAAGCATTTAGAACGTCAATTAATACTCGATAACTTGAAATTCCTATTACGAGAAATTTCCGAAAACTCGAAAATTCTCAGATTTATACTTTTTCACAAATTGGTTTATCTTCGTCCAATAACGTCCGATACGTTCAATATATACCTAATCACGGCTAACCTATTAATTACGAGTCCTAATTCGCATTTTTAACGAGATTTAATCGAAACCCTAATTATCTAAAACGGCGTAAACGTTGAAATAAAAGCTCTAAGATTGTAGGTACATACCGAGGATAGCGAGAGGAGAAGAAATGACGAAGAACGGAGGAGAAACGGAAGAGAAACGGAGGTCGGAACTGTTGGAATCGTCGGCGGCCGAGAGAGGGTTTGCTCTCTGTTCGTGAATTCCAGAGAAGAGAAAGAGAGAAAGTGAGGGAGAGAAATAGATTTTAGGTTAAGTTATAATATTGGTTTGGCAGATTACCAAAATGCCCTTAGCTCTTATTTCTATTTGTTTCGTCCTTCGGTTCGTTAATCGTCCTACTATTCGGATTCTCGAAAGTTCCATATTTTGCCAATAACTCCTATCCATTGCCAGGGATTTATTAAAACTGTCCGTTCGCGATTTGGACCTCATTTGCTATTTTTACGAGAACGTCTTTTACATTACGAGAAATGCATTTACCCGGAATATAGCGTTCAATCTCCGAAAATTTCCATAATTTCCTTAAAATTCTTATTAATCGTTAGGATCATAATGACGCTTTCCATTTACGAAACTGATTTGATTTGACATATTTACTAAAAACGCCATTAAACAATGAAATAATAATATAATATAACATATCCAAAAAATCCGTACAAGCCGGATATTACATTCCACCCTCCTTATTCAGAATTTTGTCCACAAAATTAAATCATACAAACAAATCAGGATACTTAGTATCATATCCTGCTGTCGTTCCCATGTAGCCTCTTCCACCTCGTGGTTCCACCATAGAACTTTGACCAGCGGAATTTCTTTGTTGCGTAGAACCTTGATGGAATGCTCCAAAATACGTACCGGCCTCACCTCATAAGTCAAGGTAGGCTGTACCTCGATCTCTGTAGCCTCCACGACATGTGACGGGTCACGTAGACATCTCCGAAGCATAGATACGTGGAACACATCGTGGATACCCTCCATAGAAGCTGGAAGCTGCAGTCTGTACGCCAACTTCCCGATCCTCTTCAGAATAGGAAAGGGCCCCACATAACGAGGGTTCAACTTACCCCTCCTTCCAAATCTTGCTACGCCTTTGAACGAAGAAACTTTCAAGTAGACCTCATCGCCTTCCTCGAACTCCAGCTCTCTCCGTCTGGCATCAGCATAGCTCTTCTGCCTGCTCTGTGCTACCTCTATACGCTGTCGAATGATGGCAATCTTCTCTGCCGTCTGCTGTAGAATCTCAAGACCAACGATGCTGGCCTCGCCAACCTCGTCCCAATACAACGGAGATCTACACTTTCGACCATACAGCGCCTCATATGGAGCCATGCCAATAGTAGCCTGGAAGCTGTTATTATAAGAGAACTCGATCAGTGGCAAATACCTGCTCCACGATCCCTGAAACTCCAGCACACATGCTCTGAGCATATCCTCCAGAATCTGATTCGTCCTCTCTGTCTATCCATCAGTCTGAGGATGAAATGCGGTGCTGAAATTAAGCTGAGTCCCCATAGCCTTGTGCAGACTCTTCCAGAATTTCGATGTAAACCTCGGATCTCGATCCGAGACAATAGAAACCGGCACTCCGTGCAACTTCACAATCTCCTGTACATAGAGCTCTGCGAGCTGATCCATAGAAGACGCCATCTTCACAGGCAAAAAGTGAGCCGACTTTGTCAATCGGTCCACAATAACCCAAATGCCGTCATGGCCTCTCGTAGTCCTCGGGAGCCCCACAATGAAATCCATGGAGATCTGCTCCCACTTCCACTCCGGAATCGGCAGTGGTAACAGTGTTCCAGCGGGTCTCTGGTGCTCAGCCTTTACCTGCTGACATACTAGGCAGGTCTCAACGTACTTGGCAACCTCCCTCTTCATGTTCGGCCACCAGAAATGCTGTCTCAAATCCCGGTACATCTTGGTACTCCCCGGGTGCACAGAATATGCCGAAGAATGTGCCTCGGCCAATATCTCCTTCTTTAGATCCTCGTCACTAGGCACGTACCACCTATGCCTGAACTTCAGAATACCATCCTCTGACAAATGGAAATCTGACGAGTCTCCCAACGTCATGCTCGATCGAAGCTCCATACACTCCGTATCACTCTGCTGAGCCTCGCGTATACGATCAAGAATAGTCGGCCTGAGAGAAATGTTGGCAAGCATATAGGACAACTCTGCCACTATCTCCACGTCGAATCTCTCAATCTCAGACCGCAGCGTAACTGACATCGCTGCAAGTGAAGGCTGACTCGCAGAAGGCACTCTACTCAAGGCATCAGCAACCTTGTTTGCCTTCCCCGGATGGTACTTGATGTCGAAATCATAATCTTTGACGAACTCAAGCCATCGTCTCTGTCGCATGTTCAGCTCCTTCTGCGTAAATAAGTACTTCAGGCTCTTGTGGTCAGAAAACATCTCGCACTGCTGCCCATATAAATAATGTCTCCATATCTTCAGTGCGAAGACCACAGCTGCTAACTCAAGGTCGTGCGTAGGGTAATTCTGCTCATACGGCTTCAACTGCCGAGAAGCATAAGAAATAACTCTCCCCTCCTGCATCAACACACAACCGAGTCCGACTCCAGATGCATCACAATAAATACTGAACCTGACACCTTCCGCAGGTAGCGCCAGTACTGGAGCGGTGGTCAATCTCTGCTTCAACTCCATAAAACTATCATCACAAGCAGCCGACCATACAAACTTCTCGTTCTTCCGAGTCAATCGTGTAAGAGGAAGTGCGATCTTCGAGAATCCCTCTATAAACTTCCGATAATAACCGGCCAATCCGAGAAATCCACGCACCTCACGTACGTTCTTCGGCTGTGGCCAATCTCTGACCACCTGTATTTTGCTCGGATCCATAGAAACTCCGTCCTGTGATATAATATGGCCCAGAAAACTCACTCTGTCAAGCCAGAACTCGCACTTAGAAAACTTTGGATACAGCTGGCGCTCACATAGAATACTCAGAACAATCCTCAGATGCTCCTCGTGTTCTTCCTTCGTCTTGGAGTAAATCAGAATATCGTCGATGAAAACCACCACGAACCTTTCCAGATACTCCTTGAAAACACGGTTCATCAAATCCATGAACGCTGCAGGGGCATTAGTGAGTCCAAAAGACATAACAAGGAACTCATAGTGCTTATACCTCGTTCGGAACGCCGTCTTCGGTATATCATCCTTCCGAACCTTCAGCTGATTGTAACCCGAGCGCAGGTCGATCCTGGAAAATACTCGGGCACCCTGTAGCTGATCAAATAGGTCATCTATCCGAGGCAGTGGATACTTATTCTTCACTGTCAGTTTGTTCAGCTCTCTATAATCGATGCACATTCTGAGGGTCCCGTCTTTCTTCTTAACAAACAGAACGGGCGCACCCCAAGGAGAAACACTAGGTTGAATAAAACCCTTCTCTAGCAACTCATCAAGCTGAGTCCTCAACTCTCTCAACTCAGCTGGTGCCAACCGATATGGGTTCTTGAACCTTGGCGCGGAGTTTGGATAGACATCAATAGTGAACTCAATCTCCCGGTCTGGTGGTAAACCGGGAAGATCATCGAGGAATATGCCAGAGAACTCTCTAACAATAGGAATGTCGCTCGGCTTCACTCCGCTGAGCAACTGAATATAAAAAACCGAGGCCAAATAAATAGAGCACACACCTTTGAATTGCTCGTTGACCATCATGGAATAAGAAATAGGCGAGCTACTCAGTCGGTTCATCGCCTGATAGGAAAACTCGGCTCTGTCCGGGGGTCGGAAGGTCACAATCCCGGAGCGACAATCGATGGTGGCGAAGTGCTGTGCTAGCCAGTCCATCCCCAAAATAAGGTCGTACCGCTCTATGCCCATAACGATCAGACGTGCGTAGAGGGTAACGCTCCCAACCGAAATAATATTCCCCTGAATAACATGACTGGACTGCATACGCTCTCCTGAGGGCAGCAATACACTATACTCGCACTCTGCCGACTCAGACTCTAACCCCAATCCAGCCACACATGCAGTCGATACGAAGGAGTGCGTAGCTCCGGTATCCATCAAAGTAAATACAGTAGTGCCCATAAGCAAAATAGTACCTGCAATCACGGCAGGCTGAGCATCGTCATCAACATCCTCAGGCTCGATGAAGGCGAAAACCCTGGGCATAACCTTCCTCTGATCTCCGCCCAACTGATCTCGGCCCTGGTGGGGGCAGTCTCTAACAAAATGGCCAACTCCACCACATCTGTAGCATTTGTTAGAGCCCACACGGCACTCTCCACTATGTTCCCTCTGACACAAGGGGCACCACGGCATCTGAGAAGCCCCCTGAACTTGCTTCCCCTTGCCCCGATCATTACCTCCCTCAAGAGGTCTCTTCACACCCCTCGGCTGCTGCTGAGGCGGCTGTGCTCTAGGCTGCCATCCTCGGTTCTGTGACTGAGGACGGATCTCTCGAAAGAAGCCCTTCGCTGGCTCCCTCGGTCTAACACAAGTGGCCCTGGCGGCCTCGATATCCAGAGCTCTAGCTGTGATGTCAGAAAAGGGCACATCAATAATACCTGAGACAACCACGTGCATCTGGATCTCCGGATTAAGTCCCTCCATAAACTGGTGCACCTTCTCCTCATTATCGCAAACAAGACGAGGTGCAAATCTGGATAATGCCTCAAACTTCCGAATATAATCAGCAACTGAACCAGTCTGCTTCAGCTGCATAAACTCGTTCCTCTTGGCCACCCTCACCGTGCGGCTGAAATACTTATTGAAGAATAGAAACTTGAACCGATCCCAAGTCATAATAGATACGTCCGTCGTCACCTTGATCGAATCCCACCAGAAACGGGCATCCATCGCTAAATGAAAGGTAGCATACGCCACCTTGCTCCCGTTCCCTACCTCGGCGTAAGCTAACATGTCCTCCATAACTCGAATCCATTCCTCGGCACGTGTTGGATCCGATGACTGGCCTTCGAATACCGGAGGCCGTAAGCTTTGAAACCTCTGCATACCCTGATTACTGGGAACTACCAAGTCTTGGACCCTCTGATTCTCTCGCTGGTTCTCCCGATTTACTAATTCCGTAATCTGTTGCGCCTGCCTGTCCATATGCTGAGACTGGCGATCGATCAACTCCGTAAGACGATCCATCGCGTCATCTCTCGGATCCCTTCCTCGAGTCATATTTCTAAAAACTCCTATAAAATTTAAAAAAACAAGAAATCCTAAGAAACTGAAATCAAACAAAGCAGTAAACAAACTTAAAGTTGATGTAGGATGTCCGCGTAGTGGCTGTGCAGTCGAGCAGTCTACAGAATCGATTTTAAAACCCGGGGGCTCTGATACCATAATTGTAACACCCCTAATACCGTACCCGTATTTACCGTATTATATATATATATATATATATATATATTTTTAATACTTTTTTACTTTTCTATACTTTAAATAAAACTTAACGCGGAATCTAAACTGAAGTTGAAATCAGAACTGAAAACGGAATTGAAATCGAACCTTGAAATCATTTAAAACATAAACTAAAACAATTTAAATAAAACTTAAAACATTTAAATATTTAATAGAAATTAAAACAGGGGCAGAATCGGAACCAATCGTTGCCAGGAGGCAGCGATCGATCTCTGCAAACTACAGAGATCGATCGCTGCAGCATGTAGCAAGGGCGGCGATCGATCTCTGCTTTTTCAGCAGAGATCGATCGCTGCACACTATGCAGCGATCCCTCATTTCCTTCATCAATACCAGAGACTTTAGCACTTCATACATTTCGTACTTCACAGCATCTAACACATCGATTTGTTCTCTGGAATCCGATTTCCAGAGAGCAAATCATCTTCTTTCCTTCACCAGTAATCACCATAACTCATAACTTGCACTCAACCGATTAAAACATAATCTAAACTCAATCGACTCGTGTCGGACTTTGCGAAGTCCAACTGCGTAGATAGTTCTAAAAACCGAGCTATCCGTAACAACCTAAACCAATCAAAACATTTTCAAAACATTCAGTAAACAGTTTAAACCAAAGCGTTTTACAGACAATTACCAAAATGTTATCTAACCCCTATCCAGAACCAAACACCCTAATATGTTCTATACAATTTAACATCAGCCCATACGTCACAGAAAGCCCAAAATCTATACATACTTCCCCACGGGTCAAAACGCGCCTCGACTGCTCAGGGCACTCCCACGGCCATCATCCATCAAATGCACCTACGTCAGGAGGAGGAACGTCGTCCTCACCTGGCTCAATATCTCCTAAAATATCACCTACACCATACAGACACATATGAGATATTGAAATCTCAGTAAGCTACGTAAATGCAGATGCATGCGTGCAGTGCATATGAAGTTCAGAAAACATGCATATCAGACATATCAGGTCATTTCATACAGATTGCCACCGAGATATCAGCCCTCTAAATGGAAAGGATACATCTCGCGGTCGGACTACCAATTTAAGCTATTAACGTCCAAATTACAAAATCCTTAACTATTGAATTTTTCCTAAATTCCTCACTTAGCTAATTAAAGCATTTAGAACGTCAATTAATGCTCGATAACTTGAAATTCCTATTACGAGAAATTTCCGAAAACTCAAAAATTCTCAGATTTATACTTTTTCACAAATTGGTTTATCTTCGTCCAATAACGTCCGATACGTTCAATATATACCTAATCACGGCTAACCTATTAATTACGAGTCCTAATTCGCATTTTTAACGAGATTTAATCGAAACCCTAATTATCTAAAACGGCGTAAACGTTGAAATAAAAGCTCTAAGATTGTAGGTACATACCGAGGATAGCGAGAGGAGAAGAAATGACGAAGAACGGAGGAGAAACGGAAGAGAAACGGAGGTTGGAACTGTTGGAATCGTCGGCGGCCGAGAGAGGGTTTGCTCTCTGTTCGTGAATTCCAGAGAAGAGAAAGAGAGAAAGTGAGGGAGAAAAATAGATTTTAGGTTAAGTTATAATATTGGTTTGGCAGATTACCAAAATGCCCTTAGCTCTTATTTCTATTTGTTTCGTCCTTCGGTTCGTTAATCGTCCTACTATTCGGATTCTCGAAAGTTCCATATTTTGCCAATAACTCCTATCCATTGCCAGGGATTTATTAAAACATTCCGTTCGAGATTTGGACCTCATTTGCTATTTTTACGAGAACGTCTTTTACATTACGAGAAATACATTTACCCGGAATATAGCGTTTAATCTCCGAAAATTTCCATAATTTCCTTAAAATTCTTATTAATCGTTAGGATCATAATGAAGCTTTCCATTTACAAAACTGATTTGATTTGACATATTTACTAAAAATGCCATTAAACAATGAAATAATAATATAATATAATATATCCAAAAAGTCCGTACAAGCCGGATATTACATTTGTCCCTCTCGAATCAACTATGTTTCCAACCGGAGTTGACCTTTGCCCAACAAGAGTCGACCGTTACGACGATTTCCAGCTAAAGAAAGCCGCGAAACTCTCCTCCCTTCGTTGTTTTTACCTTAAATCAAACTAACGACTCACATAAATATTAAATTTACTCAGATAATCAAAGGATTTGAGTTTCCAACCTCGAATTCAAAACTAACATTTTTGCTCTAAATCTTAAGCACGAAAATGGGAAAAGAAAACGACTTACCCTCGAAGAATGTTATCTACGCTCGAAGTCTCACACGAAGACTGCACGATTCAAATGTCGGGAAGCACAAAATTGTCGCTACCTCTCTCCCTTTCGTTTCCCTCCCTCCCGTTGCCTTTGCTGCCAAAGCAAGAGTTTCTATCCCTAATAATAATAAAACACCCTTTTTATTCCATTTAGTTAACTTTAATTTATTTTATTTAATATAATTATAATTTATATTAAAATAAAAATTCATTACATTCACATTCTTCAAACTTTGACGTTTCTCAAAAGTCACTCGAAAAATAATCTCAATTTACTAAATATTACTTTCCTTAGATTTTTAACCACATGGTAGCTCTCAAATTTTATCGACGTGGCAACAATATAACAAACGAATCAACTCATAACACGTTAACCATCAACAACGAGAAAAGTTTACATGTGGAATTTATTATTATGAAATTAGCAGATTTTTACATAGACGGAACATCAAATTCAAAGATAGGATCCTTGAAAAGAATCTCATTGCCCAACCCAAATCTTGGTTACAACAAAAGACTAAATTAAAATTAAATCAATAGTCCACACTAGATGGACCAAAGTCTACATAGTAATCACAAAGTAATAAGATAGTACAATAAAAATACAACCAAAGGAAATACTATGCATGAATCAAAATATCTCACTCTCAATATAATATGCAAACCAAGAAAAGAAGGAAAACAAGGATGTCCCTGTGGAAGATGAACATTTTAAGACTCCTCCTTACTCCTCACTCTATTTCGATGATTGAGAAGTGATTGCATGTTATGTTAGCTTGCTTGTTAGTCTCACCTCCACAAGGGAAGACATAGCTAAAAAAAAGGAGGATATCAGTTTTAGAATGTCTCAAAAAATGGAGGCTCGTAGTTCAACTCAAGCGGTAATCATTATTAAACTTTACATAGTTGAAGAAGTTACGAAGGAGGTGATCTCGAACGGCACATACATGTGTCGCTCGACCTAAGGATGTTCCTCATGATCATTCACCATCATATCCAGATTCATCATCAGTTGTTTAGATATTTATTTTATTCTTTGGAGTTGATGCAATCATGCTTAGCTAACTATCATTTTGAACTTTCTATGCATTTGTTTGTGTTTGAATTTAAATGTTTTTACTATTTTGATGATTGCTAATAGTTGGATATGGTGTTATATATTCTGATAGTTGAGATTATGCATATCTGAGTTTGGTGCTTATTGTTCATGTTTGCTTTAACGAAACATCGTGATCGACAGGAGAGTAGCGGTGGTCAATCTAATGCTCAAAGATTTGAAGCTTGTTTATAAATAGAAGCTACATCCACTATGTAACTTCTATTAATAACGCGGGGTAGGCTTTACCAGTGTCTTGAGAAAGTTAGGTCTTTGTACGAAAACTTCTATTCTTAATTTATTGTTGAAAGACAAAAGAGTGAAGCCTTACAAGTGTGGAAAGGTGATTGATGCTTAGATGATTATTCACGTGTAATCAAAAAGCTTAGTGGAAGAAATCTTCAAAGAGAAATTCGGAGTGTAGATGTAGGCAGTTTGGCTGAACAACGCAAACAATCGTGTTTGAAATCTCTCTCTTTTTCTATTATTACATGGTGTTAATTTTGTGGTAACTACCACAACAAAATAGGTGAAAATATCTTTGCAAGTATAAAAAATTTCCCCCTTTTCACTAGAGGCGCTTCAGGAGATATCCTCCTTATTTATTCACTTGTGGGTAACTGATACCCTTTATCATTTAGTCTTAAATCTTCTATTTTGCAACGCTGTTTAGAAGAGAAGAGCGAATTGGTGTGCCAGCAAATTTTGGATTAGAGGAACTCAGTTAAATCTGAGTCTGAAACGAAGGTAAAATGACCATAAACAATTCCAATTTCCTCAAAGCAACGATTTTTGGGAATTCTTGCAGTTTTGATGTGGGTGTTCAAATCATATTCCAAATTCTACTTTTCGAATGCAATTCAAGATTGGATCGCGTCTATCATCAGAACTTGGTTGGAAAAATTTGGAATTTAATATCAAGGTAAGGGAATTTCTTCAAATCTCATAAATTTGTACAATTTCTGAAATTTTAATGTGGGATTTTTATTAAGGGATAAAATCTCCTTCTTAGTGCGGCAGAGAGTTAAGGAGTCATTTATTCGGGAGATATTGAGAACTTCTAAAGGTAATTTGAAATTACATTTAAATTCTTGGATTTTTAGGTGAAAAATTTGATTTAAATTTGGAATGCATGAAGATCAGCAAATAATCACTGCTCTATGGACAAAAGTTTTAATGGATAGTGAAAATTTAGATTTTTGGTCGAGAAGCATGGAAGGAGGTGGAAAACATATCAAATTCTGAGAAATTTGAACTGAAGAATATAACGCCTAGGCGTTATGTTCATAATGCCACAATGTTCTACATAACATAAAAGATTGCGCAATTTAAGCCATGACATTATTTAGGATATATGCCACAACATTTTAGTGTCACCTCTAGGCGTTTGAGGTTGGAACTCCAAGGCATAGAGGTGGACATGTGTTAGTACACTACGGTAAAGTTATACCACAGCGTTAGTTGGGTTATGCCAAGGCATTATGATATCAAGGCACACCTATGAATTATGCTGAGGCATTTTAACACTTAGGCATACTTGAAGAGTATGTCGCAACATTTTCTTCATATTGGATCAAGTTGGATTTTTGACTCATTTGATTCCTAAATCTGTTTCTTTACCGGTTGTATTTTCCAAAAATTATTTTAGAAATTTTATATTGGTACTAATGATGGTATATTGACAGATAATGAGACCTAATATGTTTGAACTCACTTTGATTATTTGGGTTTTGGCTCTGGTAGGCCTAGTTGAGGTAGACATTTATTTTTATGTTCAACATTGCATTGTTTTCGTAACTCTAATTGTGATGTGTTCTTATATAACATGACATGTTATAAGACATATCTATTTTTATACTATATAAACTTTTTTCACTATTTTTATTTATATTGATCAACTTGGTTGTGTCAGCCAAGCTTGATTAACTTATGTGAGAGGTCTTGTTTTGTTATGCACATTCGACCGTTCGATGATATGTTTCTTTATTAACTAAAGTAATGAAACAATTATATGTGTCTTGTTATTGGCTGCAAAATCTTAAACCTAATTAGAGTTGCTCGTAGCTTTGTGATCGTTGAGTATCGTCTTTATTATTAGGAGTTCGTTAGTGATTCTATTTTCATTGAGATTTTACACATTATTCAGTAGAGGTCAATATTTTAGTATATACCACTTTTGTAGTGGAATGTTTTGAAATTTGTCTTCCTACTTAGCTTTTACAAAGATGTTTTATACTTAACATGCTCATTCATTTTCTTAGTTTTAAGTTGAATGTAAAACTTTATCCCTATTGAGTTTAGTTAATTCGGCCTAATAATCCCCCCTTTCAAGTATTATTCAAGGAGGCCATCAACTGCCAACACAAGAATAGGATCGGTGATTCACTTACTTAGTTTTGTTATATTTTCGAGCGTTTATTTTGGTGAGATTAGACTTTTATGAGATTATTTTAACTTTGCTAGACTTCCTTGTTACTTATTTATTTATATAGTTTTGGATCTATACTATTACATTGTCTTTGATGTCATTGTTGGAGCTATGTGTTCGCCCAATTTTATTAGGCCCTGACTATATTTATATTTAACACTTCTGTTGTAATAAGAAATAATAAACAATAAGGGTCGAACGATTTAGCTTGCTTTTGGGTCGATTGTTCACTGTTCTGTCTCGAGTCCCCTTGTGAGTTGTGAGAGAATTTTTTATATTAGTGTGCTCAAGGATGTAGTATTAAGCATTGAGTTTTGCACCTATTGATTTACAAACACAAAGAACTAGGAAGAAGATGAAGAACAGAGAGAAGGAAGGCGGTAGATGGAAAAGGTTTCTGCAATATGAATTTGAAAACTGTAATACATTGTACAAGTATAGAGAAAAGCATAATGATGAGAAAATGAAAAGACATTAGTTACAATTTGACTAATTGTTTTAATCCTAACTACATATACTGATACCCCCCTCAAGATCAAGGTCAGTGGCCGAAGATCTTGGAGAGAAAGCTATTGAACAGTGCCGGAGGTAAAGGTTAGGTGAGAGCGTCGGCCAATTGATTCCCCGAATGAGTGAATTTGACCAACAACCGCTTTTGAAGCACTTTTTCACGAATGAAGTGGTAGTCGATATCCACATGCTTGGATTTGGAGTGCAGGACGGGATTAGAAGCCAAATAAGTAGCACTGAGATTGTCACAGAGTATGATGGGTGGGTCGGGGAGAGCAATACCGAGTTCCTGTAATAGTGACTGGATCCACAGGACCTCGGCCGCACCATTGGCAACATTGCGATACTCTGATTCCGTGCTGGAATGAGACATGGCTTTCTGTTTAGTAGAGGACCAGGACACGAGATTCGTGCCGAGAAAAATACAGAAACCATTGGTGCTCTTGCGGTTATCGGGGTAGGAAGCCCAATCGGCATCCGTATAGCAAGTTAAGTGAACAATGGTAGAAGGCCTAAAAGAGATGCCGAGAGAGAGTGTACCTTTAAGGTAGTGTAAGATGTGCTTGACGGCTTGCCAGTGAGCGTCAGACGGTGCATGCATAAACTGTGAGGCTTTATTGACTGCGAAGACGATATCAAGTTACATGAGACAGCAGTATTGCAAACCACCAACGATGCTACGGTACAGAAAACCATCCGAAAGAGGTGTGCCAGACTATAAAGAGATGACCAGGCCAGCCACCATTGGAGTCGGAACCGGTTTGCAAGATGCCATATTGGCTCTGTGGAGAAGATCCATGATATATTGAGACTGCTAAAGATGCATAGGAGTCGAGGTGTGAGTGATAGAAATGCTCAGAAAGAACGATAGAGGCTAGAGATCTCGGACTTTGAACTGAGAGTGCAGATAGAGTAATAGCTCCTCTAAAAAGGCCAGGGAGTCACCTGTCAAAATGATATCATCCACATACATGAGCATAATGATAACAGAAGACGGTGTCCAACGTATAAATAGTGATGAATCAGACCGTGATGCGGAAAACCCAATTGAGTAAAGCATTGTGAAGTTTGGTCTACCAGGCTCTCGGAGATTGCTTGAGGCCATAGAGGGCTTTATGTAATAAGCAGATAGCCAACAGAGATGAGTAATCAACGAACCCAGGGGGTTATTGCATGTAGACCCTCTCAGTGAGATCACCATGGAGGAAAGCATTGCTGATGTCAAGTTGTTTAATAGGCCACTAAGAAGACATGACTAAAGAAAGAACAAGGCGGACAGAAGTGGGTTTGACCATTGGACTAAAGGTCTCATCATAATCAACGCCTTTAGTTTGATCATACCCTTTGACTACGAGACGAGCCTTATACCGAGAGATCGTGCCATCGGGATTTAACTTCGTTTTGAAGACCCACTTGCAGCCTATGATTTTCGCACCGCATGGAGGGGAAACCAAAATCCAAGTATTTATTTGCTGGAGGGAAGAGAATTCCTCTTTCATGGCGGCAAGCCACTGAGGATATTTGGCAGCTTGGTTAAAGGTTCAGGGTTCGGGGTTCGGGTGCAGGCTCCAGAAGGAGAGCTCCTGGCTTAAAAACACTGGCTTTAGCTCTGGTTGTCATTTGGTGGGTATTTTGAGCTGGGGGGTCGGGTAGGGGTATGGCAACGGGTGGAAGGGATTGAGGCATGGTGGGGGAGTTTAGGGGGGAAGGAGGAGTAGAGTCAGTAACAGGGAAAGGAGAGGGAACTGATATATGAGGGAGAGAGGAAGATGAGGGTGATGTAGTTACAGTGGAGGGATTTGGATGAGGTACGTAAGGAATAGAGAGTTTGAAAGGTGATGGGATGGAAATAGGTTTGGTAATTGAGGCAAAAGGAAAGTGAGACTCTACAAACGTGACATGACAGGAGATATAAATTTTATTGGACTAAGGTTCAAGACAGAGAAAACCTTTGTGGTGGAGACTAGGTCCTAGAAAGGCACATGGGCGAGAACGAGGTTGGAGTTTGTGTCGATTGAACATGCGAAGAAGAGGGAAGCACAGACAACCAAAAATACGAAGTGACAAGTAATCAGGAACTTTATGGAGTAGGGATTCATAGGGCGATTTATGTTGAAGGACAGGAGTGGGAAGCAGATTTATTAAGGTGACAGCATGGACAAAGGCATAAGGCCAGAAATGGAGAGGAACGGAGGAATGAAAAAGTAGGTCAAGGCCCGTCTCTACGACATGACGGTTTTTCCATTCAACTCTACTATTTTGGTTAGGAGTATATGGACAGGAGACATGGTGGTGAATTCCAAGAGATGTAAAGAGAGGAGTGAGGGCCTGAAATTTACCACCCAAATCCGATTGAACAGTTTTAAATTTTGCATTGAACTGAGTGTTAACGAACTGATAGAAATGAGCAAAGATGTTATACACATTACTTTTTAATTTTAAAGGAAAGAGCCAAGTGACACGAGTACAATCATCCATAAATAAGACGAAATATCAAGCACCAGTAATTGATTTAACGGGAAATGGACCCTAAACATCCGAATGTACAATATCAAAAGGGAATTTTGCACGAGATTGAGAAATGGAAAAAGGGAGTTGGTGGCTCTTGCTCATTTGGCAAGAAGTACAAAAGAGTGGGGTTTTGGTTGTTAGTACAAAAAGTGGGGTTTTGGTTTTAACAGGCACATTATAGGTTTGAAGAACCTATTGCATCACCGAAAAGGATGGATGCCCTAATCGGTGATGCCAAAAGTTCTCAGAAGGAGGCACGGTAGGGGAAGACCGAGCTTGGAGCATCAAAAAAGGGGCGAATGATGGAGTATGATAAAGATCGTTATTGAGACAGCCATGGAGCAGTGTCTGGTGAGTGGTCTGATCCTTGACAAAAAAAGAATTTGGATGAAACTCAACAAACACATAATTATCTTCATAGAGTTTAGAAACACTTAAGAGATTGTGAGACAGAGTAGAAGAGTGATAGACATGCGGCAAAGTGAGGGATCGGCCAAGCGCCAGAATAGTAGCAGAACCAAATTTGGAGAGAGGTAGAAGAGTACCTTCGACAGTGGCTATTTGCAACAGAGAGGAGAGAGGCTGAGGGCAGCTGAGGAGATGAGAGTCCGCGCATGAAATGGCGGGTGGCACCGGAGTCGAGAACCCAGGGGTTGGCCGACGACAGGGCAGGAGTAGGGAGAAGTCCTGGAGAGTTCTGGTGGGGAGCAGGGGAGAAGACGGGTGAGGTGTATTGAAAATCTGGACAGGCCGGGTCAGGTGGAGAAGAGAAGGACTATGCAGGTATGAGAGGGGTGGTAAGAGGGCTGAGCTGGGGTTGAGTCAGGTAGATAATAGGTAAAATGGGCTTGGGCTTGGGCTGGAGAGTAGGCGTGCTGGGCTGCAGAAGGGAGTTGATAGCAGCGCAATGCCGAGTGGCCCAGTTTGTTGCAAATCTGGCACCGAAGACGGTTTGGCTGCGTCGGCCGATTGGGTCGCCACTTCCCGGCCTGTTGGGAGAAGTCTGATCCACGCTGAAATGGAGCAGGCGAGAATGGAGGACAAGCAGAGAAATTCGTGCGAGAGTTCCACGACGGCCGATAGGGACGCTGAGAGACAAAATGCGCCTGCATCTAGGCCAGCGTCGGAATGGCGATGATGGAGTTTTGTTTTTCCAGACTGAAATCAAAACTTTGGAGCTGGTTCTGGACTTCTTCCAGCAGAGGTTCATCGGCGCGATTGGTAACCGAGGACACGAACGCATTGTACTCGCTGCCCAGGCCGTTGAGGAAGTAGATGATTTTGTCCTTGTAGCTAACCGGCTCGCCGATTGCCGCAAGAGTATTGCACAGGGCAGTGAATTTCTGGGAATAATTGGAGGCTGAGAGGCTGTCTTTGGAGAGAGAGTGTAAACGGCTTCGTAGATCCGTGATGTAGGCCAAGGAGAAGGAAGCAAAAAGTCGTTCCAGGGCTGACCAGACTTCGTTGGTGGTGGAGATCCTCGGACAGAGAGGCAAAAATCCAACTCATAACGATTCTGTTGTATCGTTGCCAGAGGGTGTGTTCTGGGTTGATTTGGGTGGAGGTTGTATCCAAAAATTTGGGAGGTGAGGGAGAGGAAGGGTCCAGGAGATGTTCAATGTCATTCGCAATGAAGATGTTGAGAAGCTGCGCCTTCCAGACGAGGTAGTTCGAGTTATTGAGCTTAACTGTGAGGGTTTGGTTTTGTAATACCCGATTTTACGAGATATTAATATTATATTATATGATGGCATTTTTGTAAATATGTCAAATCAAATCCGTTTTACAAAAAGAAAGCGTCATTAGAATCCTAACGATTAATGGGAATTTTAAGGAATTTACGAGAATTTTCGGAGTAATAACGCTATATTTCAAGTAATTAACTTTCTCGTAATATAAAGGACGTTTTAGTAAAAACAGTAAATGAGGTCCGATTTGCGAACGGACAGTTTTAATAGAACCCTAATAATAAGTTGGAGTTATTGACAAAATAAGAAAATTTGGAGAAAACGAATAGTTAGCCGATTCACGAAACGAAGGACGAAACGAATATAAAATATGTACTAAGGGCAAAATGGTAATTTTACAAACAAAATTTTAATTAAAAACATCACAGCCCTCTTCTCCTTCACCATTTCACTCTAGAACCTTTTTTTCTTCTTTTCTCCCTTGCGATTTCCTTTCTGCCGACGGCGAGTTCTCCACTTCCGACCTTCGTTTTTCCTCTGTTCGTCTTCCGTTCTTCACGTTTTTTCCTCCAATCGACGCTCTAGGTATGAATCTATAGTTTTAGAGCGTTAGTTTTCGATTTTTAGAAAGTTATACATTTAGGTTTTCGTTTAGGGTTATCGTAAAAATCAAGATTTAGGGTTTGAAATCGATAAGTCGTCATAGTTTATGAATGTATTGAACATATTAAGCGTTATTGGACGAAGTTAGATTAATTTGTGAAAAATGTTAAAATTGGAGAATTTTCGGGTTTTTAGGAAAACCCGTTAATTGTGATTTTGAATTATCGAGCACTAATTGGTGGTTTAAATGCTTCGATTAGTTAAGTTAGAACTTTTAGGAATTTCTTTAGTTAAGGTTTTGTCAATTTGAACGTTTAGAAGTTAAACTCGTTTTAACGCCGATGTTGTATTTTGCTTCAGACAAACAACGCTCGTGGACGGAGCTTGAGCTGCTTTGGACACGAGGTAAGTTCTCGTGATTTTCTCTGGCCGATTGGCCTACACCGTACGTCGAAGTCGTCTCGAGGAGTTTTGGTGACGCAGATGTTTAAATTGTTTTGGTCGGGTAGTTAGGATTAGTTCTGTATAGGTTATGCTTTATTGTCTCGATGGTACGAATCATGTATGTTTACTTTCTGTCGTAGTGAACTGTTCACGCATCACGTGTTTTAAAAGAACATAGAAAATGAATTTCCGCATGATGTTTTAAAGAAAATGGCGATGTGGCCTGGAGAGGGGCACGCCCTATTGTGAAGATTGATTACGGGTTTGTCACAATACCACATCTATTGCATACTCATACAGTTATACAGTTATACAGTTATAGGTCATGCGAGATGGGGCTCAGGCACGGCTGTACGCGTTGTAAGCGTGTACCCCCCTCTTCTAGCTGGAAAGAGTAGTCCGACCGCTGGATGTGCTCTCTTCGGTTAGGAGGCTGAGATCTCGGTGACACCCACAGAGTAAAGATAAAGAAAATGTTGCATGATTTCTGAACTCATATGCATAGCATGCATTTACATTTACGAGAGCTTGCTGAGATTTTTATCTCATAGGTGTCTGTATGGTGTAGGTGACTTCGACATAGCTGAGGACGAGATTCCTCCACCTGAGGAGTGATGCAGTTGACGGAGGATGGTCGCGGGAGTGTGTTGGCACAGTCGAGGCGTATTTTGACCCGTGGGACTCATGGTTAGATGTTTTGTGGACTTTGGGAATTGTCGGGCTGAAATATGTATAAAGTTAGAACATTTTAGGTTGCTTGGTTCTGATAGTAGATAGGTTTATATTTGATGTTTTAAACGTTTTTGGAAACCTGTTTATAAATTGTTTTTGTAAAGTTTTCATTGGAACTGCGTGGTAATTTGAAACAGGAGGGATTGTCAATTTTTAAACGTATCCACGCAGTTCGTTTTTACGAAAGTTTAATATATGTTTAGCCCGTTTAATTGGGATTGATAAATTGCTAAGTGAGTTAAGTTTTGTTGAAATGTTAGAATTTATGGTATACAAGAATGGAAGAATGCATGAAGAAAAAGGTAAGTATTGCTCTCTGGAATTTCGGATTCCAGAGAGCGTTTGTATGAAAAATAAAAGAGAAAGATGAAGAAGAAAGTGGCAACTGGGCGCGAGAGGTGAGGGGCAATGATCGCCCCTCCTTGTCTTGATACAGCGACCGATCGCTGGCACAGAGGGGCGACTGATCGCCCCTGCTGTTTGGTGCATCAGCGATCGATCTCCAAAAATTATGGAGATCGATCGCCCCTCCTGTTGTTGCCCTCGGCGATCGATCTCCTGAAATATGGAGATCGATCGCCCCTAATGTTTTTGGCAGCGTTGACGTTTCTGCCCTCCCCTTTAATTGAATTGTTTTAATTGTTTTTACTTTAATTATTTTTGCTTTAAATTGTTTTAAGGTTAATAATGGTTTTGTTTTAAATGGTTTAAAACATAGACTTCAATTCCGATTTTCGGTTTAAATTCCGCCTAGAGTTTATTTAAAGTATAGGAAAAAAATATATATATACGAAAAATTGGGCACAGTATTAGGGTCGTGACAGGTTTACTGCGGGTAATGGAGGCAGAGAGGAGGAATTAGAAACCGCATGAGAGGGAATGAGAGAGGAGGGAACAGTCGAACTAGAGGAAGCTATTTCTAGCTCTGATATCACGTTGTGTTTTGCACCTTTTGATTTACAAACACAAAGAACCAAGAAGAAGATGAAGAACAATGTTGATTTACAAACACAAAGAACCAAAAAGAAGATGAAGAACAGAGAGAAGGAAGGCGGCAGATGGAAAAGGTTTCTGCAATATGAATTTGAAAATTGTAATACATTGTACAAGTATAGAGAAAAACGTAATAATGAGGAAATGAAAAAACATTAGTTACAATTTGACTAAATGGTTTAATCCTAACTATATGTACTGATATTAAGAACTAATTTGAGTTTGTAAATAAATCTTATGTTTTCTAGAAGATAACATTGGGTAAGTGAATAAACTGACAGGTCATTGCTATTACTTTATTTGTAGCCTTAAGAGTTGAGCTACTTGTTTTATTCAAAGGGGATAGAGATGACCCTCTTCTTGTTGCATGAAGTTAATTCAGATGATTGAAATCTTCTAGTATATGATAATGGACCAGATCCCCCTATTTATGAGAACTTGTAAAGCAACGATCAACGTATGAAATGTCACTTTTATGCATTGTAAAGGATTAATTTTGCTGGATTTATTTTAGACAAGATGAAGAAAACATGGTGAAAGCCATGAAGGCTAGATTATTTGGTTGATGATGGATTAGATCCACTAATTGAAGAAAAATTAATTTAAGATATGATAAAAAAAATCTAAATACCATTGATAAGGGTAGAGTTCGGGATTGGCTTCAGTACATTTTGAAGTTGTTAGAATTTGGTGTGACCCGAATTCTATATGGGCCAGACCGGTTAGGTCCATTTTGGGAATCTCATTAGAGTTTTGTTTTCTCTATAAATTGATGTAAACTAGAGTCACAAAACCTGCGGTTGTATTTCGATCTTCATAGTAGATTTGTTCCTCTGCCCGTGGTTTTTTCCCGTAAGGGTTTTTCCACGTAAAATTCGGTGTTCATTATTTTCTCGTTTTTCTTTTTCAGTTTATTGATCGTTCGTTACAGGTGGATTAAGGCGTCTAATCCTAACAGAAGTGATGATAAAAAATTTATAAGAATCTATTACTTGGTTAACAGTATGAAATTGGTACACTTTGAGGCAAAGTATGATGTGTAACTTGAGATGTAGACAGAGCATAATGGGTGAGTATCATGATTTAGTCTAAGAGGCACTCTAATTTTTTTGAAATATCAAGGCAATTGGTTACAACGGATAAAGCTATGAGTTTGGAAAGCACTTGAGGCTTAAAATTATATTTAGACTACGAGTTTAGCTTCGTCACAATTGATAGTGTTAATGCGCTCCAACCCATTGACTAAGCTTATAGTTTCTTTAAATTTGATTATCTTTTAATACTTGAGTTGAGGCTAATTTTGACAAGTGTTTAGTTGTCATCACGACTATTCTTTTTCATTTTATTGGATACACATTGTTGGACATCGAAACAAAATATATGATATCTCTTGAAAAAAAATTTATTACGTAAATATATTTTGTATAAATATTATTTCAAATTGGTGACTTAATAAATAAAAATCATGATTTTGCTATTAATGTTATATCACACTGCAACATCACGTTTTCATATGGAAAATTTGTTTTTATGTCTATTTAGCGAAAATCTTGGGTGAAATTATATATTAAGATTTATCTTAAAAAGAACATTGAAATGAAAAATTGGAGAGTTGAAAGATCACAATTTGTTAGAAGGGAAGTTAACAAAGCTGAAATAGTGGAGAAAAAAGAATAAAAGCTGAAAAAATGGAAAAAAAGAGGAAACGACTAAAATAATTGAGAAAGAAGAGGGAACGATTGAGATGATTGGTGGCACTTGGCAGGGAAATATTCTGATTTGATTTTCAAATTTTAGATGGAGGAGAGAGAAAGCAAAATGAAGGTAGAAACATATTTAATGTTAAATAGAGCCATAAAAAAACCATCAGAAGGATTGAGAACAAATTGAGAGGTGGATTCATTCTAATGTCTAAATGTAGCTAGTGGAAGGAATCCAATATCAAACTAGTTCTTTCTTCAATCCAGATCGTCATTTCAATCTCTTCTCAGACACTATTATAGTGATGAGAATTTTTGTACAGTGCACCATCACGTCGAAGAGAAAAATATTTATATTTATTATTTTTGATGTGATGATTTTATGATTAATATGATGATCCTTTTTTCTTCGTTGGTAGGAAAAAAAACCTAACTACGGGAATTTATATACTTTTGTTGAATTTTGTTGCTTGACAAATTAGATAATTCAATATAATTTTAATGAAAACTTTATTTACTGTGCAAAATGCATGACAAATAATTGAATACCTATTATACTTAAATAAGAATCATGACAGATAATTTACTTTATATATGTTATGTTGTTAATTTTAAATATTTACGTATCATTTTATTTGGATCACATGACCAATTTAAAATTATTTTTAATTGAATTCTATATATCATTTGGCTGTTATAAATCTGATGAAAATATTGTATGAATTAGTCAAAAAACTCTAACGAGACTTGCATAAAAAAGAAATAATAGGGCGATGTTTTAGTTCAAAGTATCAGGAGGAAATCCTATGACACCTACTGCATCAAGGTTGTTTTATATGCACGTCACAAAATGAGTAATAGGGCGGTGATGACTTGCTCTTTGAGTTTCAAATCCCTAAATATGACCATGGTATTATTATTTGTTTACTATCGTTCATACAAGTTGTTTCGTAAATGACCATTGTTCACAGAAAACCCAAGTATTGGGGCTTGATCTTCGGATCTCGCATTGCTTGTCTTTTCTTTCTAACTCCCGAGGTGCTGTTAGACTCCAGTCGCTGCCTTTTTTTTCACTGAGGTGAATTTTTATAAGATACATACGATGATGGCGTATTTTCTTATAGTCGTCTATGTATGCGACAAAGGTTTAACTTAATGTCTCATCAGTGGCTCGTGAAGCCTGTTTTGTAAAATGTTGTAAATAAGTTTTCATGAGACAATGTTTGAAAACCATTTGATATCGCATCATGTTTTGAAAGAAAATGTAAAAGAAGTTTTACATGCATTTAATATAACATTTCTACTGATTTAGTCACTCACCCCAACAACCTCCTTCTCTTTCCAAGAAAGAACAAGAGCAGCGAGTAATTGGAGATCAGGAGCTGTCTCCTTATTTTATTTCCTTTTGCACTTAAGTGTTTAGTTTTTTCCTAGCGAGAACTTATCTTTAGATAGATTAATTTGGATTTGGATTTGGATTTGGATTGAAGTTGGATATCTAAACTTATTGAACTGTTTTATTTTATCGCACTATTATATATGTAGTTACTGTGTGAATCTTGGCTTTTGATAATATGTTCAAGTCTTCCGTTATGAACTCAAGCCTTGGGCTGGGTGATCGGGTCCTCCCTAAGAATCGTGTCCCCTGACCCGGGGTTCTGTTAGGCCCGCTTTTGGGTCGTGACACTTTGAGTGGGTTTGGTTTGACTGAACCAAGTTTGGTTCACCTGAACTGATTTTGGTTCACTAAAATGGTTCCTGATTTTATGGACCAATTTTTGATTGGTTCAAGAGAGTTGGATTGGGTTGGGCTTACTAGTTTGGGGTTGGGTTTTAGGTCAGTTCGGGTCGGAGCTCCAATCGAGTAAGGTATTTTATTCTACACCTGATGTATGAAGTTGGATATCTAAACTTATTGAACTGTTTTATTTTATCGCACTATTATATATGTAGTTACTGTTGTGAATCTTGGCTTTGATAAATATGTTCAAGTCTTCCGTTATGAAACTCAAGCCTTGGGCTGGGTGATCGGGTCCTCCCTAAGAATCGTGTCCCCTGACCCGGGGTTCTGTTAGGCCCGCTTTGGGTCGTGACACTTTGAGTGGGTTTGGTTTGACTGAACCAAGTTTGGTTCACCTGAACTGATTTTGGTTCACTAAAATGGTTCCTGATTTTATGGACCAATTTTTGATTGGTTCAAGAGAGTTGGATTGGGTTGGGCTTACTAGTTTGGGTTGGGTTTTAGGTCAGTTCGGGTCGGAGCTCCAAATCGAGTAAGGTATTTTATTCTACACCTGATGTAACGCCCCGAGTTATCTGAACCCGGTTCGCTACTCATTACTTGATCATAACTAAGAAATTTCGAATAAATTTAAAACTTCATTCGACATTCAAAATTTGACATTTTCTAAACGTTCAAAACATTTGAAAACTTTGCAGCGGAAAATTATTTAAAACTACAATGAGGATTTAACTAGCTGTGAAAATATTGTTGGAAAGATTAATGGAAATGTTTAAAGTATTCGGTCAAGAGAAAATAAGGTTTTAAATGATGGACTACTCAAGGAATTACAAAAGTCGAATTCATCTGCCGACGACAAAGTCAACGGAAGGAAACGGAACGAGGTTCCTGCCGATGACGTCACGAGTTGAACTCGTCTGCCGACGACAAAGTCAACGGAAGGAAACGGAACGAGGTTCCTGCCGATGACGTCACGAGTTGAACTCGTCTGCCGACGACTAGTCAACGGAAGGAGCAGAAGCAGAAAACCAAAGGCTTCTGCCGATGACGTCTACACAACTTCTCCCACAACTTCATCTGCTGATGAAATCATGGTAACTTCACACACCACTTCATCTGCCAATGAAGTTAACATAACTTCATCTGCCGATGAAGTCAGCGCAATTTCATCTCTCAATAGACAAACACACGTCATCTTCCGATAACAACAATATGACTCCACGCCTTCCGATTCGCTAAACGACAAACGGGTTACTCTACACCTTCCGATTCGCTAAACGACAAACGGGTTTCTCCCTCTTCCGATGGAATGGACTACATCTGTCGACACGTGCTACTCACGTAACTCCTTAAAGCATCTACTGATAGACTTTAAAATTTACATCTTCCGATGGCTTTTCTGAAGACATCTTCCGATAGAATTTAAAATTTACTCAACATCTACTGACAGATATCATCTGTCGATAGAGAGCAAAACAACAACTCTAATCGCTTCACTTGCAAATCTAGTAATAAACCAACAGAATACTAAATTCAGAGAAAACTAAGAATACTTTTGAAAACTTCAAGTAACTCATTCTTGCTAAAACTAACCAGAGACAATCCAAACCTTTGTGTCACTAGAAACTCATAAGTACTATCTTGAAATCCCAACAGAATATCGTTATCAGAAAAGAAACTCAAAAGCGAATTCCAAAACATTAAAATTTCTACTGTCATGAAAGGCTCAGTATAATAAATTTAAAATACTGTCAATTAATCTTTGTTAGTCAATGACACCAGTCAAAACCGCCCCATCAGATGCCTGACCGTTGCACAGCCGTGCTCCACCAACCTCATCTACTCGGTTATGCTCTCAGGGAAATCACCTGCTGTATCCTCAACACCTACATCACAAAACTCATCTATTAGCCTAATGCTAAGCAGTAAAGCATTTAATGAAATGTATGCTGAAACATAAACCCTGATCATGCAGTTTCTAATTTTCTCAACCAGTTGTGCATCGTTTCATAACTGGTCTGATCCCTAAGTTCCCCTTGGGAGTGGGATCGGTTTCTCCCAATGTAATAAATCCTCTACTCAGTTAAGGGGCGGATTACTTCCCTTAACAGCTAATTAACAGATCCCTTAATTCCCTTGGGAGTGGGATCGGTTCTCCAATGTAATAAATCCTCTACTCAGTAGGGCGGATTACTTCCCTTAAACAGTACTCTGTTTCATTCAATTCATACTCACCTAACCTTGCACATAAATTCATTTTGGCGATTACTTCCCTTAACAGCTACTCTGTTTCATTCAATTCATACTCATCATAACCTTGCACATAAATTCATTTTCGTAATTCTTCAAAAACTTAATGCATGACATAAAGAAAAGAAACACTCAAACATGCATAAACCTACTGTTTTGTGATGTAGGCCCGAAGGCTCACACATTACTTTACTTACCTGGCTCCTGGAAATCGCTCGGCTATATGCTACTCCAAAAATCTGCTCACCTAAAACCATTGACAGATTATGGATTAGATCTCCACTAAACTTTATCTAACTACTGAAGTCTAAGGAAGCCAGTTTGGGGCTCTACTGATTAAGCATTCCCGATACATCACTAAACCCCAAAACCCAAATCTCTCGCCCGCAGCTTATCGAAGATACATACATTGCAATCCTTCAGCTACCCTAGCACTAGAACGGCAAGTAGTTGATTCAAAACTCACCTTGGTTGGGGAAAACCGGAGGGGAAATCGCCCAGAGGTAGTCTGCTTGAGCTGAGAGGTAAGAGTAATAATACAGTGGCGGCTAAACCTCACTAAACCTTTCCTTAAATACCTTATCCACAATATAAATTCGCAATTACCACTTTGCCCCTGCCTAGTCATTTACAACCTAATCAACATTTCACTAAATTTTAACCATAAAAATTATATTCCACCGTTTAATAACTTATTTTGATTTATTGAAACCGGGTGCTACACCTGATTGCTTGCGTTGCAACCTCCTCCTAATTGCTCAGCATTTTCCCTAGCACTGACGATGAAATTCAACATAATCGCGAGGCCCTTTGGATTAGAAAAGAAATGTATAGAAGCAAAACCCATTTTGTTTTCGTCGAAGCCACGTTCATACTTACCATTTAGCTCAGGTTCTTCTCGGAGTTGGCTTCTTTGATCGGATTTCGTTGCTAATGGTTGCTCTCAAATTTTCACAAGTGAAGGTTGAAGAGAGTTGAAGAGAAATCTTGTTGCTTCGTAGAAGGAGAATGAGACTATTTTAAAGGGTAGTTTTTTCTCCTTTTCCAAGTTAGCAGAGAAGAGAGAAGGAAGTTAAAGAATAAGATAGGAGTGGGTAGGCAAAACTTAAAAAAAAATTATTAACATGCTGAGATTTTAAAATTTAAATTCTAATAAGGGTTTTCACTAATGAAACTTGATTTAGGGCACATAAATTTATTCCTAAAAATTTCATATTTTACAATCTACCCTCTAAAAAAAATTTTGTTCTCAAAATTAGGCTACTTAAATGTCTCTTGGATACTTTGCTTTCATATCCTCTTTGTGTTCCTAAGTTGTTACTCTAAGTTTCTTTTCTTTCATAATAATCGAACAAGTAAAATCTTTTGTTCCTTAACTCCCTTTCTTCAATCTCAAGAATTCATATTAGTCTTTCCTCAAATGTTAAGTTAGGGTTGAGCTAAAAATCTATAGACTCAGTTGGCAGAATATGCAAAGGATCATAGTTGTATTTCTTCAACATAGAGATATGAAATACATTATGCACTTGCATATATGAATCTAGTAAATCTGATTGATACGCCACATTTCCAATTCTATTTGCAATGACAAATGAACCTATGAATCTCGAGCTTAGCTTATCTTTCTTGCCAAATCTTATTATGCCTTTCATTGGGGAGAATTTTAGAAATACTCGATCACCTTCTACAAATTCTAGTCTTTTCCTTCTTCGGTCGGCATAACTTTTTTGTCTATTCTAAACTATTCAAATTTGTTGTCACATTAAAGTAACCACCTCAGCAATCTGTCGTAAAATATTAGGTTCAACTAATTTGCCCTCTTCGACTTCGTCCCAATGTACAGGTGATCTACATTTCTTTTCATATAATGCCTTAAAAGGCGTTATCCCAATAGATGCTTGATAACTATTATTATATGCAAACTCTATCTATGACAGATTCTTAATCTACTTTTCTTGAAAATCAATCATGCAGGCTCTTAGCATATCTTTTGAAGTTTGGACTGTTTTTTCTTATTGCCCATCAGTTTGAGGGTGGAAGACCGAACTGAAATTTAATTATGTCCTCGTTCCCTTCTGCATACTCCTCTAGAACTTAAAAGTAAATCGAGTATCTCGGTATGATATTATGGAAACATGTATACCATGCAATATGAAAACTTCCTGAACATAAAGCTCGACAAATTGGTCCATAGTATAAGTGGCTTGCTTAAAAAGGAAATGTGTCGATTTAGTCAAAAGATCCACAATAACTCATATAGAGTCAAAGCCTTTAATTGTCTTTTGCAATCCTACAACAAAGTCCATGATTATATGTTCTCATTTTCATTGTGGTATCGTCAATAGTTGGAGTGTGTCTGCCAGCCTTTTGATGTTCTGCCTTAACTTGTTAACAAGTAACACACTGTTCTACAAACTTTTTCATGTCAAGTTTCAATCCACGTCACCAGTAGTGTTATTTCACATCACGATACATATTAGTAGTACCCGAGTGAATGGAATATGGAGTAGAATGAAACTCTTTTAAGATCATCAATATTGAGCACACACCATCGCCCTCTAAATTGAATGATTCCATCTTATGATAGAAAAAATTCAGACACGTCTCCTGCTTCAATTCGAGTTTTCTTTATTTTCAAGAGTGGGTCTTCTTGTTGCTTATTTCTTCTAAAATGTTTGATTGTAATGCTAATGCATATAAGCTTTCAGTTAAATCCAAGAGGCACAACTTCTACCTCTAGCCCTTGTAGTTCCTTGATTAGTTCTCGCAGATAGATTCTTAAGTTTGAAACTTTGAGGGGATCTTCCTGCTCAAAGCATCAACCACTACATTAGCCTTTCTAGGGTGATAAATAATCTCATAGTCATAATCTTTCACCAATTCTAACCATTTGCGTTGTCTCATATTCAACTGTTTATGTGTTAAGAAATATTTCAAGCTTTTATGGTCAGTGTAGATCTTGCATCTTTTACCGTATAAATAATTTATGCAGATTTTTAGAGCAAAAACCATTGCAGTGAGTTCTAGGTCGTGAGTTCTATAATTCTTTTCATGTTCCTTCAACTGTCTAGACACGTATGTCACCACTCTTCCTTATCGCATGAGTACACATCACAACCCATATTTTGAAGCGTCACCTATATACTACAAATTTTTCAATAGCAGAGGGAATAGTAAGCACAATGGGTGAGATTAATCTGCTTTTCAACTCTTGAAAACTCTTTCCACATTCTTCTGTCCATATATATCTGGCATTTTTCTTAGTTAGCTCGATAAGTGGAGTGACTATTTTTGAAAATCCTTCTATGAACCTACTATAATAACTTGTTAAACCAAGAAAACTCTATACTTCAGCAACATTCTTGGGTTGAGGCTAATTATTGACTGCTTCAATCTTTCCAAGGTCGACTGATACACCTTCTTTAGAAATTATATGACCTAAGAAAATAACTTTTTCATACTATAATTCACATTTAGAAAATTTTACATAAAGTTTATTTTTCTTCAAGGTTGATAAAACAATCTTTAAATGTTCTTTGTGCTATTTCTTATTACAAGAATAAATAAGGATATCATCAATGAATACTATTAAAAAGTTGTCTAAGTGCTCCTTAAATACTTGATTCATTAAATCTATAAATGTTGTTGGTGCATTGCTTAATCTAAATGGCATAGCTCAGAACTCACAATGACCATAAAGAGTGTGAAACGTTGTTTTGTAAACATGTAACGCCCCGAGTTATCTGAACTCAGTTCGTTACACAAAAGTTCGTACATGACTAAGAAATCTCAACTGTATTATTATTATTATTTTTTTAACTTTGCTCAACATTCAACATTTGACATAAGCTAAAATCTCAAAACATTTAAAACTTGTAGCGGAAATCATTTGGACAACAATAGAATTAAATAAAACTATGAACATTGTTTGAAATGTAAGAAATAAACGGCTAAAAAGAAATAGAGGTTTAAATCATGAAATACTTGGGAAGTCGCAGAAGTCAAACGCATCTGCCGATGGATAAAGTCAACAGAAGAAGCAGAAACAGCAAATAGAAGGCTTCTACCGATGACGTGGACCAGAAGAGTTGGAAACAAAAGACGTCTCTCGATGGACTGCATCTACCGATGACGTCAGCCGGATAAATCAATTATCCGACATCGACCGATCGCAAAACGACAAGTTTTGCGACTTGTATCTACCGACGGCAAAACGACAAAAATCTCTCATTCCCTTCTTCCGATAGAATAAACTGCATATACCGATCACTAAACGACAAAGCATAATACTCAATCATACCGGTAGTGCAAAATCTACATCTTCCGATAGAATTAAACCTATATCATCCGATGGCTTTTCTGAAGACATCTTCCGATAGAGAACAGAGCGACATTTCAACTATTTCTTGCTATCCAAGCACAACTCTAAGTACAGAAAATAATTTACTTATTTCACCATAACCATTCAAAAACAATTCAAATCATTGCATTACTCAAGTCCAGTATAATCCAGTGTTAAAAACCAACGAAATACTATTATCAGAAAAGTCTCAAAGTACTTTTTGAAAACATCAAAGCAACTTCTATCCTCAGAAAGTTTAACATACTCAAATTGAAATCATTGTCTACTAAACCTTCACAACCACTGACACCAGTTAAACCGCCCCATCAGATGCCAGATCGATGCCTGATTGCACCCCTCCAACCTGCCTAGTCCTCAATCAACTCAGAGAATTCACCTGCAGTATCCTCAACACCTACATCACAAAACTCATCTATTAGCCTAATGCTAAGTAAGTAAAGCAGTAATGAAATGAAATGCTGAAACATAAATTCCTGAACATGCAATTTCTACTTTCTCATCTCAGTTGCATTCACATTCATTCATAAGATGATCTGATCCCTCGGTTCCCTTGGGAAGTGGATCAATTTTTCCAATGTTATACATCCTCTACTCGATTAAGGGGCAGATGAATTCCCTTAATAGCTGATCTGATCCCCCTGTTTCCTTGGGAGTGGGATCAATCCTCCCAATGTTATAAATCCCTTCATAAGTTAAGGGGTGGATTAGTTCTCTTAATAGTTTGTCTGTCACATTCAGTTCATACCTTACCATCCCTACATGGAAATTCATTTTCGTAATCTTTCAAAAAAACATGATGCATGACATACAAAATCATTCACAAGATACATAACCCTACTGTTTTGTGATGTAGGCCCGAAAGCACATGCATACTTTACTTACCTGGCTTCTGAAAATTGTCTGGTCGCTAGCTACTTCGGAAATCTGCTCACCTAAGTTCATAACAGAATATAAATCAAAACTTCACTAAACCTCACCGAGAATCAAACAGTGGTTCGAAGAATCCAGTTAGAAACTCTACTACCCGAGCATTCCCCCTTTATCACTAAAACCCGAATCTACGCTCAATCTCAGCATCCTCAAAATCCTCACATTGCACTCCTTCAAGCATTTAACCACTATATCATAAGAGAAATGAGGAAAACTTACCTAAGTCGAAGGAGAATCGGGCGAGGAAAATCGCCTAGAGAGCTCGGCTGCTTGAGCTGAAAACCCGAAGAGAAAAGTATGAAATAGTGGCGGCTACAGTGCATTAAACCCAATCTCTCTTTCCTTAAATACGTTATCCACTTTTAAAAATGTAATTTACTTTAATGCCCTTGTCTAGTCTAATCATTCAATAACCCTACTTAAATTATTGACTAATAAAGTGTATACCATTAATAATAAAAGAGCTGGTTCGATAGAACTGGGTGTTACAAAACACCTTCTTCTTTAATCCTTAATTGATGGTAGTCTGATCTGAGGTCTATTTTAGAGAACACTTCAGCTCCTCTTAATTGTTCAAATAAGTTATTTATTCTTGAAAGTGGATATTTGTTCTTTATAGTGACTTTGTTAAGTTTTTTGTAGTTAATACATAATCTCATAGAATTATCTTTCTTTTTCATGAAAAATATGTTAGAATTGGTGTAACCCGAATTCTAGTTGGGCCGGGTCGGGCCCGTATATCAATATTAGAGTTTTATATTTTCTCTATATATTGATGCTTGAGTCGCAAAACTCATTGTACCGAATTTGATATTAGTGATTCTCTCCTCTGCCCATGGTTTTTTTCCCTTTCTAGGGTTTCCACGTAAAAATTTGGTGTCCATTATTTTCTCATTTTTCTTTTTCGGTTTCTCGATCGTTCGTTACAGGTGGATTAGGGCATCTAATCCTAACAACTGGTATCAGAGCATCAGGTTGAAGCGGTTTTTTGAAAATCAGGATTTGATTCTTCGAAGGATATCGATCGATTTGAGGTTTGTAATTTCGATAAATTGAAATTGTAATTTTGGAGGAAAAAGAATTTGTCGAAGGAAATAAAAACAAAAAAACAAAAATAAAAATTGTGTTGTTCTGTTCTGGCCGCGAAGAACAACGAAGGAGACTGCCCGAAGCAGAACCCCGCCTGAAGCCCGAGCAGCGATGACTAGAGGCCATCGATGCCGCCAACCGTCGTGCGAAGAGAGAACCTGCCATCACCGCGTCGTCTCAGACACGCGCGGACAGAGAACTTCTCTGTCCTGTTCTACCCGAGCCGCAGCCCACGCAAAGCGCCGCCGTTCTGCCATCATCGCACGTGCATCCGAGGAGAAGAGAGCATCACGCGAAGAGAGGAATCGTCACCGCCGTCGGCTGCTAGGCAACAAAGGAGAACCCAACCGTACTTCAGCATCTCGCCGCCAATTCTGCACAGGTTAGTGCGAAAACCTTCTGCCGATCTGTTCTGTTTATCCACCGCCAGCGAAGTTCCGATCTCAGGTTCTCTGGCGTCCGAACAGTGAACAAATTCAAGCTTGGAATTTTGTTCTGGTTTGTGGAGCAAATTGGTGCTTCAGTATATTTGGTAAATTTTTATTTTCAGAATTTATTTGGGAACTGATATTGGGTGAACAGTGAAGGCGAAGTGAAGAGATTCAAAGTTGGAAATTTTGTTGAATTTCAATATTTGAAAATATCGAAGAAAATATTTAGGTAAGGTTATTGATTCAGATATTTTCGGGCTCGGATAATTTATTTGGCGGATTTACTGATATTGTGGAGATTAATTATTGGGGCTGAATAATTGATCTTGAAATATCTGTTTTTGGAGCATTGATTATTGATAACATGGCAGATGACGATAGCACAGGACACGGTATTGGAAAATATGATGGGACGGATTTTGCATTCTGGAGAATGTAAATCGAGGATTAATGTACAGAAAAAGACTTCATCTTCCTTTGAGTGCGAAACCAGAGAAGATGGAAGACGGTGAATGGAATCTCCTTGATAGACAAGTTTTGGGAGTCGTCCGATTGACGCAAGTCAAAAGCGTTGCTCACAACATGGTGAAGAAGAAGACCACCGCGAGTCTGATGAAGGCTCTATCTGATATATACAAGAAACCATCTGCGAATAATAAGGTATTTCTTATGAAGAAGCTTTTTAATATGAAGATGATTGATGGAACTTCTGTCGCAGCACATTTGAATGAATTCAATACGATTGTGAATCAATTGCTATCTGTGAAAATTGATTTTGGGGATGAGGTTTGTGCCCTAATTTTGTTGGCATCTCTACCGAATAGTTGGGAGCCTATGAGAGCAGCAGTTAGTAACTCAGTTGGAAGTGATAAACTTGTATTCACCGATGTGAGGGATCGTATTCTTGTTGAGGAGGTTCGTAAGATTGATTCTGGTGAAACATCGACAGGTTCAGCTCTGAATGTTGAAAATAGGGGCAGAAGTCAAAGTAAAAGTCCGGGCAATAGAAATCAAAGTCAGAGGAAGTCTGGAAAACACAGCAACTTTGAATGTTATCATTGTAACAAGAAAGGATACATAAAGAGATTTTGTCACAAGTTTCTTCGGGAGAATCTGAATGCCAAAGGAAAGGAAAAGATGTTCAAAGAGGGTGACACAGACGAGGAGGTAGACACAGCCACCGAGGAGTTCTTTAGTGTGTACGACGAGAATGTCATAAAATTAACTTGCCAAGATACGAGTTGGGTGATTGATAGTAGCGCTTCAATACATGCCACTTCGCGGAGAGATTTCTTTCCGTCCTACACTTTTGGTGACTTTGGAAGTGTGAGGATGAGAAATGGTAACTGTTAGTGATTTTACACACTTACACGCAAGTGCACGTGTCGCTAACGAAGTAATAAGTAAGTAAAGTATCGATTCCACGAGGATATTTTTAATTGTATGTAAATTGCTATAAAAATCTTATAAAAATATTAGGATGATAAATGAAAATAAATAGAAATAAAATTAGAATGACGATGAAACTAAGTAAATCAGAGTAAACGAGGTAAAAACGATAAAAGAAAGCCTTGGCTATGATCGATTTCTTCGTTACGATAATTTCACTACTGATGCTCTGGTAATGCTCTGAAGCATTGTCTATGAACAGCAAGAATTAAATAAATCTAGGATTCTTTCTAATTGCCTAGATAAATTCAAATTAGAATTTCCTTCGACCTAGAATGAATGTAACTAATATTGAATTTCAGATTTGTCCTATTCTTATTGCCAATTGAATTAATGTTAACCACGTTGTAACAATTTAATACAATTAATTATTTATGCATCTAAGAATTTATATCTATCTATCGATACAATATGAACATGAATTGTCAACCTATCTATCAATATGATCTGACTTAGCAAAAAATATCACAAATAATTGTTCAATAGACAATTGCATAACAAAACCAAGATCGTAGCAAAAACCGTAACGAGTACTATCGTTCTAACCAAGATATTGAAGTTTAGCTACTAGGCATAATTAAATAAAACTACAAACAATGGTGTTCATAAAAATATAAAAACAATAAAATAAAATAAGAAGAAGAAGAAGATCAGAGGATTTTCGTCAGTCTCCTCCTCTGTTCCAAAGCTCCTTCCCAAGCCAGAAGTCACCCAGAAAAATATATCTTTTTTCCTTCGTCAGAATCCCTTTTTGTTCTCCATCCATGTGTCTTCTCTCTCCAAATTAAATAGTATTTAATTGTTCTCCTTTTTTATAGTTTTCTTCCAGAATGGTTTTCTCTCTTTCCTTGTTATTTCGTCTTTTAGTGCTGCCCCATATTTACTTCTTCTGCTGCCCCAATTTTCTTTATTTTATTTCCTTCTTTCAGCATCTTCCGATGGTTTTGTCATCTAGTGCTGCCCAGCTTTTCTTATTTTCTTTACATCATCCGCTGCCCAGAATACTTTATTCCGCTGCCCAAGAAGAAGAAGAAGAAGAAGAAGAAGAAGAAGAAGAAGAAGAAGAAGAAGAAGAAGAAGAAGAAGAAGAAGAAGAAGAAGAAGAAGAAGAAGAAGAAGAAGAAGAAGAAGAAGAAGAAGAAGAAGAAGAAGAAGAAGAAGAAGAAGAAGAAGAAGAAGAAGAAGAAGAAGAAGAAGAAGAAGAAGAAGAAGAAGAAGAAGAAGAAGAAGAAGAAGAAGAAGAAGAAGAAGAAGAAGAAGAAGAAGAAGAAGAAGAAGAAGAAGAAGAAGAAGAAGAAGAAGAAGAAGAAGAAGAAGAAGAAGAAGAAGAAGAAGAAGAAGAAGAAGAAGAAGAAGAAGAAGAAGAAGAAGAAGAAGAAGAAGAAGAAGAAGAAGAAGAAGAAGAAGAAGAAGAAGAAGAAGAAGAAGAAGAAGAAGAAGAAGAAGAAGAAGAAGAAGAAGAAGAAGAAGAAGAAGAAGAAGAAGAAGAAGAAGAAGAAGAAGAAGAAGAAGAAGAAGAACCTGTCGTCTCTCTCCAAATTAAATAGTATTTAATTGTTCTCCTTTTTTATAGTTTTCTTCCAGAATGGTTTTCTCTCTTTCCTTGTTATTTCGTCTTTTAGTGCTGCCCCATATTTACTTCTTCTGCTGCCCCAATTTTCTTTATTTTATTTCCTTCTTTCAGCATCTTCCGATGGTTTTGTCATCTAGTGCTGCCCAGCTTTTCTTATTTTCTTTACATCATCCGCTGCCCAGAATACTTTATTCCGCTGCCCAACTTTTCTTTACTGCATCTACCGATGCACAATGCCTTTTTTATATCCACCGATTGCTTTTGTCTTTTTCTGCATCTACCGATTGCTTTCGTTTACTGCTGCCCTTTTTGTCACATCTTCCGCTGTTAATTCCAAATTCATTTCTTCCATGATTCCAGCATTTTCTCTCTCCATAATCGGCAACAAATTTCCTCAATTTACGTGATTTGCTTCATCTTCCTCTATAATATTCAGCTTTTGAATTTTATTTTCCCTCTAATAAAATTACATTCAAATACAAAAATATAAAATTCAATTTAAAGAGAAAAATCTACTTTTAATGGAAAATCTACATAAATATATTAAATTGAATCAAAAGACTAATGTTGCAGCATTATATAGCAATTGTATTAAATTCCTACTAATTTATTCTTGCATTCACTCAATTCATACAAGTTTTATCAATTAAATACCATATAAAATAACTCTAATTTAAGAGTTATCAATAACGTTACAAAATCCATTAGTATGGAAGATGTGCGTTTGGAGACCAACATCGGCAACATCTTGGTTTTAAGAGGTGTGAAGCACATCTCTGACATCCACAAGAATTTGGTCTCGACTGGCAAGCTCGACGACGAAGGGTTTGGCAACACCTTTCGTGATGGAAAATAGAAGCTTACTGGAGGTTCATTGATCGTGGCGAGAGGAAAAAAATGCTCATTATTATATGTGATGCACGCGAAGATCGCGGATTCCACAGTCGATGTGGTGGGTAATAAGGCTGCAAAGTTTGTGAATTCACCTTCTAAGATAAAGGTTGAGAAAACTCGGAAGAAGTCAGATTCTCAGGTGAAGTTCAGGTTGGGATCTAAGGGTACATCAGAGCCGGTGAGTCAGCCTATTACAGATGTTCAGTCGCCAGTTTCAGTTTCATGTCAGAATGGTATCGTCAAAGGAAGAACCATGTAGAAGGTTAAAACTCTGGGACGATATGATGAAATTGTGAGTTATGCGTTGAATATGTTCGAGGGTAACGATTCTCGTGTGGAGTCTTCAACATGTTCAGATGCATTTCGTTACGACAACCCTGATAGTTCAGTGATACCATGGAGAAGGTGATGTGATTTCTTCTTAAGTAAGTTTCTCAAGTTTAAGCGGGGCTTAAACTTGAACGGTATTGGATGTTGAGTTGGCCCACTAGGGCCTGTGTGGTAGATGAGCTTATTTTTAATGAAGTTTTACAGATTTGTTTCCTTGCACCGGAATTTTGTTGAAGGTGGAGATTGTCAGAGTTCAGTGTTCTGGATTCGCTTTTGTTAGGCCGAGTAGTCAATTGGATCTCTCATGTGAAATTCGTGTTAAGGTGGAGATTGTTAGAATTGGTGTGACCCAAATTCTAGTTGGGCCGGGTCGGGCCCGTATATCAATATTGGGGTTTTACGTTTTCTCTATAGATTGATGCTTGAGTCGCAAAACTCATTGTACCGAATTTGATATTAGTGATTCTCTCCTCTGCCTGTGATTTTTTCCCTTTCTAAGGTTTCCACGTAAAAGTCGGTGTCCATTATTTTCACGTTTTTCTTTTTCGGTTTCTCGATCGTTCGTTACAGGTGAATTAGGGTGTCTAATCCTAACAAAATATTGGTGTTCACCATGGCAAGAAGTTTGGTTGAATAAATCATTTTTTCCTAATAACTCATCTAAGTGTACTTTCCACTCCTTTAATTAAGTCGGTGTCATTCTATACAGAGCTTTAGAAATAGGTGCGATCCCTGGCAAAACCGCTATGTTAAACGCTATTTCTCCTTGCGAACGTAATTCCAACAAGTCATCGGTACATAAGGAAATTTTCTAACTATTGACACATTTTCCAAAGTAGTCACATCATTAGATTGAAGGCAAATAACGCTTGCAAGAAAGCCCAAACACTCATCGTTTATCGCCTTATGAGCCCTTATAGCTGATATCATCTGAAATCTTAAACCTCTGACATCACCACAAAACATAAAAAGTTTTTCCTCTAGTGGCTCAAACTTGACTATTTTCTTGCAACAATCAATAGTTGCATAATGTTTAGATAACCAATCTATGTTTAGAATGACGTCATTGCCTTGCATCGCCAAAACAATTAAGTCTACTTCAAGAACCTTGTGCTCAACTTGAACCGTGCATCCTCGGATTATAGAATTTGTTCGCATCATATAACCAAAAGTTATAGCTACTCCCAGAGAGATTTCTAATCGTTCCGTTAGCTTCTCTATTTTCGTTGAATGATTAATTGATATAAAGAAATGAGTTGTTCAGAATCAAAAGTACAGGAGATGATATACCAAAAATAGAAAGCAAACCTAACACCACAGAGGCACCTGCTTTAACTTCTTTCTTTATCATCGGGAAGACTCTAGCAACGGCCTTTCTGCTGCTCTTTATTCTTGGGACAATCTTTAACAAATAGCCCAACTTGAACACAATTAAAGCATGCCTCAATACCCATGTAGCATTCTCACACGTGCTTTTTTGCATTTTGGGCATATTTGATGATTAGGCATCACTGTCTGGGTAATTTTCTTCTGAATTCTTGGGCTTGAATAACTTTTTGCTCTCTCAACTCTGCTTTTTTGGCCCAATTAATTCCAAGTCTAAATGATCGATCTTGGACCTGCTCAGATTGTTGAAGAGTTAAGAAAAGCTGTTTGAGTCGGGTTCGGTTCGATTGAACCAAATTTTGTTTATCTGAATGATTCTCGTTCACTAAAATGGTTCTGGATACTCTGGACTGGTTTTTGGGTTGCTTTAGGAGAGTTGGATAGGGTTGAGCTTACCAGGTCGGATCGGGTTTTGGGCAGATTCGGATCGGAGCTCTAAATCGAGTCTGGTATTTTCTTCTACAGCCAATTTCTTGCGTCGCAAAACTCCTCACTACTCAACATTTTCCCTAGCACCGACAATAAATTATGACCTAATCATGAGGGCCGTCAGATTAGAAATGTACAAAAGTAAAACCATTTTGTTTTCATAGAACCCTCGTTCATACTTACCATTTAGCTCAGGTTATGCTCGAAGTTAGCTTCTTTGATCAGATTTCATTGATATTTGTTGCTCTCAAATTTTCACAAGTAAAGGTTTAAGAGTGTGAGAGAAATTTTTTAAAATTCGTAGAAGAAGAATGAGATAATTTTAAAGGGTAGGTTTTACTCCTTTCCCAAGTCACCAGAAATGAGAGAAGGAAGTGAGAGAATAAGATGAGAGTGGGTTACTGGTTAGGGTTTCTAAGTGTTACAAGTAGGTTAAAAAAAAATTTAAAATTTTTTTAACTTGCTGAGATTTTAAAATTTAAATTCTAATTATGGTTTTCACTAACTAAACTTGATTTAGGGCATAGAAATTTAATCCTAAAAATTTCACAAGTTACCGTTTTAATACTCAAGATGAACCTCTTCCCATGGTGATTCAAGGGCCTCCTAATCTCCTAACCTGAGAAGAAGAATCTCTAAGGGAGCTGATACGAAGCAAGGAAACTAAAAAATTAAAGCTACACTTAAAGATTTTTCAAATATAGATAAAATTTTATTGAAAGAAGATGATGTATTTGAAAATAAAAAAGAAGTATTTTTGAGCTAAATATTAGAAATAGAAGCCAAAAAAATGTTTGGAGTATAACTTGTAAATCAAACAGGTGAAAACCATGAAGAAAGCCACGCAACATAAATTCTAAACATTTAAATATAAGATCATCAATACTTCCACTATCTTTTGGTAAATTATATCCTCAAATTGGGCTTAACATCAAACATTACTTATACCATGACTATCATAAATTCTAAAAATCACTTAATTTTTTTTTACTTAACAATTTCTTTATTAAATATGACATCTATTTCCTCGAGCAGTGATCAACAAAAAATATCTACTTCAACATAAAATCTATACATAATTCCTTAACTTTACCTTAATCTCGGATAACCTCAAAATAAAATCTAATATCATTACTAATTCTTCAAGTCATTAAAACATATTTAACCCAATAACCACTTAAGATAAAATTATTGAAATCTTAAACTAGATTATAAGGCATATTCTAGCATCCTTTATTTCATCTTAAAATCATCAACTTTCCATCGATCAACTTTGTTCACTTTACTAATTTTTCAACTCCAATATAACTTCTAAGTACTCCTCAAGCTATATTCTTACTAAATTCTTAAATAGTATAATTCTTATAGTCAAATTAATACTAGAGATAATTATCTTATCTATAAACTAAATCATAAAATCTAATCATCTTTAGTTTCATTCATTGTTTCGTCTAATATCCTGAAATAAAATCTTGCAATTAAACTATTATGTTTATTTTTAATATTACTATTATTATTATAATAATAATAAAACCTGCATTCAATGTATTCATAGCTTAAGCTTCTATATTCATGTAAGTAGGAATTTTCCCATTGCATGTCAAACATCTAAAAATGTTGCTAGGGAATTTGTAAGCTCCTACGCCAATGTTTGAGTTTAAGGTAGTCAGTGTAGATTTGGGTGTTAGGTTGAATATTTTCTCTAAATTGGTTTATATCCACTTTTCATGTTTATCTCAAGCTTGGTCTAGTTTTTCAAACTAGTTTTTGTTTTTTTTTTTAAAGAGTTTGTTGATCGGAGTCAAATCTTTTAAGTGATTATATTTATTTTAGGTTTACTCGTAGATCTACATCACAAGTACAGCTCTAAAAAAAACTTGTACTAAAATATATCTTATAATAGCTTTAAATTACTTTAAATAAATATATGAAATTCTATATAAAAATATATTCTCCAAAACATATTTTAGTTTTTATAAAACATGTGCGAAATAATAATTAAAAGAAATACGTATTTGCTGATCAATCGTCTTCTAGGTGCATGATGAACATACAGATAGTCTACAGAATTATTATGACCTAGTTCTCTGATACTAATGTAACACCCGGCATTTTGCCATGTAATAGTTTTCCCGGATCATTTAAACGGGATTAATATTATATTAATACAAAGGAATGTTTTGGTTGAATTGTTGGAATAATTAGTGGAGAACTAAACTAATGTGTAACTAAAACCAAAGCACTAAGTTTGAAATGCATGGAAGGGCAATTTGGGGAGAGATTAAGGTTGGTGGGAGTAAGCCAATGGATGTTTGCCAAGTGGTAACTTGTTGAGGAAGCTAAGTTCATCCTCCTACGTGAATTTTCATTCACTTCTCTGCTTCCTCCCATCTCTCTCGGCTTTCTCTCTTCCAGGCGATTGAAACAAAACTTCCACGCTTTGTTTCTCCTGTATTTTCCCGTCTTTTTCTAAAAAGGTGGGCATCTTTTAATGCTAACAAATTTGGATGAGTTTAATGTGAGTTTTTACCGAAGTTTAGGGTTTCGGTATTTGGTAAAAACTCACTGTTTTTGGATGAAAACACGTTGGTGTGTTTTCTAAAGAGTTGAAATGTGTTTGCTGCTTATTCTACATGATTTTAGTTAGCATTTGTAGCGTGTTTAAATTCTGTACATGCATTCTACAGGTCCGAGTTTTCTTTCCAGAGACATCCAAGTTTTCAACCCTCCAGAAAACAGGTAAGTTCATAAGTTTAGATCCGGCCCTTAAGGCCCTACATCAAGGAGGTACTAGGTTTACTGTTCTATCGGGTTGTTTTGGGTAGAAGAGTTAGAGTTATGTTCTGAAATGTCTAGCTTTAATTTATCTTCTGCTGTCTACTGTTTTATTCTGTTATCTGCTAGTTAAAGTTCAGGCACCGTTCATGCATACACTGTTTTCTTGAAAATTCATGCAAACCGATTTCTGTACACTGTTTGAAATTAATAAGAATAAAATCCGACTGAAATGTACCAAGTTAAGTGTGGGACGGGGACTGGCCCCTCTGGTTTTATCCCTCCCTAGGAATCTGAAAATACTGTCCCTGGCAAGGACCCTCTGGTTTTATCCCTCCCTGGGAATCTGAAAACTGCCGTGCCTGATAGTGCACTTACTGAACCAGTTCCCCTATAAGCCCCACTTAATTCTTCTGCCACTGAAATGTAATGTTCTGTTCTGTCACTGAATTTCTGAAAGTTCATGCATTGCATATGCACCACTGCATTCTGATTATGTCCTTACTGAGTTTTAGACTCATAGGTGAACTCTCTGATGTAGGTACTGAACCTGAAACCGAGGACTTTGCGCCTCAAAATGATGATCTGATGTAGTTGATGGCTCGAGCTCATGGAGGGTTGGTTGCTGCAGCCAGACATGACTGATCTGACGTTTAAGTTTTCTGAAAAGTTTATATCTGTAAAGTCTTCTAGAAGTCCTGGTTTGGTTGTAAAACTCTTTCTTTGAAGAAATTCTGCAAGTATATGTCCTGTTCTGTACCGATTTTCAGATTTTAAAACAATGTATAGGTCTGATGTCTAAGTTTTTTTTTTTTGAAACCGCTGTATTTGACAGTTCAGTTATATTCTAAAGTATTCTGGAATTGTTTGGGATACTTTCTGTTAATCTGTGCATAGACGATTTCTGGTTTTAAAGTCATCCGTGTAGTTTGTCTTCTTGGAAATCTGTAAATTTTGAATCGGATTTGAAGGTCCAAAACCTTTATGCCTTCTTTTTTTAGGCTCTCTATCTGTACGTCTTTCTGTTAAAAGTTGCTAAGTTTTGCCTTAGAAACTATGTCATCCGATCAAGTCCACCGCTGCTCGTTTCCTTCTGTAAAACTATGTCTTCCGGCTGACGTCATCTAGTCATCCGCCCAGTGTATTCATGCCTTCCGGTTGACGTCAGCATAAATCTTCCGCCCAGTTTAAAACGATGTCTTCCGGCTGACGTCATCTAGTCATCCGCCCAGTGTATTCATGTCTTCCGGTTGACGTCAGCATAAGTCTTCCGCCCAGTTTAAAACGATGTCTTCCGGCTGACGTCATCTAGTCATCCGCCCAGTGTATTCATGCCTTCCGGTTGACGTCAGCATAAATCTTCCGCCCAGTTTAAAACGATGTCTTCCGGCTGACGTCATCTAGTCATCCGCCCAGTGTATTCATGTCTTCCGGTTGACGTCAGCATAAATCTTCCGCCCAGTTTAAAACGATGTCTTCCGGCTGACGTCATCTAGTCATCCGCCCAGTGTATTCATGTCTTCCGGTTGACGTCAGCATAAATCTTCCGCCCAGTTTAAAACGATGTCTTCCGGCTGACGTCATCTAGTCATCCGCCCAGTGTATTCATGTCTTCCGGTTGACGTCAGCATAAATCTTCCGCCCAGTTTAAAACGATGTCTTCCGGCTGACGTCATCTAGTCATCCGCCCAGTGTATTCATGTCTTCCGGTTGACGTCAGCATAAATCTTCCGCCCAGTTTAAAACGATGTCTTCCGGCTGACGTCATCTAGTCATCCGCCCAGTGTATTCATGTCTTCCGGTTGACGTCAGCATAAATCTTCCGCCCAGTTTAAAACGATGTCTTCCGGCTGACGTCATCTAGTCATCCGCCCAGTGTATTCATGTCTTCCGGTTGACGTCAGCATAAATCTTCCGCCCAGTTTAAAACGATGTCTTCCGGCTGACGTCATCTAGTCATCCGCCCAGTGTATTCATGTCTTCCGGTTGACGTCAGCATAAATCTTCCGCCCAGTTTAAAACGATGTCTTCCGGCTGACGTCATCTAGTCATCCGCCCAGTGTATTCATGTCTTCCGGTTGACGTCAGCATAAATCTTCCGCCCAGTTTAAAACGATGTCTTCCGGCTGACGTCATCTAGTCATCCGCCCAGTGTATTCATGTCTTCCGGTTGACGTCAGCATAAATCTTCCGCCCAGTTTAAAACGATGTCTTCCGGCTGACGTCATCTAGTCATCCGCCCAGTGTATTCATGTCTTCCGGTTGACGTCTTCTGTTTACATCTTCCGCTGAACACTGTTCACCTGTTTTGTCTTATTCGACATCCACCGCCAATTTATCTCTTCCGCCCAACAGTATTTTATATGTTTTAAGAATTTCATTCCCTCCTCCGCTAGCCTTATGCTAATTTCTGTTCTGTTATCCATTATTGAAACCTGTTTTGCTTCCAATCCCAGAGAACTCTCTCTCTCCCCGTAAATGTTCTGTTATTCACTGTAGTTTCTTCCTCTCTGTAGAGTTACGTTTTTAGGGTTCACGTTGACAGTGCATGTTTCCTGTCATTCGATTCTATTTCTCTGTAAATATTTAAAAGTATAAAGTCCACTGTCTTGACCGATCTGTTCAAAAAAAATAGTCACCGTTTCCTGTTATCTGTCCCGGAGTGATGGCTCCGATCCCGAACCCCGATCGGGTTCGATTTTGCAGGTTCAATTTTGGGCTGTCACAGTTGTGGTATCAGAGAGACACTGTTTTAAAGCCGATTCTGTGAAATGTCTGACTGCGCAACCCGCCACGTGATGTCGCTCCACCAACTATAAGTATTTAGGTAACTGTAACTGTTCTGTTTATTAAACTTAGGTTATTATGTTTATAGGATTTCTTAGTTATGGTGAGGGGACATCAAGAAGAGTCAAGCGAAAGCTCTCGAGCCATTGACCGACTAACCGAGCTGGTGGGTGCACAATCACGCATGGTTGAACGCATGATGGCCAGAGAAGATGATAGAAACAATAACCACGGAAACAACAATCATGCTAATGCCCCACGTGACAATAGTGGAGATAGGTTCCGGCGACTCCAGCCGCCTTCATTCGATGGACTGTCTACAGACCCGACTCGTGCTTAAACCTGGATTCGAACAATGGAGAAGATGTTCAGTTATGCAGAAGTAGAAGACAACAAGAAAGTTATTTGTGCCACGTTTTATCTCACTGAAAGTGCTGGATTCTGGTGGGACACAGTGCAGTCCACTACCGTGGCTTTAAGCTGGGAGGGATTCACGAAAATCTTCTACGAGAAGTATTTTGACCGGGGAGTGAGGAAGGAAAAGTTGCTTGAATTCTCTCGGCTGCGACAGTATGGGTCAGTGGCTGAATATGTTCAGAAGTTTGAGTCCTTATCCAGATATGCAACGCACATGGAGGCCACTGATGAGAACAAGGTGCACCAGTTTATTCAAGGTTTAAAGATGGACCTTCTGCGAGGGATCACAACAGGAGGGTTCGATGAGGCACCATATGTGAAGGTGGTGGCCAAGGCTTATCAGTTAGAGGCCTTAGAAATGAAGTCCTAGAGACAGAGAGATCCACCAAGGGGGATTATGAGAAATGATCCACAACAACAACAACAACCGCAAAGGGGCCAGAATTTACAACCTCTACAGCAACAAAACAGGGGCATTAAAAGGCCCAATGAAGCCATTCTCTATCAAGACAAAGGAAAGAGACCAATGGGGGCTCCTCAACCTTTAGTATGCCCACGGTGCCAGAAGCCTCACAAAGGAGAATGCAAACTTGCTACTGGCCAGTGTTTCCGATGCGGCAAAGTAGGCCATCTTGTTCGGGATTGCCCAATGCCCGACACCAGGATAGGTCAAGCCGTGCCAAGAGTGTTTGCAATGATGGAGGATGTTAATGATGCTGATCTGCACACAGCAATCACAGGTACAATTTTAGTGTGTGATGTACCTGCTTATACCTTGTGGGATACTGGGGCCACACATTCATTTGTGGCGGGGGACTTCGTAGTTAGACAGAAGGTTAGTTGTACGTTGTCTGATCAGCCCTACAGCATTATGCTACCGTCCGGAGAGTTTATGCACTCCGAGCAGGTCATACGGGGTGATGTAGTGTTAGTAGGAGACCAGAAGTTGTACGCCAACCTCATCGTTATTGGTATCAAAGGGTACGATGTCATTCTGGGGATGGACTGGCTGTTTAGACATCATGCCACCATCAACTGTAGGTCCGGGCTAGTGTCGTTTAAACGCCCGAATGAAGTAGACTTTTCTTACCAGGCAGTACCGAAGAAACACCGTATGCCTGTTATATCTTCCTTAAAAGCTCAACGGCTGATGAGGTCGGGATGTGTCGGATTCCTTGCCCACGTAGTAGATGTTCAAAGACAAGGTGAGGTGGAACTTCAAAATATTCCTGTAGTTCGAGACTTCTCAGAGGTCTTCCTGGATGACTTACCGGGGTTGCAACCTGATCGCGAAATCGAGTTTGAAATTGACGTACACCCAGGTGCGGAACCAGTATCAAAGAATCCGTACCGTATGGCACCAATCGAGCTGAAGGAATTGAAGACTCAGCTGAAAGAGTTAGTGGACAAGGGTTTTGTACGCCCTAGCTTCTCTCCGTGGGGTGCTCCCGTCTTGTTCGTTAAGAAGAAGGATGGGTCCCTACGGATGTGTATTGACTACCGTGAGCTGAACAAGTTGACGATCAAGAATAAGTACCCATTGCCGAGAATTGATGATTTATTTGACCAGCTACAAGGGGCTCGGGTATTCTCAAAGATTGACTTGCGCTCCGGTTATTACCAGTTGAAGGTCAGACCCGAAGATATTCCAAAGACCGCCTTCAGGACCCGGTACGGGCATTACGAGTTCTTGGTGATGTCGTTCGGGTTAACTAATGCTCCGGCAGCATTTATGGACTTGATGAACAGGATGTTCCAAGACGCCTTGGATAAATTTGTAATCGTTTTCATCGATGACATTCTGGTTTACTCCAGAAGTAAGGCCGAGCATGAGGGGTACTTGGCAATTGTACTATCGACTCTGAGGCAGCATCAATTATATGCCAAGCTGTCAAAGTGTGAATTCTGGTTGAGTAGGATTAATTTCCTAGGCCATGTGGTGTCTGCTGAAGGAGTATCTGTGGACCCGGCTAAGATTGAGGCTGTAAGAGACTGGCCAAGGCCGAGGAATGCAAGCGAAGTACGAAGCTTTATCGGACTAGCTGGTTATTACAGGAAGTTCATTAAAGACTTCTCCGTGATAGCAAAACCTATGACCAGCTTAACAAAGAAAGACATCAAGTTCAGGTGGTCTGAGGCATGTGAAGTGAGCTTTCAGACACTCAAACAGAAATTAACCACGGCTCCTCTACTAGTGTTGCCAACTGAAGACGGCAAATTCAGCGTATATTGTGATGCGTCCAAGATTGGCTTGGGATGTGTGTTAATGCAAGAAGGGAAGGTGGTAGCATACGCATCCCGACAATTGAAGAGCCATGAAGAAAACTACCCTACTCACGACCTTGAGTTAGCGGCAGTTGTATTTGCGCTGAAAGTATGGAGACACCATTTGTACGGACAATCATGTGAGGTGTTTTCCGATCACAAGAGTTTGAAGTACCTCTTTACTCAGAAAGAGTTGAATATGAGGCAGAGGCGGTGGTTAGAGTTTGTAAAAGACTACGATGTTGAGATAAAATACCATCCTGGTAAGGCAAATGTGGTAGCTGATGCACTGAGCAGGATGCCAGCTACTATGCAACTAGTTATGTTGGCCGTGCCAATGCCTTTGAGGACGGAGATACAGAAGTTCGATATGGAAATAGTTTCTGGGCTATCGGCCATACTAGCAGACTTAACATTACGGCCCATCGTCCTGGACCGCATTAAGGAAGCCCAGAAAACCAATTCAAAGGAGATGGCTGATATGGTGAGCAAGGTACCAATGGATTCTTCCAATTTCAGTTATTCGGGAGATGGTATTCTGAAGTTCCAAAACAGATGGTATGTTCCGAAAGATGAAGAACTACGGAAGCACATCTTATCGGAAGCCCATTCATCTTCTTTCTCTATGCATCTTGGAAGCACAAAGATGTATCAGGACTTGAAGCTTCACTTATGGTGGCCAAATATGAAGAATGAGGTGGCCAAGTATGTGGAGTCCTGTATGATATGTCAACAGGTCAAAGCTGAACATCAACGACCAATTGGAACGCTTCAGCCTCTTCCGATTCCCGAATGGAAATGGGAGAACATTACGATGGACTTTGTTGTTGGTCTTCCAAGGACAGCTAAAGGCCATAATAGCATATGGGTCATAGTGGACAGATTGACGAAGTCAGCCCATTTTCTACCTGTAAAGACGACATTCTCCATGGATCAGTATGCTGAACTATATATTAGTGAGATTGTCAAACTGCATGGTATACCGGTGTCGATTGTTTCGGACCGGGATCCTAGATTCACATCGAGGTTTTGGAAAAGTTTGCAAAGCTCCTTGGGCACTGGATTGGACTTCAGCACGGCATTTCATCCACAGACGGATGGACAATCTGAGAGAACGATTCAGACATTGGAAGATATGTTAAGAGCGTGCGTGCTGGAACTTCATGCTCCCTGGAGCAGATATCTACCGCTTGTGGAGTTTGCTTACAACAATAGCTACCAGGCTACAATCGGCATGGCTCCATATGAAGCACTTTACGGAAGGAAGTGTAGATCCCCGTTATGTTGGGATGAGGTCGGAGAAACCAAGCTTATTGGTCCTGAGATATTACAGCAGATGTCCGAAGTGATAGCTGCTATCAAACAACAAATAAAGACTGCTCAGGATCGACAAAAGAGTTATGCGGACAATAGAAGAAGGGACTTGGAATTTGCCGAAGGTGATGAAGTATTTTTAAAGGTGTCACCTTTCAAAGGCGTGATCAGGTTTGGCAAGAAAGGGAAGCTAAGCCCAAGGTTTATTGGGCCTTTTCCCATCTTGAAGAGGATTGGGAATATGGCTTACAGACTACAGTTGCCAGCGTCAATGGATGGAGTTCACAATGTCTTCCATGTTTCGATGCTGAGAAAGTGTGTGCGAGATCCAACCCAGATAGTGGAACATGTGGACTTTGATATCATGCCGACGCTGACCTATGAGGAAAGGCCTATACAGATATTGGATATGTCGCTCAAGGTGTTGCGTAATCGAGTGGTCCCATTGGTGAAAGTTTTATGGTGTAATCACAATGTGGAGGAAGCCACATGGGAAAGACAAGCCGATGTTAGAGCCCAATATCCGGACCTCTTTGCTTAGGCAAATTTTGAGGACAATTTCTGTTAAGGTGGGTTGAATGTAACACCCGGCATTTTGCCATGTAATAGTTTTCCCGGATCATTTAAACGGGATTAATGTTATATTAATACAAAGGAATGTTTTGGTTGAATTGTTGGAATAATTAGTGGAGAACTAAACTAAAGTGTAACTAAAACCAAAGCACTAAGTTTGAAATGCATGGAAGGGCAATTTGGGGATAGATTAAGGTTGGTGGGAGTAAGCCAATGGATGTTTGCCAAGTGGCAACTTGTTGAGGAAGCTAAGTTCATCCTCCTACGTGAATTTTCATTCACTTCTCTACTTCCTCCCATCTCTCTCGGCTTTCTTTCTTCCAGGCGATTGAAACAAAACTTCCACGCTTTGTTTCTCCTGTATTTTCCCGTCTTCTTCTAAAAAGTTGGGCATCTTTTAATGCTAACAAATTTGGATGAGTTTAATGTGAGTTTTTACCGAAGTTTAGGGTTTCGGTATTTGGTAAAAACTCACTGTTTTTGGATGAAAACACATTGGTGTGTTTTCTAAAGAGTTGAAATGTGTTTGCTGCTTATTCTACATGATTTTAGTTAGCATTTGTAGCGTGTTTAAATTCTGTACATGCATGCTACAGGTCCGAGTTTTCTTTCCAGAGACATCCAAGTTTTCAACCCTCCAGAAAATAGGTAAGTTCATAAGTTTAGATCTGGCCCTTAAGGCCCTACATCAAGGAGGTACTAGGTTTACTGTTCTGTCGGGTTGTTTTGGGTAGAAGAGTTAGAGTTATGTTCTGAAATGTCTGGCTTTGATTTATCTTCTGCTGTCTACTGTTTTATTCTGTTATCTGCTAGTTAAAGTTCAGGCACCGTTCATGCATACACTGTTTTCTTGAAAATTCATGCAAACCGATTTCTGTACACTGTTTGAAATTAATAAGAATAAAATCCGACTGAAATGTACCAGGTTAAGTGTGGGACGGGGACTGGCCCCTCTGGTTTTATCCCTCCCTGGGAATCTGAAAATACTGTCTCTGGCAAGGACCCTCTGGTTTTATCCCTCCCTGGGAATCTGAAAACTGCCGTGCCTGATAGTGCACTTACTGAACCAGTTCCCCTATAAGCCCCACTTAATTCTTCTGCCACTGAAATGTAATGTTCTATTCTGTCACTGAATTTCTGAAAGTTCACGCATTGCATATGCACCACTGCATTCTGATTATGTCCTTACTGAGTTTTAGACTCATAGGTGAACTCTCTGATGTAGGTACTGAACCTGAAACCGAGGACTTTGCGCCTCAAAATGATGATCTGATGTAGTTGATGGCTCGAGCTCATGGAGGGTTGGTTGCTGTAGCCAGACATGACTGATCTGACGTTTAAGTTTTCTGAAAAGTTTATATCTGTAAAGTCTTCTAGAAGTCCTGGTTTGGTTGTAAAACTTTCTTTGAAGAAATTCTGCAAGTATATGTCCTGTTCTGTACCGATTTTCAGATTTTAAAACAATGTATAGGTCTGATGTCTAAGTTTTTTTTTTTTGAAACCGCTGTATTTGACAGTTCAGTTATATTCTAAAGTATTCTGGAATTGTTTGGGATACTTTCTGTTAATCTGTGCATGGACGATTTCTGGTTTTAAAGTCATCCGTGTAGTTTGTCTTCTTGGAAATCTGTAAGTTTTGAATCGGATTTGAAGGTCCAAAACCTTTATGCCTTCTGTTTTGAGGCTCTCTATCTGTACGTCTTTCTGTTAAAAGTTGCTAAGTTTTGCCTTAGAAACTATGTCATCCGATCAAGTCCACCGCTGCTCGTTTCCTTCTGTAAAACTATGTCTTCCGGCTGACGTCATCTAGTCATCCGCCCAGTGTATTCATGCCTTCCGGTTGACGTCAGCATAAATCTTCCGCCCAGTTTAAAACGATGTCTTCCGGCTGACGTCATCTAGTCATCCGCTCAGTGTATTCATGTCTTCCGGTTGACGTCAGCATAAGTCTTCCGCCCAGTTTCGAACTATGTCTTCCGGCTGACGTCATCCAAGTCATCCGCCCAGTTATTTATATCATCCAGCTGACGTCACCTAAGTCTTCCGCCAGTGTAATGCCTGTATCTTCCGGTTTACGTCATCTATTCTTCCGGCTGACGTCATCACCTCCTCCGCCCAGTTTATTCACAGTTTCTGTTTACATCTTCCGCTGAACACTGTTCACCTGTTTTGTCTTATTCGACATCCACCGCCAATTTATCTCTTCCGCCCAACAGTATTTTATATGTTTTAAGAATTTCATTCCCTCCTCCGCCAGCCTTATGCTAATTTCTGTTCTGTTAACCATTATTTAAACCTGTTTTGCTTCCAATCCCAGAGAACTCTCTCTCTCCCCGTAAATGTTCTGTTATTCACTGTAGTTTCTTCCTCTCTGTAGAGTTACGTTTTTAGGGTTCACGTTGACAGTGCATGTTTCCTGTCATTCGATTCTATTTCTCTGTAAATATTTAAAAGTATAAAGTCCACTGTCTTGACCGATCTGTTCAAAAAAAATAGTCACCGTTTCCTGTTATCTGTCCCGGAGTGATGGCTCCGATCCCGAACCCCGATCGGGTTCGATTTTGCGGGTTCAATTTTGGGCTGTCACAACTAAACTCTAACGACCCTAAATTCAATTTCCTCAAATTTCTAACCCTAATAAATTTTTCTCCAATTTAATCCTCGAATCAAATTTGATTAGGTCGTTTCTAAACCTAATTTTACTATTCATAAAATATTCAATCAATATTTTATGCAGAAGCTTTAAACGTATTTAATAATCCTAACTATATTTATTATAATTGAACAAATACATTAACATCAATAAATCCTCAATCACCACTCATTCGAATGCATGAGTATCATTTAACCACATTTATTAGATTCCAACATATCTAATTCTATCTCATAAGTTAAAATGATTAATTATATGAAATGTCATGACAATGTAATATCTAAATCTTTGAATACTTCAAATTCAATATTACATAAAACTAATCGTTAAATTCAATGCTAATTAAATCCACAATTTCTAAATCTAACTAAATCTTCAAAGCATGATAGCCAAATAACCTAACTCTCCAGTCGTACTAATATCATTAATAAATCCTCAAGAATACAAAACATAGTAAACTAAAATTAGTCACCTTGTCTGTATACTCGCCCACAACTTGGGGTGTAACACCCAGAATTTTCCCAGAATGTGTATGACCCTAGTCTAGGTCAAGCATGAGGGTTCAATGATTTAAGATTGGTGTACATGGAAGGGTATTAGAAGTTAAAGAAGAATGAGAGTTTGACAAGTCAAACTCAAATGTGATTGGTGGAAGTTTTGGGTTTGAAAAGTCTAGATGTACTTACCATGCATGAACCAATAGAATTTAGGTAAAACAAGGGAAGTGATGATTTTAGGAGGCTTTCACGTTGGCTTTTCATGGGAGCGAAAAGGTGGGGTTAGATTATAAATTTAAAGAATGTTGAGGAGGGAAATTAAAAGTAAATGAAAATGTTGGTTTAAGTAGGGTTTTCTATTTTTTTTTCTTCTCCATCGATGCTCTCTTCCTCTCCTCCATAGCCGACGCCTCTCCCTCTCTTTTCTCCAATCTTTCAAGGTGATTTCAAGGTAAGTTCTAATGGGTTTTGGTTTCCATAACTTTAGATGAAGTTTGTTGTAGTTTTGAAGTGCCTTGGTTGAGTTTTGGTGAGGGTTTGAAAACCCTAGTTGGAAGAGTCCGAAAATTTGGTTCTCCTAGGGAGTTTTCTTCCTCTTTTGGTTATTTAGTCCTTCATTATGTTAGTTTAGGTTGTTTGAGTGATTAGATTTTGATTTGAATTGAATTACACAAAACCGATTTTTTTTAGGCAAAAAGTGTACCGATTCTGTTTGCTGGATTTCGAGTTGGCTAGGGTGTTTGTTTATTGGATTTGAGCATTCCAATGGATAGTATACGTGTAGAGGTTTCCGGATTGGGGTGGAACGTCGAGTTCTGTTGAAAAACGAGGGGGTTATGACCGATTGAGGTTTGACGGTCAAAATTGGATAACAATCGGATTTTATGTTGTACGAATGAATTGTGTTATAGTTTGGTTAGTTTAGTTTAGGTTAAGAATCTCCTTACCGTTCGTTAGTAAATTACTTAGTTGAGCTTTCGTTATTTTAGGTTGTCAGACGGGTGATTTGATCGGTAGAATCGAGCAATTTGAAAGCAGAGCATTCAGGTAAGTAGTGGAAATTAATTGTTTCGCCTTCGGGCCTACACCACGAAACGGTAAGTTTGTTGTTTGTTTGTTTGATTGGTTATTTTATTGAGTGGTTGCGTGGTAGCATTGTGTTGCGATGTCGTGCCGTGTGAATGACTAAGGCACTTCGGTGCAGGCAAACTAAGGCACTTCGGTGCGGGGAAACTAAGGCACCTTTTGGTGCGAGCAAACTAAGGCACTTTGGTGCAGGCAATAAGGCACCTTTTGGTGCGGGCAACTAAGGCACTTCGGTGCGGGCAATAAGGCACCTTTCGGTGCGGGCAACTAAGGCACTTCGGTGCGGGCAATAAGGCACCTTTCGGTGCAGGCAAATCTGTGTTTTGTTTCAAGTCATTGTGTGGTTGATTGTTTTGTTTAGTGTTGTATTGTTGTGGTGTCGATTGTATTTTTTTATCGTAATTGTTATTCCTTACTTGCTAAGCGTAAGCTTATGTATGTGTGTGTTTGTGTTCTGTGGTGTAGGTGACGAAGTGTTCTCAGGTGAGCTTGATACTGAGAACAGGACTAGGAGCAGTCGGGGATACATGGAGCTCGCCGGTGCAGGTCATTTGTCGGGGCGCTTTGACCTAGTGCTTGGGGTATGGCTCGTATTGGAGTCGTGGAGGTTTTATGGATGCTTAGTTTTTTTGTGAGGGACATGTTGGTTACTTGGAGATAGGATTGAGGTGTGTATGTTTGGACATGTTTGGATTTGTGGTGTTAGCTTGGTTATTTTGTTGTGGTGTGTGTAGTACTTATATTTGGTTGACTTGGAGTTTAGATGTCGTTTCTTTTCAGATTTTTGGTTTTAAAGAAATTTAGGCGTACGCCGCCCGTTTTGGTTTTAAAACAATTAACGTCGGGTTATGTTTGCTATTTTGTTTATTATCCGTTTGAAGTCGGTTTTCCACAAAATTTATGGGATTTGAAGATTTATGTGTCGGGAGTGTATGGTAAAAATTTCGGGATTTTTGGAGGTGTTGGGCTCGTATAAAAGTATAGAAAGGTCAGGAAAGTCAAGTAAAGTCAAAACGGGGTGTTTTGGGACGTTTTTAGTCAAAAATACCCGAGCCGGCCCGATCGATCGGGCATGGGTCACGATCGATCGCGTCCGGGGTCAATTTTGGTGAAAATAGCCCAAGCGGGCCCGATCGATCGGGCCAAAAATGCGACTGATCGCGGTTGGGCATGCACGGGGCGCGCCCAGCGCTCGCGCTCGGCGCCCTGCGCGCGCGCCCAGCAGATTTAAAAAAAAAAAAAAATTTCGAAAAAAAATACTATTTCTACTTTGTTTTAACCCGACTTTTTACGACATATTTTAAACGTATTTTGGCACATTTTCCAACAAAAATCGAGGGTTCGAAAAACCCGAAAACCGAGTCGAAAAATTTACGAAAATCATTTTTAAACGATGTTTTAAACGCGGGTTTGATTTGCAAAAGTAGCGCTCTGAGCCGAGTGGGTTCGGGGCGTTACAAATATGGTATCAGAGCGTTAGAGGTTGAAACGTTCAGAGAATTACCCGACAATGCCGGCCGTCGTGCAACGTGCTTCACCGACTGTAAGTATTTTTCTCCTTTAGTTCGTTTATATCTGAGTTAGATGGTTTTAAATTTTGTTCTCAGGATTAAGTTAAGATGCAGAACCCTAGACGACCCGGGAGACCTAGGAACGAACCCGAACCACCTAGAAACCCACTCGAGGAATCTGTTAAGCAACTTACGGACTTAGTTACTAGACAAGCTGAACTGGTTGGAACTTTGATTGGTCATGGAGGACCGGGGATGGCTGGAGCTGGTACAAGTGGAGACAGGTTTAGGAGGCTGAATCCTCCAGCATTTGAAGGACGATTGACAGATCCCACAGCGGCAGACAGGTGGATTCACACTATCGAGAACATGTTTAAAGTTGCTGAGGTTGAGGAAGCCAATAAAGTCAAGTGTGCCACCTTCCATTTGATCAATAATGCTCAGAGCTGGTGGGAAATGGTAGAGTCCACTCTGGGTTACCAAGACATTTCCTGGAAAGAATTCAAAGATTTGTTTTTCGACAAATATTACAACCAGACAGCCCAGGCAACAAAGAGAATGGAATTTATGGCGCTGAAGCAAACAGGATCGGTGGGAGACTACATACAACAGTTTGAGTTGTTATCTCGGTTTGCCAGTCACATGATCAGCCGGGAGGAAGATAAGATTTTCCAGTTTGTGCAAGGTCTGAAACCCGAGATTTATATGCTGGTAAAGACCTTCGGAATTGCGAGAAGCTCGTTTTTGGAAGTAGTAGCCAAAGCCTTGGAAGTCAAGGAAGCTACTGAGAAGTTAACCAAATCTGCTGAGAATCCGAAAAGAATGTTCAGAGAAATCACAGCCCAGTTTAACAGAGGAGGGTCTTCCTCTCAGCAACAGGGAACCAAACGACAGGGAGGAAACTTAAGTGATCAGAGGGGAGGTAAAAAGCCACCGCAACAACCGAGAAAAGGATTTCGACAGTGTCCTAAATGTTCGAAGTCCCATCCTGGTGAATGTGGGCAATACGCTGGTAAATGTTATAATTGTCTGGAAGCAGGTCATATGTCCCGAGATTGTCCAAAGCCGAAGGTTCTTAGATGTTTTAAATGCAACCAGACAGGGCACGTATCCAGTGATTGTCTTACCTCAAAGCCAGGACCAGCTAGAGCTACTCCGAGGATTTTTGCTATGATTGAGCCCGATAGCGAGGATCGTCCTGCAGTCATCTCAGGTACTATAATTGTTAATTCCGTGCCCGCATTTACGCTGATAGATTCAGGGGCATCCCATTCCTTTATAGCTACAAATTTTGTGGTTAAATTAAATGTGGAGGTGAAGCCTGCTGAAGACCCATTTCGTGTGAGTTTACCGTCTGGAGAGCAGTTACATTCAGAACAAGTGGTTCGAAATGGGTTGATAGCAGTGGGAAAGAAACAATTACTAGCTACATTGATTGTGATAGGAATAACTGGGTATGATGTGATACTCGGTATGGATTGGCTGTTTCGACACCACACCACGATTGACTGCCGAGCAGGAACAGTTGATCTTTATCCTCCGGATGGTGAGAAGCTCTCTTTGCAATCGTTGAAACATGTGCGGAAGCTTTTCGTTATGGAGTCGATTGAGGCTCGAGAGTTTGCTACGGGTGAGTTTGTCTGTTTTCTAGCAGCTATAGTAGATTCTCATGCTTTGGTAGAAGTTAGACCTCAGGATATAGTCGTTGTTCGCGATTTTCCCGAGGTGTTTTTGGATGATTTGCCTGGCCTACCTCCGGACCGGGAAATCGAGTTTGTAATTGATACTTATCCTGGAGCTGAGCCTGTTTCGAAGAATCCCTACAGGTTAGCTCCTCCGGAATTAAAGGAATTAAAGAAACAGTTGGAGGAACTGGTTGACAAGGGTTTTGTACGCCCTAGTTTCTCGCCCTGGGGAGCGCCTGTGTTGTTTGTTAAAAAGAAAGACGGGTCGCTTCGTATGTGTATCGACTACCGAGAGTTAAACAAACTAACAGTGAAGAATAAATATCTGTTGCCTAGGATCGACGATTTATTTGATCAGTTGCAAGGAGCCCGTATATTTTCTAAGATCGATCTGAGATCAGGGTACTACCAATTGAAGGTCAGAACGCAGGATATTCCAAAGACAGCTTTCCGGACGCGGTATGGACATTACGAGTTTTTGGTGATGTCGTTCGGATTGACGAATGCTCCAGCTGCATTCATGGATTTAATGAATCGTGTATTCCGGGAATATCTTGATAAATTTGTGATCGTGTTTATTGATGATATTTTGGTTTATTCTCGTGATGAAGAGGAGCATAAAGAACATCTGCGAATTTGTTATCCAATTTTGACCGTCAAACCTCAATCGGTCATAACTTCCTCGTTTTTCAACAGAACTCGACGTGCCACCCCAATCCGGAAACCTCTACACGTCTACTATCTATTGGAATGCTCAAATCCAATAAACAAACACCCTAGCCAACTCGAAATCCAGCAAACAGAATAAAAAAAAACCGGTTTTGTGTAATTCAATTCCAAATCAAAATCTAATCACTCAAACAACCTAAACTAACATAATGAAGGACTAAATAACCAAAAGAGGAAGAAAACTCCCTAGGAGAACCAAATTTTCGGACTCTTCCAACTAGGATTTTCAAACCCTCACCAAAACTCAACCAAGGCACTTCAAAACTACAACAAACTTCATCTAAAGTTATGGAAACCAAAACCCATGAGAACTTACCTTGAAATCACCTTGAAAGATTGGAGAAAAGAGAGGGAGAGGCGTCGGCTATGGAGGAGAGGAAGAGAGCATCGATGGAGAAGAAAAAGAAATAGAAAACCCTACTTAAACCAACATTTTCATTTACTTTTAATTTCCCTCCTCAACATTCTTTAAATTTATAATCTAACCCCACCTTTTCACTCCCATGAAAAGCCAACGTGAAAGCCTCCTCAAATCATCACTTCCCTTGTTTTACCTAAATTCTATTGGTTCATGCATGGTAAGTACATCTAGACTTTTCAAACCCAAAACTTCCACCAATCACATTTGAGTTTGACTTGTCAAACTCTCATTCTTCTTTAACTTCTAATACCCTTCCATGTACACCAATCTTAAATCATTGAACCCTCATGCTTGACCTAGACTAGGGTCATACACGTTCTGGGAAAATTCTGGGTGTTACAATCAGTCCTCCTTACAAAAATTTTGTCCTCAAAATTTACGTACCTGAACAGTTCCGGATAACGCTCCATCATGTCCTGTTGACGTTCCCACGTAGCCTCCTCAATGTTGTGGTTACGCCACAGCACTTTCACCAGTGGAATGTCTTTGTTGCGCAACTTCTTCACTGTATAATCCAATATCTCCACCGGTTTCTCCTCGTAAGACAATGTAGGTTGCACATCAATCTCCTGCTGTACCACCACGTGCGACGGATCCCTTAGACACTTCCTAAGCATCGACACATGGAATACATTATGAACTCCTTCCATCGAAGCCGGCAACCCCAACTGATATGCCGTTTGTCCCACTCTTTTCACAATCGGAAATGGACCAACATATCTCGGGTTAAGCTTGCCCCGCTTCCCAAGTCTCATGACACCCTTAAACGGCGAGATCTTCAGGAAAACCTCATCGCAAACATCGAACTCCAGCTCCCGCCTTCTACCATCGGCATAGCTTTTCTGTCTGCTCTGAGCTATCAAAATGCGTTGCCGAATAAACTGTATTTTATCTGTAGTCTGCTATATAATTTCAGGGCCAAGCAGACTAGATTCCCCGACCTCATCCTAATAAAGGGGTGATCTGCACTTTCTTCCATATAAAGCCTCGTATGGAGCCATACCAATAGTGTCTTGATAACTATTGTTATACGAGAACTCAACCAAAGACAGATATCTACTCCAGGAACCTTGAAACTCTAAGTGTGAATTTGGGTTGACTAAGGTGCACTTTCTTGGCCATGTGATAAGCAGTGGTGGGATTTCAGTGGATCCAGCCAAGATTCAGTCGATCAATGATTGGCCTCAGCCGAAGAATGTCAGCGAGATTCGGAGTTTTCTGGGGTTGGCTGGCTATTACAGAAATTTTATTGAGGATTTTCGAAGATAGCAGCACCTATGACTCGCTTGACTAGAAAGGATGTGAAGTATGAATGGTCTGAAGATTGTGAGTTGAGTTTTCAGATGCTGAAGCAGAGATTGATGACAGCTCCGATTCTGACTTTGCCTGTGGCTGAGGAGAAATTTTGTATTTATTGTGATGCCTCTCGGATTGGGTTGGGTTGTGTGCTGATGCAGAAAGACAAAGTAATTGCCTATGCTTCTAGGCAACTGAAGCCTTACGAGAAGAATTATCCGACCCATGACTTGGAATTTGCAGCAGTGGTCTTTGCTTTAAAGATCTGGAGGCATTACCTTTATGGTCAGTAGTGTGAGGTATATTCAGATCATAAAAGTCTGAAGTATATCTTCACTCAGAAAGAGTTGAATATGAGGCAGCGGCGATGGTTAGAGTTCGTAAAGGACTATGATTTGGAAATTAAATATCACCCCGGTAAAGCTAATGTAGTCACAGGTGCCTTAAGCCAGGTATCGACTTCAGTTTCATCTTTGGAGGCAGATATGTCTGGACATTTGAGATCTGAGGTTTGGAAATTTGATTTAGAGTTGGTTACAAACTTAGCTGCAGTGTTATCGGATTTATCTTTAAAGCCTACAATTTTGGAGAAGATCAGAGATGCTCAGCAAGACGATTTGGAGTGTAATAAGTTCAAGCTGAGTATGTTATCTGATGATCGGACGGAGTTTAGTTATTCTGTCGATGGCATTCTGAAGTTTCGTGACAGATGGTATATTCCGAGTAATGAGCAGCTTCGGAAGGAAATTTTAGCTGAAGCTCACTCTTCAAGGTTTTCTGTTCATCCAGGCAGCACAAAGATGTACAGAGATCTTAAGCAGCATTACTGGTGGCCAGGTATGAAGAAGTCTGTGGCGGAGTTCGTTGAAATGTGCTTAATTTGTCAGCAGGTAAAGGCAGAGCATCAGAGACCTGCTGGGAAGTTACAGCCATTGCCGGTTCCTGAATGGAAGTGGGACCAGATTTCTATGGACTTCGTGGTCGGATTGCCTAGGACGATGAAGGGCTTTGACGGTATTTGGGTGATTGTAGACCGGTTAACAAAGTCAGCTCATTTTCTGCCGGTGAATATGACTCACAGCATGGATCAGTTTGCTAAACTTTATATTCAGGAGATTCTGAGGTTACATGGAGTGCCGATTTCTATAGTATCGGACAGGGACCCGAGGTTCACATCTAATTTTTGGAAAAGTTTGCATAAAGCGATGGGGACTAGATTGAATTTCAGTACGGCATTTCATCCTCAGACGGACGGACAATCTGAGCGTACTATTCAGACTCTTGTCGGACGGGTGATTTGATCGGTAGAATCGAGCAATTTGAAAGCAGAGCGTTCAGGTAAGTAGTGGAAATTAATTGTTTTGCCTTCGGGCCTACACCACGGAACGGTAAGTTTGTTGTTTGTTTGTTTGATTGGTTATTTTATTGAGTGGTTGCGTGGTAGCGTTGTGTTGCGATGTCGTGCCGTGTGAATGACTAAGGCACTTCGGTGCGGGCAAACTAAGGCACTTCGGTGAGGGCAATAAGGCACCTTTTAGTGCGGGCAACTAAGGCACTTCGGTGCGGGCAATAAGGCACCTTTTGGTGCGGGCAACTAAGGCACTTCAGTGCGGGCAATAAGGCACCTTTCGGTGCGGGCAAATCTGTGTTTTGTTTCAAGTCATTGTGTGGTTGATTGTTTTGTTTAGTGTTGTATTGTTGTGGTGTCGATTGCATTTTTTTTATCGTAATTGTTATTCCTTACTTGCTAAGCGTAAGCTTATGTATGTGTGTGTTTGTGTTCTGTGGTGTAGGTGACGAAGTGTTCTCAGGTGAGCTTGATACTGAGGAACAGGACTAGGAGCAGTCGGGGATACATGTAGCTCACCGGTGCAGGTCATTTGTCGGGGCGCTTCGACCTAGTCCTTGGGGTATGTCTCGTATTGGAGTCGTGGAGGTTTTATGGATGGTTAGTTTTTTTGTGAGGGACATGTTAGTTACTTGGAGATAGGATTGAGGTGTGTATGTTTGGACATGTTTGGATTTGTGGTGTTAGCTTGGTTATTTTGTTGTGGTGTGTGTAGTACTTGTATTTGGTTGACTTGGAGTTTAGATGTCGTTTCTTTTCAGGTTTTTGGTTTTAAAGAAATTTAGGCGTAACGCCGCCCGTTTTGGTTTTAAAACAATTAACGTCGGGTTATGTTTGCTATTTTGTTTATTATCCGTTTGAAGTCGGTTTTCCACAAAATTTATGGTATTTGAAGATTTATGTGTCGGGAGTGTATGGTAAAAATTTCGGGATTTTTGGAGGTGTTGGGCTCGTATAAAAGTATAGAAAGGTCGGGAAAGTCAAAAGGGGGTGTTTTGGGACGTTTTTAGTCAAAAATACCCGAGCCGGCCCGATCGATCGGGCATGGGTCACGATCGATCGCGTCCGGGGTCAATTTTGGTGAAAATAGCCCGAGCGGGCCCGATCGATCAGGCCAAAAACGCGACTGATCGCGGTTGGGCACGCACGGGGCGCGACCAGCGAGCGCGAGGCGCAAACAGCGCACAGCGCGCGCGGCGCGCTGCCTGGGTGCGCGCGGTGCCCTGCGCGCGCGCGCCCAGCAGATTTAAAAAAAAAATTAGAAAAAAAATACTATTTCTACTTTGTTTTAACCCGACTTTTTCCGACATATTTTAAATGTATTTTGGCACATTTTCCAACAAAAATCGAGGGTTCGAAAAACCCGAAAACCTAGTCGAAAAATTTATAAAAATTATTTTTAAACGATGTTTTAAACGCGGGTTTGATTTGCAAAAGTAGCGCTCTGAGCCGAGTGGGTTCGGGGCGTTACATGGGGTTTCTCAATCAGCTGTCTGCTCTTCAATACAAATTCACCTATATCACAAAATTACTAATGAAAAATAATCTCAGTAAGTAAAAACACGTGCATGTGCAAATTAACATCATGCATACTGAATCCAGACTGAACAGTTACATACTGGTTGTAACTCATTTTTCAACTTTCGTTCAGACTTAGTCATCTCAATGTCCAAGAATCTCATTTTTGTTCAAATTTAGTCATGTCATTGTCATTCAGGCTTTGTCATCACATATTTTCTGTTAATTCTATCAGATTTTTACACATACAATATGTCCTATCATTTTATGCCTATGTCTAAACATGCGTATTCAGTTCAAATATCATAATCGAATAATAAATTCTTTTTAAAAAAAATACTTTGAATACTATGCTTTGGTACCTGCAGGAAGACGGGTGATATGTTAGGATGAGTGTCATTTGAAATGACAGTACAGGACAACTACTTTGTCATTTGAAAGGATGAGTATCATTTGAAAGGAGTTGCATTATTGTGTGCCACGATATGAGCTGACAAAGGGGTTGAGGAATCTAAAAACCGACGAAGATGTAGTTGCAATGGTGAAAACGGTAAATTATAAGAGATATGTGAAAGTGTTTGTGGAGTACATCGACATCATGGACCGAGTTAGTGAAGGGAGTAGTAGTGACTGTGGAGATGAGCCTAGGACTTCTTCTAAATCGTGGAGGATGAAATTCATGGTAATTTAATTGTTGCTGATGTGGATGCTGATAATGGGTGCAATGAGGAGGAAAAAGTGACATTTGTAAGCTCTTCGGAATCTACGCGATGTTGACAGAGACACCTCCTATAATTCAACAACGAATGTGCTGCCAGGATTGGACATGCAAATCTCAGCTGCATAACACCATAAAAGTTTATATTGCTCATCTGCATCACCATAATTCATCAGTCGTGCTTTGCGTCGGGCTCTGTAAGCCAAGATCGGTGTAATGGTTACGTTTAATTCCCTCTGCACAGTTTCAATAATGGAAGGAATCTCCCAATCTGGTTGGCTCTTAAACCTCATTAAGTAATGCTGAGCAACACACTTTGATGTAGCCAGCCTATTCTGTATGATCCGTGGACATGTGTGTACATTATTGAGCGTCTTTATTTGGAAACTTTGTTCGTTGTTTAATTTTGATGCATGCAGCACCCACTTACAACCATCCTTACATACTGCTCTTATTCTTATTTTCTCATTTTTCACAAATCGGATCTCATAACCATGCTTGACAATGTATTCCTTCAGAATATCTTTGATCTTTGTCAATGAACTAAAAATCATGTCAAGCTCCAAAGGTAAGTTACCAACTCTTGAATCAACAACATTGTCCACCAAGCTACCTTCACTTCCTTCTTCTTCATTACTATTGACATTAACATCTATCTGCTCCACACCATCATCATTTCCCTCCTCATTTTCCAACACATTATCTTCAAAATCTTCATCTTCCTCCTCCTTTTCGAACTCATCGTCCTCAAAATCTTCAGCATCCATCTAGTCATCATCTTCCTCCTCATTTTTGTACTCATCGTCCTCAAAATTTTCATCATCCTCATTTTCCAAATCATTGTCTAACACTTACACCCATTATCACCATCCATATCAGCAACAACCAAATTACCAGGAATTTCATCTTCCACGGTTTTAGAAGAAGTATGAGGCTCGTCTCCACAGTCACTACTACTCCCTTCACCAACTTGGTCCATGATGTCGATGTACTCCACAAACACTTTCACATATCTCTTATCATTTACCGTTTTTACCATTGCAACTACATCTTTGTCAGTTTTCAGATTCTTCAACCCCTTTGTCAGCTCATTCCGTGGCACACAATAATGCAACTCCTTTCATTCAAGTACTCCTAGCTCTTTCAGTATGTCGTGGATCTCAAATATGGACAATAAGTCCCCATCATAATTTTCAACAATTTCCTTTTTGCCTCTCACATACTGTACGCCCTTGCTTACTACCATAATTTATTTCTATTGAAAATTCACCAATTGAAATTTCTAGTTAGACAAAATGACAAGTTAAAAAATTAAGAGCCTTAAAAATGGTTAAGTTGGTCAATGAATAAACAAAAGTCACAGTCATGATAAGTGTTTATCACGTGCAAAATCAAGATCAAGAACAAGGCAGAACTTCTTATTAAACATAGTAATAAGATAAGTTTGAGTATGGTTCAAAATCAATTTGAAATAAGATCATTGATACATTATCTACAAAAGTTGATAGACTCTTAATTTCGTACTTAAGAGGAAAGATGGATTACTTGTCCGGTTTAAGGAGAGAAGAAAAGTAAAAACGTAGAGGGAGAAGAACTCCAACAGGAAGATCGAAAAGCCCCAAATGAAGATCGAAAAATGGAGAGGGAGAAGAACTCACCCGCTGCTTCAAAATCGAAAAATCCCCTCGCCTTTGTCTTCGAGTGCTTCAAAATCAGAAAATTTCCAAAACGAGTGGGAATGTAGCCCTAAATTGGGGCTTAAAGCTACAATTTCCCGTCATAGTTCCAGCGTCCACGTGCACTTAACGTGGGTGTTGACGGAAAGATTAAAAGGGTCAATGCCAATAACAGAATCATAGTACGGGGTTCGATTTGCCGATTTGTTTAGTAAAAGAGACTACCTGAAATTACAGTTATAGTATAGGATTAAAATCGATAGTTTTCCTATTTTGAATAAAAATGAATTTTACCTTTTCTCTCTTTTTTTTCTAATCTCTCGTCGTACTGAACATTGAATACCACCATTCCATTAGTTATCTTCAAAGCTCATCACATATCATTATCTCAGATCTTGGGCGAATCTACGTTTGCCTTCCGATTGAGGTATTAGATTCCATTGATCCCACATCACCCGCAGCTTCTGGGTCTGTTCCATTCGCTTTCTCTCTGGAGATTGTTGCTTTTATCGCTGTTCAAAGCGTACTGCTTCCTTTTACTGAGCTATTCACCTTTTTCATTCTCTCTCCATATATCTCTGACTTCATCCGATTCTGTTTGCCTAATCAATTAGCCTATATGGTCTTATCTTTTATTAATGTCTTCCCATCGATTTGGTCTTTGTAGACTCGTTTGACATCAGTTTTTGTTTGGTCTTTGTAGACTCGTTTGACATCAGTTTTTGTTGTCGCGGTTAACACATGTGAGAGGGTAAAACTCACCTTCAAAAACTAAGTTAAGGAGAGAAAGAATCCTTCTTACATATATACAAGTCACAGACTCATCCATAGACGATGTGGGATAAATACAATTATCAATACCCGCTCTCACGCATAGCGTACTTGGACTGGGTTTAATTCCCACTATCGTCTCCGATACCAAGCTCTGATACCATGTTAACACATGTGAAGGGGTAGAACTAATCCTCAAAAGCTAACTCAAGATAAGAGGAAATCTCTCTCATATATATACAAGTCACGGAACCATCTAATAGACGATATGAGACAAACTCAATCATCAATATTTGTCATTTCTGACTTTCTACTCCGTTTTGCAGTGGTAGGGATTGAGATTCTGATTTCTGTACCGTGGATATCAACGAAAAGGGGCTTTCTGAGAATGGGACTTATCCTCGTGCTCACTTCATAATGATCAGTTTTTCAAAAATTTCGCATGAGACATTAATGATGTGATCTTTCATGTGAATGTTTCTATCCATTTAAACACTGCTTCCTTGTTACTCTCCCATTTGCTGCTTCTGCTCCTTGAGAAGCCTCTCTCTCTCTCTCTCTCTCTCTCTCAACTCAGGGATTCACAGCAACAAGCTTACCGCAGATGGGCCACGTGATGATGGTGACAACCTGTTTCTTCATTCCCTTTCTTTTTGGTTTTTTTTTTTTTTCATTAGGATTTTCCCTTTAAATCCTTATTTTTCTGTATTTGTTTGAATGATTGATCTGTTATGAATCATGACTTCCAAAATTGGTTTTGAAAATGACTTTTTAAGTGTTGTCAATGAAGGGTTTCATTTCCTATTTGGACTTTTGGCCTCTGAACGCTTCTGTTCTTTTTGTAAAACAATGAACGTTTAGCTTCTCAAAAATTGAACTTTTTCTATGATGCTCTTTAGCATCTCTAACATCTTTTTGCCATGTTCGATTGGATTTGTTTTTTACTGTTATCTGAAACTGTCTCTTTATGAATCGGATATGGATAATTTTTTTGTTCAGATTCTCTACGCTTGAGGAGTATTTCTGATGTGGGTACGACATCTCGTCTTTCCGTTCACCGGAGAGGAACAGATGATAATTTGGTAAAACTTGGCACATTTTTTAACTGAGTGTGAAAGATTTCTCCATGGAATTAAAGGTCGCGTTTTTCTGAACTGCAGAGTCCTTGGAACAGGAAAGAGAGCCGAATACCAGAGAAAATGCTCAGCGAAGAAGATACGTCGAAGAAAGTAGAGTTGAAGGACCATCCGCCCAATCTGGTTGCCAAGTTGATGGGACTTGATGCTCTACCCTTGCATCAATCTGGTTCAGCCGTGCCAAAAATCAATGCAAGAGAGTTTTCTCCACGGAAAGTTGAAGATTCGGCAACAATGCGAAAAAGGATTGAAGAAGAAGATGGGTTTTCGAAGAAGATAATGCAACGTCAAATGACTCAAATTGTTAGCAGATCAGTCCGTGAGGAATATAAAGATACGCGTGAAAATTGGCAGAAAGTAACTGACAGTAATATATTGTCTCCCGTGGGCGGTTATAATGGAACTGTGGATGGGAAGAAAATGAGTATTGTTCGTCAGAAATTCATGGAAGCAAAATGTCTTGCAACAAATTTCAGTATGTGTTGGAGTTCTTGACTTCCAACCGAGATTTGTTCGTGAGGTTTCTACAACAACCAAGCTCGTTGTTTTCGAAGAATCTGTATGAGTTCTATACCGTACCTCCATCTCCAAGGACAAAACGCATCACTGTTCTTTGACGTTCAACAATTTTAGGGGATTGGTTAGGAGCGAAAAATCATCCAATAAAACAACTCGAGTGGAACAAACAGCAATTTTCTGAAAGTTACATTTCGGTCCCTAAAGTTTCTGCAAATTTAATTCTGGTCCCTAACTTTCTGCAAATTTCATTTTTGTCCCTAAATTTTCTAAAAAATGCAATTTGGTCCCTCAAATTTCTGTAAATTTTCTTTTGTCCCTAAACTTTTTGTAAATTGCAAGTTGGTCCCTAAACGTTTTGAAAATTGCATTGTGGTCCCTAAACTTTCTAAAAATTGCATTATAGTCCCTAGATTTTTTGAAATTTCAATGTGGTTCCTAAATGTTTTGAAAATTGCATTGTGGTCCCTAAATTTTCTAAAAATTACATTGTGGTATCTAAACTTTTGAAAATTACATTCTGGTCTCTAAACTTGCTGAAAATTGCATTGTGGTCCCTATAGTTTTTGTAAATTTCAATTTGGTCCTTAAACTTTTTGCAAATTATATTTTGGTCCCTAAACTTTCTGCAAATTTCATTTTGGTTTTTAAACTTTCTGAAAATTGCAATGTGATCTTTAAATGTTTTTAAAATTACATTTTGGTCCCTAAAGTTTCTGCAAATTTCATTTTGGTCCCTAAACTTTTTAAAAATTGCATTGACCATATAAATTTTCAAAAATTGAATTTTAGACCCCGAAAGGTCTATTCCACCATTTTCGACCGTTCCGAACGCAACGGTGGACTCTGTTTTGCGAGATTCAGCTCCTATTTTTATAAATAAATTTTTGTAAGGTGAAAAATGATCACAAAAGAGTCAACATCATCTTCTAGAGCTATGATTATGCTCACTGCCATCAACTACACGCTGTGGAAACCTTGGATAAAAGATCTCCTCAGCTGTAAAGATTTGTTTGATCCCGTAGAATTGAAGGGTGAAATACCTGATCCAGCCAAAGCAATAGAATAGAAGAAATTAAACTGGAAATCTATTAGTCAAATCTGGCAATGGATTGATCACAGTGTCCTCCACCATGTTGCACAGGAAACAGATGCATATGCTCTCTAGAAGAAGTTGGAGGACATGTACCAGGCCAAGACCGCTCGAAATAAGACCCTGTTGATGAAGCGATTAGTCAATATGAAGTTCAAAAGTGGAACTTCTGTTGCTGAGCATACCAGTGAGTACCAGAGTCTGGTAAACCAGTTATCGTCTGTAGAGATGCCGCTTGGAGATGAGATACAGGCACTCATACTTTTCAGTTCACTTCCTGATAGCTGGGAAACACTTGTAGTTTCTCTCAGCAACTCGGCTCCAGATGGCAAACTTCTCATGTCCATGGTTAAGAATGCCCTGTTCAACGAGGAAGCCAGGAGAAAGGACATGGGCACAAAACAGACTCATGCTCTTGTCTCAGAGCACCGAGGAAGACAATGGGGAAAACAACAAAGAAGTAGTAGATGCAAATGGAAAGGCAGAAGCAAGAGCAGGTACAATCCATCGATGACAGAAAACCTTTATATAAATGTCATCACTGTAGAATAGAGGGTCATATGAAGAAGAATTGCTACAAATGGCTAGAGGAGCAAGGCCAGAGCAGTTCCCAGTCAAAGAACAAGGGTGGAGAAATGCTAGTCATTATTCCTGGAGATGTACCGTTTTGTTCAACCCATAATGAGCATGCCTTCACGTCTTAAGAGAAGACACAGAATGGGTGGTAGATACTGCAGCGTCCTACCACGTGACTCCGCACAAAGATTACTTCACAACATATAAAATCGGTAACTTTGGAGCAGTGAAGATGAGAAATTCCAGTTCCTCTGAGATTCTAGGAATTGGTGATATCCAAATTAACAATCATTTTGAAGGATGTCCGACATGTGCCAGATCTTAGACTCAATCTTCTTTCTGGAATAGCCCTTGACAAACAGAGCTATGATAATCATTTCAGCAACGGCACATAGAAGATATCAAAGGGCGCTCTGATAGTTGCTCGAGGACATATTTGTGGCACGCTGTACAAGACTCATGTGAAGACATACAAAAAGTCTCAACGTAGCAGAGAATGAGGGTTCTCAAAATTTGTGGCACCAGAGATGATGCGAACCTCGGATCGAAAGGACCCGACAACAATGCGGAATAATTCAAATGAATGCCTTTTCGATTCAAGAACAAAGTAAGGAACTAAGACCTCAATCGAAGAATTTGATGGAACCCTAGTTATCAAAACAGGAGCTTGACCCGAGCCATACTTGTTGGCTGAACCAAAGATATCAAAACAGGAGCTTGACCTAGACCAAACTTGTTAGTAAGAACCAAAGTTATCAAGCAAGAGATTCTTCAAGCGTGACTTGAAGAAGATCGTTGTTCTTCGCAAAGAACTAAAGATAAATCCTCTCTAAAAACTCAACCTTTTTAATTAAAACTTCTTTTTCTATTAAATCAAATAGCTTTGTCATTAAATAGGCTACACATTAAAATTAAATTAAATAATAATAAAAAAAATAAAAATAAAATATCTAATAAAATTGTGAGATAATGATCAAATATCATCTCACGTTTAAACTACGTTTGAACATGATTTGAGTAGATTCGGTCTGAAAAGATCTCTCATACGTGATTTGTTTGAATTTCTATGTGCTTCGCATGTGACTTTTTTAAATCTTACACGTGCATGTGCATGTGCATGGTACATGTAAATCTTCATGCATCTTCGGCCTCCCTTTCTTCAACTTGATTCTGATTATCTTCAATCTTCGACACATTCAATAGTTTTAGATCAAGTTGTTGCGACTCCTCTCTCCCTTGAATCTCTAAAATCAATCCTTGCAAGGCCTCACGCATCTTCTTAGCTTTGGACCGTGTCTTTGGGCTGCCAATGTCCTCAATTGGATCGTTTCTTTTGGGCTTGGGCTTGGTCGCTCCTTGGATCACATCATTCCCTCCCTCTTCGAAAAGATTTGTCATCGAATCTCCTGCATCATATAAAGATAAGTCACTAACATTAAAAGATGCACTAACATTACCATATTCGCTAGGTAAATCGATTTTGTAGGCATTGTCGTTTATGCGTTCAAAGACTTGAAATAGTCCATCTCCTCGTGGATGCAACTTGCTTTTCCGTTGATTTGGAAACCTCTCTTTTCGAAGATGTAGCCAAACCCTATCTCCGGGTTCAAATATAATCTTTTTACGGCTTTTGTTTGCTTGACATGCATAATACTTGTTTCTCTCTCGAATGTTCTCTTGTACTTTCATATGTAAGTCCCTAACAAATTTAGTTTTTTTCTCTCCATCAAAATTAACAAACTCGTTAGTAAGTAGAGATAAAATATCAAGAGGAGATAAATGATTAAATCCATAAATAATTTCAAATGGTGAATATGTAGTAGAATGAACAACTCTATTATAAGCAAATTCACATGAGGTAAACATTTTTTCCATTGTTTTAAATTTTTAGAAATAATCACTTTTAACAACGTATAAAGTGTTCTATTTACCACTTCTGTTTGTCCATCCGTTTGGGGGTGTACCACGGTTGAGAATAAAAGTTTTGTTCCTAGCTTACTCCACAAAGTTCTCCAAAAATGACGTAGGAACTTAACATCTCTATCACTCACAATGGTTTTAGGAATTCCGTGTAAACGCACAACTTCTTTGAAGAATAAGTCCGCCACATGAGTAGCGTCGTTTGTCTTTGAGCATGCTATAAAGTGAGCCATCTTACTAAACCTATCCACTACCACAAATATGTTATCTTTCCCTCCTTGTGTCCTTGGCAAACCAATCACAAAATCCATCTATATGTCCACCCAAGGTTGGTTAGGAATAGGTAGAGGAGTGTACTTTCCGTAAGGTTTAATCTTTGATTTGGCCTTCCTACACTCAACGCACTTATCACAAATGGCTTGAACATGATGTCTCATATTCAGCCAATAAAAATGTTCACAAAGCACACTCAACGTTTTATTAACTCCAAAGTGTCTCATTAACTCTCCTTCATGAGTCTCTCTAACAAGTAACTCTCTTAAAGAACATTTAAGGATACAAAGTTTATCCTTTTTAAATAAAAATTCATCATGTTTATAATAATCATTACATGCATGTTTCTCACATTCTTTCCAAACAAGATCAAAATCTGAGTCTGATTCATATAAGTTCTTTATTAAATCAAATCACTTAGATTGTAAAGTAGTTATAAGCACGTATCTTCTTGACAATGCATCGACAATCACATTCTCTATACCTTTTTTTATAATGAATAACATAAGGAAAGATCTCTATAAACTCCATCCACTTTGCATGTCTCTTGTGCAACTTTCCTTGTGTCTTTAAGTGTTTTAGGCTTTCATGGTCGGAATAGGATTCACTCTTTGGGCCACAAGTAGTGTTGTCACGTTTGTAATGTTCTCACTAAGGCATACAACTCTTTGTCATATGTTAGATAGTTTAAGACCACGCCACTAAGCTTTTCACTAAAGTAAGCGATCGGCTTCATATCCTGCATCAAAACACCACCAATTCCTTTTCCCGACGCATCACATTAAATCTCAAATGTTTTATCAAAATTTTGCAAAACTAACAAAGGTGCATTAGTTAATTTTTCTTTTAGAAGATTAAAAGATTCATCATGTAACTTAGTCCACCTAAAACCCACATTCTTTTTAACAAATCATTCAATGGTGCTGCAATAGTACTAAAATCTCTAACAAATCTTCGGTAAAAGCTAGCTAAGCCATGAAAACTACGTACCTCGTTAGCATTCTTAGGTTTCAGCCACTCATTGATTGCCTTGACCTTTTCTTTGTCCACCGAAACTCTACTCGAGCTCACTATAAAACCAAAAAACACTACCGATTTTGTAACGACCTCATTAGGGCCGAGACTGATTCTTAATTTTCATAAATCATTTATACTAAGTTTACTCTCTATATTTTTTTTCTTTTAAACAGTACTCAAGGACAATGTCATATCTAACAAAACTGAACCCTTCAAAAACTCGGCTCCCTCATAAGACTATCGACACAGTCAGTCACAAAGTCGATCGACATGACTCAAACATCGGTTCCATAACATGTTCGAGCAGAAGGAAAATGCCCTCAAACCACTCGACTTCGTCGTTCACGGCCTGCATGGATTTGCAGACATCTACCGATAGGAACACATTCTCCGAACGTCACGTGCACTCCGCGTGACTCAATAGACGTCGCCCAGTAGAGGACATCATCTAATGGACACGAGCGTTTCACGTGACTCATGGACATCGCCCGGTAGAAGACCTCTACCGATTACTAAACGACAAAGCATAATTACCTATATTATCCGATCACAAAACGACAAGACTCAATACTCACATCTTCCGATAGCAAAAACATCTACATCTACCGGTTGACTTGTGAATCACACGTGACATATTAAACATCATCCGATAGAGACCTCTACCGGTGAATAAGAAATTCTTAGCATCTGCCGATAGTAATAATCAGCATCTACCGATTTACATGTGCATCGCACGTGACATATAAGCATCATCCGATAGAAGACCTCTACCAGTGAATAATAAATTCCTAGCATCTGCCGATAGTAATAATCAGCATCTACCGACTGACATGTGCATCGCACGTGACATATAAGCATCATTCGATAGAAGACCTCTATCGGTCAATAAGAAATTCATAGCATCTGCCGATAGTAATAATCATCATCTACCGACTGACATGTGCATCGCACGTGACATATAAGCATCATCCGATAGAAGACCTCTACCGGTGAATAAGAAATTCCTAGCATCTGCCGACGACAACATCTACGAAACGAGACATCCTGACTTTCACAGACTTCAACTTGATTAAAATATGATTGCACAGGTATAAATCATAGACTCATCCAGAATACGTGTAGCAAAAAAGCTTAAATAAAACATAAATCATTCTATCTCCTCATGATCATTCTTAAACTTAGAAATCCAGTCAGACAAATCTCAAAATCCATCGTGTTAAGAAAATCTCTTCCTACTTAATTTTAGTATGTATAATTCTTACTAACATCATAAGAGCAGTAACTAGGGGTCATAATCGCCTTTCCAGCCACAAATCTGTCACCCTGAGCACCATCCATCAACCAGTCTTAGACATCCTCACTAAATTTGGAATCCTCACTTGGTAGTTCTTCACCTACATCATAAGATTTAAACTATAAGCCTAATGCTTAGTAAGGAGTGCAACGCTAACATGTATGCATGAATGCACAGTTGAAAAGAACACGTTTACATAATCATTTCTCATTACATTCTTGTTCATGTTCATGTTCATCGTTTACATCACGTTCTTATTCATCATTTACATCACGTGGATTAAGGGAGGATTTGTGCCGAAAAAGGGGTTGACAGTGAAAGTATACATAGTCCCTTGCGTGCCGTATTCATTGTCCTCCTTTTGAACAGTGACATAAGCCAAACTGCCCCCAACCCTCTCTTAATCCTTGTTGCATAAGTTTCATGTTCATATCTTGATCGTGAAGGAAAACATGCACTTAAAACATTTTCATATGCTTGAAAAGGAAAACAATCGTGAAGCATGAGTATGAGTACTCTCATTTCATCAGACTAAAAGGACAGCTCATTCATTCATCAAAAGATCACACTATCAACTCGAGTATCATAACCAAACAGACAATAGCACAGATAACCTTTAAACATTATAGACAACATCTACCTAGTACTCTTATGATGTAGGTCCCTAAAGGCCGGGAATCCTACTCACTCACTTACCTGGTTTCCCTTAGCAACTTGAGCACTTCACCTCGGATTTTTCTTCACCGAAAACATTTCACATTACATAGTTAAAACAAAATCCTAAAAGTTCTAACCAAAAGTCATCCTAGAATCTAACGTACATGTATTTCTAAGTTCTTTAGTCAAGCACCTTATGTGCGTAGATCAAGTTTCCATAACCTAAAATGCCCAGATTCGACCTAGCAACTAAACACAGTCGGTTATCTTAATGTCCAGATTCGAATCAGAAATGTCATTACTAAACGTAGATTATAAATGTTACTACAATAACTCTGCCATTAAAGGATCCAAAACTTCAAGTTCTAGCTGAAAACAGAGCTCTAAGTAACTAACCAGCAGCTACATTGTCTAAGCCTTACCTAGAGCGGGGATTGTCGGGGTGGAGACTGAAGAATCGATCGCCGACGAAGGAGTCATTGGAAAGAGAAGGAGAGCTCTGGAGGTTGAGAAATCGCAGAAGGAAAGTGTCGGCTACAGTGGGGTTTTAGTGAGGTTTAAGTATTTCTATTTTCTATTTATATCGATTGAAATCCATCTTATTTACAATTCTGCCATCACACAAATAAAATCAATTAAGCTTTGGCATTTAAATTCAAAATTGTAATGGCTAATGTTGGAGGTGACAGTTAAAGCCGTTAAGAAAATACCTGGCCGAATATTGTCGGGTGTTACATCCACCCCTCCTTAAACAAAATTTTCGTCCTCGAAAATTGATCAAGCAAAGAGCTCAGGATATTTGGCCAACATGTCCTGCTGTCGCTCCCACGTGGCTTCTTCAATGACATGATTCATCCATAAGACTTTCACCAGTGAAATTTCTTTATTCCGCAGAGTCTTAACTGTAGATTCTAATATTTGCACTGGTTTCTCTTCATACACCAATGTTGGCTCAATATCAATCTCTGTTGGCTTAACAACCTGCGTCGGATCACGTATGCATTTCCTTAGCATAGACACGTGAAAAACATTGTGAACCTTTTCCACTGATGGAGGCAATTGCAATTTATAAGCTGTATTACCGATCCTAGCCAAGACAGGGAATGGTCCAATGAATCGTGGTTTAAGTTTTCCCTTCTTGCCAAATTTTAAAACTCCCTTAAATGGTGAAACCTTTAAGAAGACCTCATCTCCAACAACAAACTCAAGATCTCTCCTCCTTTGGTCTGCATAGCTCTTCTGTCGGCCTTGTGCAGTCATCATTCTTTTCCTAATAATGGTAATCTTGTCTGACATCTACTACAAAATTTCGGGGCCTAGGAGTTTTGCTTCGCCAACTTCATCCCAATATAAGGGTGATCTGCATTTCCTGCCATACAGTGCTTCGTATGGTGCCATACCAATGGTGGACTGGTAACTATTGTTGTAGGAGAATTCAACTAAGGGCAGGTATCGACTCCAAGATGTCTGGAAATCTAGCACACACGCCCTCAACATGTCCTCGAGTGTTTGAATTGTCCGTTCAGATTGGCCATCTGTCTGAGGATGAAATGCAGTACTGAATGATAACTTTGTATCAAGCGTGCCTTGAAGACTTTGTCAAAACCTTGAGGTGAACCTGGGATCACGATCTGAGACAATAGATATTGGAATCTCATGCAATCTGATAATTTTCTGAACATACAGGTTAGCAAGCTGGTCCATCATGACGTTGTCTTTACAGGTAGGAAGTGAGCTGATTTCATCATTCTGTCAATTACAACCCAAATACTATCATGACCTTTAGTTGTCTTAGGTAATCCCACAACAAAGTCCATGGCAATGTTTTCCCACTTCCATTCGGGAATCGGTAAGGGTTGAAGGGTACCACATGGACGTTGGTGTTCTGCCTTAACTTGCTGGCATATCAAACACGACTCCACATACTTGGCAACATCCCTATTCAAATTCGGCCACCAATAGAGTAACTTCAAGTCCCGATACATCTTGGTGCTGCCAGGATGTACAGAAAAGAGAGACGAGTGTGCCTCGGCCAAGATCAACTTACGTAATTCCTCATCACTTGGAATATACCACCGATTCCTAAATTTCAAAATACCATCCTTGGAAAGGCTGAACTCTGAGGAGGCGTCCTTCAACTTACTCATCATGCCCTTATTTTTCTTTGATTCCTTTTGTTGTGCCTCTTTGATCCTATCCAAGATAGTTGGTTGAATGGTTACTTCTGCAAGTAGTTCCGACAGCTCAGAAACTATTTCCAATTCAAATTTCTGAACTTCCGTCCACAATGGTACAGACATGGTTGACATCGCAGGTTGCATCGTCGATGACATCCTGCTTAATGCATCGGCTACAACATTAGCCTTACCCGGGTGATACTTAATTTCAAAGTCATAATCCTTAACAAACTCTAACTAATATCTTTGTCTCATGTTCAACTCCTTTTGAGTAAAAATGTACTTCAGGCTTTTATGGTCATATAAATAGTGTCTCCAAATCTTCAATGCAAAAACAACTGCGGCTAATTCCAAATCATGAGTGGGGTAATTCTGTTCATAACTCTTCAGTTGCCTGGAGACATACGCCACAACCTTACCTTCTTGCATCAAGACACACCCCAGACCAACTTTGGATGCATCACAATAAACACTGAACTTCCCTTCTTCAGTTGGGAGTGTCAAAAGAGGGTCTGTCTTCAACTTCAATTTTAGTGTCTGAAAACTATCTTCACAAGCTTCAGTCCAAGAGTACTTGGTGTCCTTCTTTGTTAAACTAGTTAAAGGTTTAGCTATCATAGAAAATCCCTTAATAAACTTTCTATAATAACCTGCCAGAACAAGGAAACTACGGACTTCACTGACGTTCCTCGGTTGGGGCCAATCTTTTACTGCTTGAATTTTGGTTGGATCTACAGATATGCCCTCAACAGAAATGACATGGCCTAGAAAGTTGACCTTATCCAACCAGAACTCACATTTGGACAACTTGGCATAGAGTTACTGTTGTTTTAATGTCGTCAAAACTACTCTTAAGTGTTTTTCATGGTCAGCTTTGGTCCGTGAGTAAATTAGGATATCATATATAAACACAATCACAAACTTGTCCAAATACTCACAAAACTCACGGTTCATCAAGTCCATAAAAGCTGCAGGTGCATTTGTCAATCCAAACGACATCACAAGAAATTCATAGTGTCCATATTGGGTTCTAAATGCTGTCTTTGGTATATCACTCTCCTTAACCTTCAGTTGGTAATAACCCGAGTGTAAGTCAATTTTTTAGAATACCTTAGTTCCTTGTAGTTGATCAAACAAGTCGTCAATTCGGGGTAAGGGATATTTATTCTTGATCGTTAACTTGTTCAATTCTCTATAATCTATGCACATTCTAAGAGAACCGTCTTTCTTCTTAACAAATAGGACAGGTGCACCCCAGGGAGAACAACTAGGGCGTATAAATCCCTTGTTAACTAGTTTCTAGAGTTGGACTTTTAACTCATTCAGCTCAACAGGTGCCATGCTGTAAGGGTTCTTAGACACAGGTGTTGCCATCGGGATATGTATCGATTACAAACTCAATTTCTCTATCAGGTGGTAACCCGGGCAAGTCATCCAAAAGTGCTTTTGGAAACTCTCGTACTATAGGAATATCTTGGAGTTCTACCTTATCTTTTACCCGGACATCAATTATTCTAGCTAGAAAACTCTCACAACCACCCTTCAGTAACCGTTGAGTCTCTAATGAGGATATAATTGGCATTTTACTTATTTTTAGAATAGCTTGGAAGGAATACCGATCTCCGTTCGGGGGTCGGAACTCAACCAATCCAGACCTACAACTTATCGTGGCATAATGTCTGAATAGCCAATCCATTCCTAATATGACTTCATATCCCTTCATATCAATTACGATTAGCTCTACAGATAACTTCCTTTCTCCTAAAGATACAATATCACCTTTCACTATCTGTTCTGAATGTAAGGACTTCCCTGAAGGTAACATAACACTATATGACCTCTCGGCTGGCAAAAATTATAACCTATGCTTACATACAAACAGAGTTGATACAAACGAGTGTGTGGCACTCGTATCTACAAGTGTATAAGCAGAAATACCACATATCATAATTGTACCTGTTATGACTGTATGCTGCACCACATCCTCATCCTCCATTAAAGCATAGACTCTTGGTGCTACTCTCGCACGATTTGGGTCTGGCGGTATAGGGCAATCCCTGACCATGTGTCCAACCTTGTCACATCTATAGTAACGGCCAGGATATAATTTACATTTGCCATGGTGATTCTTCTGGCAGGTGGAACATAGAGGAGCTAGAGGTCGCTTTCCTTTTCCTTGATCATCATTTGGATTGAAGGGTATCTTCACACCTTTCTGTTGTTGCTGCGGTCCTCTATTCGGTTGTGGTTCCCAACCTCTGCCCTGGCGCGGTGGTGGCTGAGTCTCCTTGATAAACTTCCTGGCGGTTCACGTTGTCCTTGTACTGTTAACTCAACTTCTTCCAATTCCAAAGCCTTAGCTGCCACTTCGAAATAGGGTATGTTATGGATTCCCGCAGTCTTCACTCCCTGGAAGAGGCTCGGCTTCAGTCCATGTACAAACTGGTGAATCTTGTCTTCCTCATCATCCACAAGACGGGGTACAAACCTGGACAAGGCCTCAAACTTACAGATGTAGTCAGCCACAGAACCGGTTTGGCGCAGCTGCATAAACTCCATCTTTTTGCTGGCCCGAACCGCTCGGCTAAAATACTTGTCATAAAAGGCCGTCTTGAACCACGCCCAAGTCATAGTTTCCACATTCGTAGTGATCTGAATTGAGTCCCACCAATGCCTTGCACCCAATGCAAGATGAAAAACAGCACATGTGACCTTGTCCCCATCTTCGACCTTGGCATACTTGAACATGTCCTCAATTGTCCGAATCCACTCTTCAGCATAAATAGGATCCGAAACTTGACCATTGAATACTGGAGGTTGAAGGCGGTGAAAACGCTCGCTTCCATTGTCATGAGTCATATTTGAGCTAGAATTCCCTTGCTCATCCCTAGCAGCCACCCACTGCTCAATTTGGCGGGACTGGCGAATAACCAACTCGATTAGCTGAGCGATGGTGTTACTATCCTCATTGCTCTCTCTTTGTTGACCTCTTACCATTTTGAGATTCCTAAACAAGTAATCATAAACACATCTTAATGTAATGACATTACTAAAATCATAGACACTTACAGTTGTTGGAGTGTGCTCAAGTGACAATTTGTGCTGGAAGGCAGTCTGCAGAATCAATTTTAGAACCCGGATTTGCTCTGATACTATAATTGTAACGACCCCATTAAGGCCAAGACTGATTCTTAATTTTCATAAATCATTTACACTAAGTTTACTCTCTATATTTTTTTTTTCTTTTAAACAGTACTCAAGGACAATGCCATATCTAACAAAACTGAACCCTTCAAAAACTCGGCTCCCTCATAAGACTATCGACACAGTCAGTCGCAGATTCGATCGACATGACTCATACATCGGTTCCATAACATGTTCGGGGAGAAGGAAAGTGCCCTCAGACCACTCGACTTCGTCGTTCACGGGCTGCATGAATTTGCAAACATCTACCGATAGGAACACATTCCCCGAACGTCATGTGCACTCCGCGTGACTCAATAGACGTCGCCCAGTAGAGGACATCATCTGATGGACACGAGCATTTCACATGACTCATGGACATCGCCCGGTAGAAGACCTCTACCGATTACCGATTACTAAATGACAAAGCATAATTACCCACATCATCCGGTCACAAAACGACAAGACTCAATACTCACATCTTCCGATAGCAAAAACATCTACATCTACCGGTTGACTTGTGAATCACACGTGACATATTAAACATCATCCGATAGAGACCTCCACCGGTGAATAAGAAATTCCTAGCATCTGCCGATAGTAATTATCAGCATCTATCGATTTATATGTGCATCGCACGTGACATATAAGCATCATCCGATAGAAGACCTCTACCGGTGAATAAGAAATTCCTAGCATCTGTCGATAGTAATAACCAGCATCTACCGACTGACATGTGCATCGCACGTGACATATAAGCATCATCCGATAGAAGACCTCTACCGGTCAATAAGAAATTCCTAGCATCTGTTGATAGTAATAATCAGCATCTACCAACTGACATGTGCATTGCACGTGACATATAAGCATCATCCGATAGAAGACCTCTACCGGTGAATAAGAAATTCCTAGCATCTGCCGACGACAACATCTACGAAACGAGACATCCTGACTTTCACAGACTTCAACTTGACTAAAATATGATTGCACAGGTATAAATCATAGACTCATCAAGAATACGTGTAGCGGAAGACTTAAATAAAACATAAATCATTCTATCTCCTCATGATCATTCTTAAACTTAGAAATCCAGTCAGACAAATCCCAAAATCCATCGTGTTAAGAAAATCTCTTCCTACTTAATTTTAGTATGTATAATTCTTACTAACATCATAAGAGCAGTAACTATGGGTCATAATCGCCTTTCCAGCCACAAATCTGTCACCCTGAGCACCATCCAGCAACCAGTCTTAGACATCCTCACTGAATTTGGAATTCTCACTTGGTAGTTCTTCACCTACATCATAAGGTTTGAACTATAAGCCTAATGCTTAGTAATGAGTCCAACGCTAACATGTATGCATAAATGCACAGTTGAAAAGAACACGTTTACATAATCATTTCTCATTACATTCTTGTTCATGTTCATGTTCATCGTTTATATCACGTTCTTGTTCATCATTTACATCATGTGGATTAAGGGAGGATTTGTGCCGAAAAGGGGGTTGACAGTGAAAGTGTACATAGTCCCTTGCGGGCCGTATTCATGGTCCTCCTTTTGGACAGTGACATACGCCAAACCGCCCCCAACCCTCTCTTCATCCTTGTTGCATAAGTTTCATGTTCATATCTTGAACGTGCACTTAAAACATTTTCATATGCTTGAAAAGGAAAACAATCGTGAAGCATGAGTATGAGTACTCTCATTTCGTCAAACTAAAAGGACAGCTCATTCATTCATCAAAAGATCACACTATCAACTCAAGTATCATAACCAAATAGATAATAGCACAGATAACCTTTAAACATTATAGACAACATCTACCTAGTACCCTTGTGATGTAGGGCCCTAAAGGCCGGGAATCCTACTCACTCACTTACCTAGTTTTCTTTAGCAACTTGCGAACTTCACCTCGGATTTTTCTTCACATTACAGAGTTAAAACAAAATCCTAAAAGTTCTAACTAAAAGTCATCCTAGAATCTAACGTACATGTATTTCTAAGTTCTTTAGTCAAGCACCTTATGTGCGTAGATCAAGTTTCCAGAACCTAAAATGCCTAGATTCGACCTAGCAACTAAACACAGTCAGTTATCTTAATGTCCAGATTCGAATCAGAAATGTCATTACTAAACGTAGATTATAAATGTTACTACAATAACTCTGCCATTAAAGGATCTGAAACTTCAAGTTCTAGCTGAAAACAGAGCTCTAAGTAACTAACCATCAGCTACATTGTCTAAGCCTTACCTAGAGCGGGGATTATCGGGGTGGAGACTAAAGAATCAGTCGCCGACGAAGGAGTTGTTGGAAAGAGAAGGAGAGCTCTGGAGGTTGAGAAATCGCAGAAGGAAAGTATCGGCTACAGTGGGGTTTTAGTGAGGTTTGAGGATTTCCATTTTCTATTTATATCGATTGAAATCCCTCTTATTTACAATTCTGCCATCACACAAATAAAATCAATTAAGCTTTGGCATTTAAATTCAAAATTGTAAAGGTTAATTGTGGAGGTGACAGTTAAAGCTGTTAAGAAAATACCTGGCCGAACATTGTCGGGTGTTACAGATTTCATGCAAAAGATGCACTTTTTGAGGTTAGCATATAATTGGTTTATTCGCAAAACATTAAAAACGGATTTTAAATGTTTCACATGTTGTTCTAATGTTTTGCTATAAACTAATATATCATCAAAATAAACCACGATAAATTTTCCAATAAACGGTCGTAATACGTGATTCATTAACATCATAAATGTGCTAGGTGCATTAGATAATCCTAAATGCATGACTAACCACTCATAAAGCCCAAATTTTGTTTTGAAAGCAGTTTTCCACTCGTCTCCATTTTTCATATGAATTTGATAATATTCATTCTTTAAATCAATTTTTGAGAATAAACAATCGCCATATAATTCATCAAGCATGTCATCTAACCTTCGTATAGGATGTCGATACTTTACCGTTATTTTATTGATTGCTCGGCAATCCACACACATCCTCCATGATCCGTCCTTCTTTGGCACCAATATCACGGGTACCGAGCATGGGCTTAGGCTTTCTTTCACTAGACCCTTGTCCACTAACTCGTCCACTTGCCTTTAAATTTCCTTTGTTTCCTCTGGATTCGCTCGAAATGCCGGTTGGTTTGGAATTGTCGTACTCGGGATGAAATCAATTTGATACTCGATTCCTCTAAGTGGTGGTACTCCTTTTGGTAACTCCTCTGGGAATACATCTCACATATCATTATTCATCATAAGCATTATCACAAGAAATCAAGACAACAATTGCGAGTGAACTAAATAGCCAATCAATTTTAGGTAACTTTGAAACATTATGATTCCTCAAGATAGAGAATATCTTAAAGTCTTCTATGATAGAATATTAGAAATAAATTTTATTTCAAAGTAGGGAATATCTACTTTATGATAGCTACATCAATTATGTACATGTAAAGTTTATTGGCATTGATTTTTTGGCAAGATTTGAAAATTATTGAAGATTTGACAATTAATTGAAATTTGAAAAATTAATGAAGATTGGCAATTAATAGAGATTTGACAATTAATTGAGATTTGAAAATTTAATGAAGCTTACACTTGATTTGGTAATTAGCAAAATAAACCTATGCAAGGAAGATTGATTTTTGGAAAGTTGATTATTGAAGATTATGGTATCATGATTGTTTCTTAGAAATCAAGAATAAATCAATTTGAATTTTGGAAGGTAGATTCTTGAAGATCTAGTAGTTATGGAAATTCAATTAATGAAACTTGTGAATCAAGGAAAGATGTTACTTGGAGAACAAGTTATTTGTAAAAATCAGTTTTTGGAAACTCGAATTTATATTTGCATGCTGGATTATAGCGTGATATGGGATCATAACAATCGTGTGATGTATTCCTAATTCATTGGGATCCATTTCTATTAAGTTGACAGCACTTTCTTATAATGTCTCAACCGATGTCACACAACCGAAATTTTGTGGGATTCAGTTTCCTTATTATGTGCATTTTGTTTTGGATAAAATATTTGAACAAGATTTGTTACAAACGATATTTAAGCATCTTTCTCTCACAGAATAGGGTTTGGCGATGTTATTGATTTTCTTCTTACGATTATTCTAGCCGCAAGCTATTCTTTGATTCTCTCTCTAACGCTTCTGCGTATGGGTTTGTGATTATTCATTCGATCAGTGAATGATTGTTATTCACACTCGGTTCTGTTTGGAGTTCATTACTTTCAGAGTGTGTTGATTGATTGTGCACGAATTATTCATTATTCGAAGAGTTACTTGTGTCGCGGACGATTTCTTTTCTCCCTCACGCTTTTGTGAGTTGGTGTGCCATTATTCATTCACTCCTTCAAAGACTGTATCCACACTCCTTCTGGTCAGATTTCTTTGATATTTGAGTGTAGTGACTGTTTGCATCCGAAGATAATGACTGGTGTTACAGACGGTGTCACAGGTGCGTTTATTGTGTTATTCATTGAAACTCAGTCTCGGGAGGAGGCTGTCTGAAACTCGGGAGGAGTTCTGATCGTGGGAAAGGGGATCTTGCCATACACGGATTCCAAGAGGAGTCATCATCAACAAGGGGAGCTTGTCACATTTGGATTCTAGGAGGAGTCATCATCGACAAGGGGATCTTGTTGCATCTAGATTCCGGGAGAAATCAATCTCAAGACGAGGGGAGCTCGTAAAAACAGATTTACTAGTAAGTTAGATAGAGGCAGTGACAAAGAAAAGGAGTCTTACTTTGTGTTAGACCGAGTGTCCTGTAACTGCATGAACTCCTAAATTGCTTTTAGTTATGGGCGTGGCCTCGCAGACGTAGGCAGTTTTCGAACTGCGTTACCAACTTCCTGTCTCCTTACTTTTCGCATTTTATTATTATTCATTATTGCACTTATTGTCGGTGTCTCACGTAGAGTTCCACAACACACTAAGACACCGCGTAACTAATCACGATTTTTTCAATTGGTATCAGAGCGGGTTGTTTCTGTTTCTTAAGCGAGATTCGTGGAACTTGATTGAGTGTTATTTGTGCGATGGACTCTATGAAGGAAGGAGGTTCAACAATGCGTCCACCTATATTGGATGGAAGTAACTATGTCTATTGGAAGGCCCGGTTGAGAGCATTCATCAAGGCTTTAAATGAGAAGGCTTGGAGATCTATTCTGATAGAATGGGACCCTCCCACGACCGTTGATGAAGGTGGTGTTATATCTCTTAAATCTGAAGAAATGTTGTCGGTTACCAAAGACGCATTGGCAAACAATAATTCAAAGGCTCTTAATGCTATTTTCAATGGCGTTGATCCTACTCAATTCAGACTCATTTCCATGTGTAAATCAGCTAAAAGGGCATGGGACATTCTTCAGATCACTTATGAAGGAACGCCAGCGGCAAAGTTGTCAAAGATGCAGTTACTAACTACAAGATTTGAAACTCTGAAGATACACGAAGATGAAAGTATTGCCGAGTTCAATGCCAAACTCTTGGTGAGATTTTTCTTGAAGAAAAACTTGTAAGAAAAACTCTACGATCTCACATTATAATGGTGGTTGACCCCTCAAAGGGTTCTGGTTTTTGTTTGTACTGAGATCGGTCGACACCTTGTAACAGCGGTCGACACCTTGTCTAGCAGTGGTCGACCCCAGCTAATAGGGTCGACACCTCATTTGCCTCTAGGTTTTTGGTTGTACTGAAACCGATCGACACCTTGCAACAGTGGTCGACACCTTGCCTGGTAGGGGTCTACCCCTGCAAGCACAGGTCTACCCATCGTCTGGTAGTGATCGACCCCTGCAAGCACAGGTCAACACTCTGAAGGCAATTTTTCTATTTTTTACACATTCAACACCTTCAATCTCCTCCATACTTAACCAACTCTACCTACTCAATATCAATTCACTCCCTTTCCTCCTTAAGCATCAAATTCACATTTCCTCTAACCAGAATTTTTACATATGCAACAACCATCCATCACTTTCATAATCATAAAAATATTTGACATCATTCAAAATACATTCAAGTTTTCCTATCTAACCCATACACCTAATAATATGCTCAAAATGTCTATACTTAGTCAAAGCATTTGTACCTACCCACAGGTCAAAATTGCTCAGACAGCATAGCGCACTCCCACGGGTATCATTCTTCAAGTTCACCTATAACATAAAGACAACTATGAGCTAAAGGCTCAACAAGTCAACGTAAATGTAAATGCATGCTGTGCATATGCAATTCATAAAACATGCAGTAATTTCATTTCATTTCGTTACATAACGGGATGTCACCGGGGGTTTACTCTCACCAGATGGAGATGACACATCTGGCAGTTAGATAGCCCTTTCCATCTACTAGGGGGAAAATATGCTTCTCCTCTCAGAACAACCATGTCTGAACCCCACCCCGACATGACCGGGATTACATACATTCATATCTTTTCATTAGTCGTTTCTTTTTCGTAAAACATGTGCATAAATTCATTTTCATGCCATTTTGAAGAGACATGATGTATGGAAAGTTCATATTACATAACATAAAGCATAGGTAACATAAGTACCATCAAAACGATACATAACCTACAAAACAACTAACCCTTGGCTACCTATCCAAAAGCATATAAACATTTCATTACTCCAAGTTTCCTCAACAAGCATAACCGACATATGGTGTAGGCCTATCGGCCACAGTAAGTCACGAGAACTTACCTTGAGTCCTTAGAAATTTAAACCTGAAATTTGCTTGCTTTATTCATGTCAATCTTAAAAAACCTAGCAAAATATCGAATTCAGCAATTTAACTCCAACAAGGTCAAATTCTTGGATTTCACTCATAAAATGGGGTAAACTTCAAACGATCATCACTCTCTCAATTTTTATCCGTTTTCAATGATTCAACATGTTTTGGAAACCTCATTATGTCTATTTTAACATGGAATCAACCATTTATCCAAAACAAAACAGAATCATGAAAGAAAAACCAAAAACCAAACTGACCGCTGAAATTTTCCAGTTTTTACACAATAACTTCAAAAATTCATAACTTAATCAATTCTCAATGAAATTGAGTGATTCAAGTTGCTATGAACTCCTTTAAGAGTCCTCTATCTAATGAAACAATCTATTTAACCAATAATAATTACGAGTTAGGTCAGTTCCTTTAGAAAGAGAAAGTGCTCTGCTTTGTGCATTTTTCAAACCCATTTCAAATTCTTTTTTCTATCATGCATAGATTTCCATTCTAATTCATCCACAACCTTTGCATGCCCTTAAACTAAGTTAGAACATCAAAAGAAGAAAGAAAATTCAACCCTAACTCTGATTTTTTGGAATTCAATAACCCTAGATAAATCTATCAAAACTTTTATACAAACGTGGTCTTTTAACAAGTATAAACTAAACCCAAACTTTTTCTTACCTTAAATTTTGAAATGGAGGTTGCTAGGAGTGAGAGAAAATCAATAATGGAGGGAGAAAGGGCTGTGGATTATGTAGAAGGAGAAGAAGAAGAAGAAGAAGAAGAAGACAATGAATTAACAGGTTTAACTTTACTCTAATTGGATTTAACCCCCCCCCCCCCCCCCCCCCCAACACTTTTGCATAAATCTAATTTTACCCCACCTTTTTCTTATTTTCATTCAATCCCCTTTTCATCACTAAATGTCACTTTGTAAAATATTCCTTGCATTACGTTTAAATTCTGTATCATAAAATTTAAGGGACAACTACATGATAAGAAAATTTCGGGTGTTACACAAAATACGTAGCGGAAGTTTAAAAACAAAACACATGGAAGGCTCTAAATACTGGACGTATCCATATAGATGAAATAACGCCCAAACAGTTTCAGTATATTCTAAATCTCAAAAGTTATCTATACATCCTCCTATCAAAACATCCATTCTTTTCTATACACGAACTTAAACCAAACATAAACATACTAGTCATGGTCGAAATCGTCCTAACAATCATCGGGTCACTGTCGTGGAAGTACCCTTCCAACTGCACCTAATGATCCACCTGACGCTCAAAGTCCTCACCTGTATGGTCAATACCTACATCACAGAGTTTAACTAATGAGTCTAACACTCAGCAAGATCATATCAAAGCTGTAAAATGTGCGTGCTATGTATGATTGTTTTTAAAACATGTACATATTTTACATTTAGGTTCAACTGGACATGATGGTTAAAGGGGCGTGTTAGGGGAGTAGGCTCAGTATACAAAACATGGGTTAGTGTTTTTCCTTGTCCCAAGAAAGGACAAATACCAGTATGTCCTTAGGCGAGGACGATTTTAAAGAAGTCCCAGCGAAGGACAAGAACAGAACATATGTCATTCTTCCAACAACTTAACCGGTACATTACATTTAACATTTACTTATCTTTTTTACATAAAACATGTGCATAAAATATTTTGCATGATTTGTTGAAAATGTTATGCATGACATACATGTAGATAAATCCTCAATGCATAAACATAGACAATTCCTCAAGGCATTTCAATAAAACAACGACACTTAACATAAAACATATTCTAATAACCTAATTACCCATAAGTGTACCCCTTAAAGCATATAAAGACCTAGTACCTTTGTGATGTAGACCTTAAGAGACGAACACATTCAATATAATCTTACCTCTAGTCATTTGGAATTAAGCAAACTTTGAGTGCTTCCTAGAAGTTTTTAGGACCTAAACACGTGCATTTGAGCCATTAAAAATATCACAATTTGAATAAGGAAACATCCAATCATGAAATTAGATTTAAGAAATCCTTGAACTAAGTAACTCATTCAATAGTTCCAACTAACCATTTAAATAGCTCAAAGTTTTTTCAACTAACAAAACTCAACAATTTCCATTCAATATTCTCGGATTTCTCCATAATTTTAGGGTCAACTTCAAATGGTCGTAACTCCCTCAATTTTTATCTATTTTCAATGATTCAACATATTTTGGAAACCTCATTATTCTATTTTAACATGAAATCAACCATTTTCCAAAAAAAATAGAATCAAAAGAGAAAAACCAAAAATCGAACTGCTCACAGAAATTTCCAATTTTTTGCACAATAATTTCAAAAATTCATAACTTAACGAATACATGTCCGAATTCGATGATTCAACATGTTTTGGAAACATTATAATGTCTAGTTTCTAATGGTATAATCCATTTAATAAAAAAATTAGCCGAAATTCCAAAAAACACAAATCTGCCCTGTTTTATCGATTTTTCATAACCCAATTCCAATCAATGCTTTAAACATGCATTTCTATCTATTTACTATCCGGAATGACTTAATAACATAGATTATCATCAACTTAGGGAGGAAGAACATTCAAATTTTTGGAGTTTCAAAAACTCACACCCAACTTCCATTCAAAACTCAATATAAACATCAACTAATCTATCTAATTTAGAGTTTTCTTACCTTAAATCTTGTGATGAGAAGCTTAAAATGAGGAAGGGAGAATCAACATTGGAGGAGGAGGGAGAGGAACAATTTTTGTGAAGGAGAATAAGGAGATTAAGTAAATTTTTAAGGTTAATTTGTTTTAATCATAGTTAACCCCTCTCAACTTTGCTTAATTTGAATTTCACCCAACCCCCCCTTTCATCTTATCATTCCAATCCCCTTTTATCATTAAATACCACTTTGTAAAATATTCCTTGCATTTCGTTTAAGTTTTGTATCATAAAATTTCAGGGACAATTACATGATAAAAAAATTCTGGGTGTTACACGTTAGATGGTGGGTGGCATTGGAATCCATTAGCCATGGAGCAGTAGAGGGATTTTGGTGGCAGGATCCCGGTGCTGGAGAGATGAGAAGGTTCGCCGGTCAGGAAGGAAGGTGGGGAAGCATAAACGACTTGAGCCTGGAAGTCAGAAAGGGTACAGGTTTATGGGTAAGAGGGAAAACGATGGTGTTGTGTCGGGTTGGGCGGATAATAGGTTTGGTGGGTCAGGTGAGCTGCTAGATTGAAATAAGGAGTTTGGCCGGGGCAGTGGGCCATAGGTAAGGTTAAGTTTATGATAACAGGCTGGTACAAAATGACCCAATTTTTGGCATATCTGGCACCGGGCTTTGAATGTTTTGCTCGGCCTGGGTCCACGCCAATGGTGAGGAGTCGGTTTTTTTCTTATGAAAACTATTTGAGGAGTTCGACCAGAAGGAAATAGACACTGGTGGCTGAAAGTTTCAATCTGGACAAGAGAGACAACTGACTTTCTGAATATATGTTGTTTTACCCTCTTTTGAATTTGAGTGCAACTGACTTCGGAGCTTCGTGATTCTCACCAGCGAGGAAGAATAGAAGACGCGAGCTAGAGCTTTCCAGTCTTCACTGGCTTTGGTAAAAGATACGATTTGTGGGAGAAAATCTTCAGAAATGGATGCAAAAATCCAACTCAGAACGAGTGCATTATACATCTCCCAGGTACTAAAATCTGGATTATTCTGGTATGCGAGTGAGTCAATGTGTAACGACCTACCCCCTTAACTGGCCTTTTTCTAGCGCGGACGTACTGCCATCCGGGTCCGGATCCAGTATACGGGCCAGTCGTTACTCATGACCCTCTCCATCCCTGGAGTAGGAGTTTTTGTCTTCCTAGTGATTTGAGCCTTGGCTTCTAGAGCTTATGACCAAGAGTTCTCCATCACTGGTACCACTTGAGCTAATAGCCCAAGTTGTCAATTATATCTTTATTTCTTCCACGTTGAATTGTTAATAGACTCGTATAAAAATAATTGAAGACAAATAACATCCATATTATTTTTGTTGTTTGGTTCAGTTGGTTTGGTTAAATTTTGCGACCGAACTAGACCAACTTAGTTGTTGAGTTAGCACATCAATGCAAATCCTAATTTCCACGCCGTGACATGGAGCAGCCATTATCACCACTGTCATCACTAGTTATACTTCTTTTTGTATTTATCTTGAAGGTTCGAACACATATATTGCTAACTAAAGTTACATAGGTCAAACAATATACATGCTATAAAATGACTTGCTAGTCTAGTATAAAAACACAAGTTCCAAGTTCATAATACGAACCCTCTTGATGTGAAGGAAAATAGCTAGTTGATTACCATGCTAATAAGAAAAATGTGCAGATCAAGTAATAACCTTAGTTTCCATTTTGCATCTATAAAATTCGTTCCAGAATTAGAACTTTGTTTATACCATTAGGTTTAACATAATATTTCAATTCAATTAGATGGTAGATACACACAAAGAGGATGTTTCATCATTTTTCAAGAGGTGTTATAATCACCAAGTAATAAAAGAAACAAAATGCAACTTTTCAAAAGCAAGCCAACTAAATAAATAAATTGCAGACTCAATCAAATAATACAAAAAAATAGTGCTCGGTTAGGTTAAAGCATTTCGTAAAGTAATACAATAAGAAGGGATTCTAGGCGAGATCAACGATACCTAATTACTGTTAGAAATAAATAAATACAAGGGAAATTATCACTTTCGACATCCAAGTAACCGATTTTTTCTATTCAAACCTTAAAGTATAATATTTCACGATTCCAAACCTTGAAATATGAAAAACGTAACAAAACAAACCTCGACAGACGTCCTATCACAGTCTGTTCCCAAAGTTTGCTGTAGAACGGACGGTCTCTTGCAAAATAGAGTCCGTCCGTTCCACAGAACGGACGGACTCCTGTTTCAAGAGATTGTCCGTTAAAGAATTTAGCCTAGAACAGACAGTCTATTAAAAGCACAGTCCGTCTTTTCATAGAATGGACAGACTCTCTTAAGTAGGGTTCTTCCGTTCTTTAATTTAGGGCTAGAAAGGATGGTCATGACCGTCTAAGGCTACGTCCGTTCTCCCAAATATATCAGACTAGAGAGCATTTCATTCGCAATTCGCACGAAGAAAACACCTCTCGGGATCGATTTTCTCTCCAACGTTTAGCGATTTTTCTGCACAAATTCGATCGAAACTTACTCCAGGGTATGATTTTATTGTTTTTAAATTATTTGGTTCGATTTTTAGGTAACAAATTTGAGATATTCCTAAATTTTTCAAAGAGAGGACGGTCACCACTGTCGGACAGTGTGTCTGTTCTCTCAGTTTACATAGAGAGGACGGTCATCACCATCCGACAGTGTGTCTGATCTCTCATTTTCCATAGAGAGGACGGTCATCACCGTCCGACAGTGCGTCCGATCTCTCTCGGGTTCCACATAGAGGACGGTCAGCACTGTCTGACAGTGCGTCTGATCTCTTGTTTTTCATATAGAGGACGGTCAGCACTGTTCGAATGTGCGTCCTATAACCAAATTTGCTAATCTCAAATTTTCTTTTCGAATTTTGTAGATTATTCAAATCACTGTATATTCAAATGGTTGAGAGACTAATTGTTAGGCAAAATGGTGGACCTCTAGAACATCATACACTTCAACGTCTTCCCAGGCTGGACCGTCAAATAGGCCAGTGAGGCCGCCAGCGTCGAATCAGCCAGAGTTTTATTCTACTGAATATCGCACATTGGCTTGTGAAGAGCAATTCCAGCTAGATTTGTTACAGCGATCAGTTACACTATCGAAGTATGTTGATTTTGCAGGTTGGGAGTCCTTGGGCATATAGGAGATGTTCGACAGAATTGGTCTGCAAGAGGTGTATACTGTGCGAGGCGATAGCTATGGTCAAATTTTTTGCTTATTCTATGCGAAGATGAGCTTTTCCGGTAGGTCGAGAACTATAAAGACGTACATCTTGGGTATGGAGATTTAGATTACTCCAGAGACGGTCAATCAGTTGATCGGGTTTGATAGAGAAGGGGAGGATAGATACTACCAAACAGTCCAGAACTGTCCTTTCATGGGAACAGCCGAGGGGACAGAGTTCTTAAGGCTAACTAATCGAAACACTGACATTGTAGGGTCCCTTAAGCCGAGAGCTAGAGACATGAATGCAAAAGCTCGCGTAGTCCACAACATGGTGTGTCACACCCTTTTACCGTGGTATGGACATAGAGATCTTGTTAACTTCATGGATCTCTACGTGATGGAGAAGCTATACAGCGGCAGGATGTTCAAACCTGGTTTTGTGATTTTAGGTCACATGTGTGAGATCAGGCGGACATGAAACAAGAACCTGCCCTACGGTGTGTTGATTATGCGGATTGTGGAGCATTTTGAGATTCAGTTATCGCCTTTGAGAGCAAATGCAAAAACAGCGGTCTAGTGAGGTTTTTGGAAGGATTCATTTGGTTAGGATGGGCTTCGTCAAAACAGACGGTATATGGACGTCCAGGGGAGATGAGGGGGCCTCCTAAGAAGACATTCATATAGAGCGGCCTACGGCCACCACGCTGCCTGAGACTAGTATGACGGATATAGTCTATATCGCAGACAGAGTTAATTGGGTCGAGGCGAGGCTGACGGAGGTTGTGGACTCCATGAAAGTGATGATGAACTACCAAAGAGATATGTTCGTGTACCAGAGAGAAACGAGGCAGATCATCCTTGATTAGATAGGGGGTCATGACGAGGGTGGCGAACATATGAGGACCGATAACAATGGCCAAGCAATGGAGGGCAATGAGGACGACTCCCAAGCTATAGAGGGTAATGATAAGGACGTCCAACCGATGTCTGGCAATGATGCAGGTACATTTCAACCTATTTTTCATTTTATTATTTTAATTATAACTATTATTTTATAATATAATTTTCATTGCGTACAGATAGAAGATGATCTGCCTATGAAGCGGAAGTCCAACCGGATTACACTTTATAATTCATTTTGATAGACACTAGTTTGATGTACAGGAGTTTGATGTACTGTACTTTAGTTAAATACACTTATTTTAGTTGGATGCACTATAGTATGTACTTTTGTTGGATTTATTTTAGTTGGATGCACTATAGTATGTACTTTTGTTGGATTTATTTTAGTTGGATGCACTATAGTATGTACTTTTGTTGGATTTATTTTAGTTGGATGCACTATAGTATGTACTTTTGTTGGATTTATTTTAGTTGGATGCACTATAGTATGTACTTTTGTTGGATTTATTTTAGTTGGATGCACTATAGTATGTACTTTTGTTGGATTTATTTTAGTTGGATGCACTATAGTATGTACTTTTGTTGGATTTATTTTAGTTGGATGCACTATAGTATGTACTTTTGTTGGATTTATTTTAGTTGGATGCACTATAGTATGTACTTTTGTTGGATTTATTTTAGTTGGATGCACTATAGTATGTACTTTTGTTGGATTTATTTTAGTTGGATGCACTATAGTATGTACTTTTGTTGGATTTATTTTAGTTGGATGCACTATAGTATGTACTTTTGTTGGATTTATTTTAGTTGGATGCACTATAGTATGTACTTTTGTTGGATTTATTTTAGTTGGATGCACTATAGTATGTACTTTTGTTGGATTTATTTTAGTTGGATGCACTATAGTATGTACTTTTGTTGGATTTATTTTAGTTGGATGCACTATAGTATGTACTTTTGTTGGATTTATTTTAGTTGGATGCACTATAGTATGTACTTTTGTTGGATTTATTTTAGTTGGATGCACTATAGTATGTACTTTTGTTGGATTTATTTTAGTTGGATGCACTATAGTATGTACTTTTGTTGGATTTATTTTAGTTGGATGCACTATAGTATGTACTTTTGTTGGATTTATTTTAGTTGGATGCACTATAGTATGTACTTTTGTTGGATTTATTTTAGTTGGATGCACTATAGTATGTACTTTTGTTGGATTTATTTTAGTTGGATGCACTATAGTATGTACTTTTGTTGGATTTATTTTAGTTGGATGGTGTATATTTCGGATGCACTTTATGTTGGATGATGTAAATTTATAGTTATATATATTTTTGTTGGATGCACTTGATCTTTGGTGCAAAATACTGGACCTATTTGGGTAGTCGAATATGCAGGATGATACTAGCTATGGAGGAGTAAAAAAACAAAGGAAACTCTGCCTAATTTTCTTTTTTTTTTCTCACTTGTGAAAAAAATTGAAAAATTGGACAGAGTTTTATTTGTTTTTTGACTCCCTCATAACTAGTATCATTCTGTATATTGGACTACCCAAACAGATCCAGTATTAAACATGAAAGTAATAAAATTATCATATAGAACTTACATATTAATTGTTAGCTCTCACTATAATATAAATTGAAGTTTAAATGAATTGTACATCAAATTAAATTACAATAGACAAAATCCATAAAATAAAGCTTCTCCAGAATGTCCTCATCATCGCCTGAGATCCATCATCATATTCCATGGCCGCTTGTTGTAGATTCATACATGTAATGATAGTTATATTAGAACATAATAATCTGTTATATTAGAACATAATAATTTTAGTTTGTTTATAGAATAAGGTGAAAAAATATACCTGAGTCCCATCAAATGTCTGGAAATCCATAAATGTGTCACGCGAAGCAGCAGCACCTGAACTGGATCCCTTCTCAGGACATGTGCGACTGTTATGCCCTTGACGCCGACATTTAACACATGACATTGTAGACTTCTTCTTAGAAATTATAGATGTAAAATGCTCATCGATATCGCACACTCTTTTCTTTTTTGGCCTACCAGGTTGGGGCCTTCTTTTGGGTGGAACGATTGGGGTCCGATTCTCTAGTCCTGGCCACATTTTTTGGCCATTAACGGGACGAATGAAGTGTGAGTACATCTCCAAATATGTATCCCGATAATAGTATATAGAAACGAAATTTTCTACCGGCTCTCTCATAAAATAAATGCATGGAATGGCATGAACACATGGGATTCCAGTAAGCTCCCACATCCGACATGCGCACACGCCTTCATTCAGGTCAACGACAAATTGTTCGTTGCCGTTGCTGACCTCAAACCGTCCATCTTCTGCTAACTCAGCACTCCAACCGTGATCTGCCTCTTTGAGATTCTTTAGCTTTTTCCTAATCTTAAGACACAGGACATCGTCTGACTTAAGCATCTTTTCATATTATTTTACAATTAGAGTCATCATGGTCTTTCGAACCATCTCGAACATGGTCAAGATCGGTTTGTCCTTGGCCGGAAATATAGCTTAATTGAAAGACTCGCATAAATTGTTCAAGCCCAAGTCGCACTTGGGAATTAGCGAAAACGCATGAGTAGCTCAACTGCTAGGGGGCGTTCGTCGAAGCCATGCATTGGCATACAGGTTTAGCTCATGCACTTTCCTCATTGCTATCTCAAAATATTCCCGTGTGGTTGCCCTAGCTGCATTCCACATAGCATCTCTATACGCTATGCCCCGAAATCTTCCTTTGAAGTTTGCATACATATGCCTTTGGCAAAAATGGTGTTCGGCTAAACCAAATATGTCGTCCAAAGTAGCCAACAACCCCTGAAATTTTAAAGAAAAACAAACTCAGTATAAAACAATATAACTACAACGCCCGAATAATAATAATAGTAATAATAATATATACTTTTTGTCTATCTGACACAAATGTCCATCCTCGTCCACGGCCAACGCCTAAATCGTCCTGCAATAACTCCAAAAATCACAGCCACAATTCCTTGCATTCTGTCTCCATGTTGGCAACGGCAATCGGATATATGCCATCAATACTTACGGCCGTGAGTAATTGGCCGAGGCAGGAGCCCTTTAGATGACATCCATCTAAACATATAATAGGTTTGCTCTGTTCCAACATACTTGCCACACAAGCTGTAATGACCCTTAAACTTCACCCTTAATTTTCCGTGAAAATTTCTCTTTTTAAACATTCTCGAGTGAACACCCTTCGTTAAATCATTAAATTAAATATACCTGTTCAAACATATTTAAAAGAAAATCATTTAAATAAAACCTTGAAAAACGAAAGAGGAGTCGGCCAATTGAACCGAGGGAAAGAGGACCCAAGCCCAAAAATTTTCCTGTTCACATCTACCGCTCAACTTTTGTCAAGCAACATCCACCGCTGATCACATCCACCGCTCAATACTTCTATCGCTCACATCCACTGCTCAACAGTAACCTAACACATCTACCGATTGACTTTGACCAAGCAATATCCACCGCTAATCACATCCACCGCTCAACACTTCTATCGCTCACATCCACCGCTCAACAGTAACCGATGACGTTAGCCGGATGACTCTTACATCCAGCATCCACCGATCCATAACACTCAACATCCACCGGTGAACAGTAACACTCAACATCTACCGGTGAACAGTAACACTCAACATCCACCGGTGAACAGTAACACTCAACATCCACCGGTGAACAGTAACACTCAACATCCACCGGTGAACAGTAACACTCAACATCCACCGGTGAACAGTAACACTCAACATCCACCGGTGAACAGTAACACTCAACATCCACCGGTGAACAGTAACACTCAACATCCACCGGTGAACAGTAACACTCAACATCCACCGGTGAACAGTAACACTCAACATCCACCGGTGAACAGTAACACTCAACATCCACCGGTGAACAGTAACACTCAACATCCACCGGTGAACAGTAACACTCAACATCCACCGGTGAACAGTAACACTCAACATCCACCGGTGAACAGTAACACTCAACATCCACCGGTGAACAGTAACACTCAACATCCACCGGTGAACAGTAACACTCAACATCCACCGGTGAACAGTAACACTCAACATCCACCGGTGAACAGTAACACTCAACATCCACCGGTGAACAGTAACACTCAACATCCACCGCTGATCACATCCACCGCTCAATACTTCTATCGCTCACATCCACCGCTCAATACTTCTATCGCTCACATCCACCGCTCAATACTTCTATCGCTCACATCCACCGCTCAATACTTCTATCGCTCACATCCACCGCTGATCACATCCACCGCTGATCACATCCACCGCTCAATACTTCTATCGCTCACATCCACCGCTGATCACATCCACCGCTCAATACTTCTATCGCTCACATCCACCGCTGATCACATCCACCGCTCAATACTTCTATCGCTCACATCCACCGCTCAATACTTCTATCGCTCACATCCACCGCTCAATACTTCTATCGCTCACATCCACCGCTCAATACTTCTATCGCTCACATCCACCGCTGATCACATCCACCGCTCAATACTTCTATCGCTCACATCCACCGCTCAACACTTCTATCGCTCACATCCACCGCTCAATACTTCTATCGCTCACATCCACCGCTCAATACTTCTATCGCTCACATCCACCGCTCAATACTTCTATCGCTCACATCCACCGCTGATCACATCCACCGCTCAATACTTCTATCGCTCACATCCACCGCTGATCACATCCACCGCTCAACACTTCTATCGCTCACATCCACCGCTGATCACATCCACCGCTGATCACATCCACCGCTCAACACTTCTATCGCTCACATCCACCGCTCAATACTTCTATCGCTCACATCCACCGCTCAACACTTCTATCGCTCACATCCACCGCTCAATACTTCTATCGCTCACATCCACCGCTCAATACTTCTATCGCTCACATCCAACCATAAAGACACTCTATGAGCTAAAAGCTCAGTAAGTTCCATAAATGCCAATGCATGAACATGTATATGAAATTTTCATAAACTTTCGTGCATTCATTTCATTTATCAGTTCGTGTTAGTCGTCACATTTCAGTCATCTCAGTCGTCTCATTTCAGTTGTCTTAGTCATCTCATTTCAGTCGTCTTAGTCGTCTCATTTCATTCGTCTATTTAAGTCATCACATTTCATTTTCTTTCGTGAAATCCATGCATAAATCCATTTTTCATGACATTTGTAAAACGATGATGCATGACAATAACAGCGTAACATAAACACAAAGCACGGATACCATCAAAACCAAACAAGCATTTCCTATAAAACAAACTAACCCTAAACTACCCGACCAAAGCATATAAACATTCAAGGCACCAACAATCCTCAAGAAACAAAACTCGACATATGGTGTAGGCCAATCGGCCACAATAAGTCACGAGAACTTACCTGTCGTCCTTAGAAAATCAAGCTCCGTCCACGAGCGCTGTTCACCTAAGCCAATCCACATAACCGTTATTAAAACCGGGCCTAGACTGTCAAATTCCAACATTCATCAATACATCGACTAACTATGTCCACTAACCAACAATACATCCATTAGAGGTGTGGTCACGGTAAACCTATCGATTTCAAACCTTAATCTACGTTTTTTAACAAAACCCTAACTAAAGTTTCAACCATTTCCTAGCCCTAAACGGGAAACTAGATCATCCAAACGCTAGAAGCTTACTTAGAATGTCGATTACTGAAGAAAACGTGAAGGAGTTGTCGGGGTTTGGAGGAACGTTGGCCAGCGCTTGCAGGAAATCGCCGTGGGGAGAAGAAATCGCCCCAAAGCTCACTGGAGCTTCTCCTTCGCGAAAATAGAAGATGTGGGGAAGGGAGTGTTTTTAGTATTTTATAAAACTTAACTTAGTAATTACTGTTTTGCCCTCACTTGATTTTCTATTATTTCATTATCTATTTCGTTATTTATGTCTATCTAATCGTTTTCTCCAAATATCCTTATTTCACCAATAATTCTGATTTACTTCTAGGGCTCTAATAAAACTCGTAAAGGGATTTCCAAAGTCCCGTAAAGCCTAGTGTTACATTCCATCCACCTTAATTGAAATTTTGTCCTCAAAATTTGACTTAGTTTATGGTCCCTGACATTATTATTTCATGTCTTGCGATCTTATACTTCAACTTATAATCCCTCTTTTCTTTTCGAGTCTCTTCCTTCCATCTCTCAAAATTTGAATTTCTCTTTAAGAACTCTAATCCTATCACACTAATGGTCAATCTTTATGGTTCTGAACCGAAATCTCTTAAAACCAAATGACGTAACATTAGCCTTCTGACCACATCCACTGCGTTCGATTTGACTCACCACATCCTTGGTTATGCATTAAGTACTATTGAACTCCTAGGTCTCCAATTCAAGGAGTTCTGCAGTTATACCTTCATGTAATACTTATACTTAAGCTTCTTAACATTGCTCGGGTTGACTAAGATTTAAAGATTTCTACGTGCATTTGGGTTGCAACTCAACTTCTGTATAATTTCATCGACTCTGTCCGTAATCGGAATGTATGTCAACTCAATTTCCTACATATTTCTCTAGTAATAATTCCTCATAATCTATTTTATCAAGAGTATCTCTTGGTCACATACCTCTATAAACATCGCATTTCATTCAAATGCTACCCCCGTATTTATGGTTGTAATGCCATCCTCGATTACATTATGGCCTTAACCACCTATCAGGTACTAACGATTTCTACATCCCCAAAGTTCTAAGCTCTTCCAACTATGCACTTTATTGCTCAATCACTCATACTCATACGTCCATTGACTTCACTTAGTCAATTATCACTTTAACTCTCAAACTCCTACCTTTTTAATTTATCCTATTTTTCTTCACTTGTCCTTAAGCCCACATATCATTACTTCCATTTATTCCTAAGATCTCGATACTTATAACTATATCTAATCTCTCATAGGATTTCCTCCCATGAAAATTTTTTCTAACTGATCTATCTTCTTCCGTTCTTCCTACTCGGGCTCTGAACACTCTTCTCAATTTCCTTACAACTATTCATCCCACAACCTTCTTGTTTGTAAACTTGTTATAGTTAAGTTCACATCCTTAATCCAAATCTCCTTAAGTTCTCAAATCTTACCCTTTTATTTTCTTCACGTGCATTGGCTAGTACGAACACGCCTAAATTGCGCCTCAATCTTTCATCCACAACTCAGTACTGATCAATCATGTCCTCTAAAATTTCAAGTAAAAGCCACTTCTCCTTCGAATATTGTTTTCATCTAGATACTTTCAACCTCACACGGATCTAAATCATACAAGTTCTTACTAGGTCTTCTATTCACTTAGACGTACTATTGTACCTCGACAATCTAGGGTATTCCTCAATAAGTTTCATATCTAAGCTTCGAATTTCCCTCAGAAGCGTCATATTCTAAAACCCCGAGGGTTTGTCAACCAGAGTCCAATTTCTACCTACTTAAATCTTATACCTTATACATTGTATTCCTCTAATGGTAATTAAACTCTAAGTGCACCACTTCTTATGGTTAAGTAAGGCTAATCCTACTAATGCACAACTCTTTTCTATAAGGTATATATCATCCTATATTTAACCTACCATATTCTCTTCGAGGTTCACCTAGAAATTCCTTCTTACCCACCTTCTACCATTCTCTTACCTCATTAATGTTCTTCATTTCACCAACCGTTAAGATAAAACCATACCTGGAATAGTTGAAGGTCTGGCCTCATCGTCAACGTCACTAGGTTCAATGAAGGCAAATACTCTCGGGGCGACCCTCTTACTGATCGGTAACTGTTCTTGGACAGTTATGGGCGTAGTGACCTACCTCGCCACATCTAAAACATTGGTCCGTCCCTAATCTACAAGCACCAAAATGGGCCTTCTTGCACTTCCGGCATACGAGCCTCTCAGTAGATTTCTGGATTTGCTTTCCTCTTCCCTGGTCGCCCTTTCCTTCATAAGGCCTTTTAACGCCTCTTTGTTGCCATTGTTGTTGCCCTCTTGGCTTCCAGCCCTCGTTCTGAGGTCGAGGCTGGATCTCCTGAAAGAACCCTCTTGTTGGCTCCCTCGGTTTGACGTAAGTTGGTTCAGCGGCCTCAATCTCTAGAGCTCTTGCCACAATCTCTGCATAGGGCACATTCCGCACCCTTGATATGATGACACTTTTTCGGATTTCCTGACCTAGCCCTTGCATAAACCGACGTACCTTATCCTCATTAACAATAACCTAATGTGGTGTGAACCGGGATAGGGTCTCAAACCTCCTGACGTATTCAGCAACTGAGCCAGTCTTTCTCAATTGCATGAACTCCATCATTTTTGCCTCCCGTACTGTAACACCCGGTTCCATTGAACCGATTTTACCTTGTCAACTAACAATGTACACTTTATGGATGAAATTGGGAGAATTATTGATTAGGTTAATGAGTGACTAAGTAAGGGCATAATGGTATTTTGAGATTTATAGTGGATAACGTATTTAAGAGAGGCTTTAATGAGGTTTAGCCGCCACTGTTTTCTCATTTTCCTTTTTCGGCATTCAGCAGCTAAGCAGAGTTTCTCCCGGCGATTTTCCCTTCCATTCTCTCCAAGCTAGGTGAGTACTACTTCGATTTCTTGCTACATTGTAACTTTCGATGTTAGAGGGGATTTTAAATGCGAGCGTTGAGAATGCTGTAAGTGGGAGTTAGTTCAGGTTTGGGGCATATCAAGGAATGCTTGATGATCTGAGTTCCCAAACCAGTTTTCTTATGAGCTCTGGTAGATTTGAGGATAGTTTAGAATGAAGCTTAACTAATACTCTATCTTCGGCTATAGGTTTGAGAAAAACCCGAAGTAGGTTGCAACCAAGCTTTTTTAGGAAACCAGGTAAGTAGAGTATGTGTGTACCTTCGGGTCTACATCACAAAACAGTAGGTTTATGCTTGTTTGAATGTTTTATGTATGTCATGTATCATGCTTTTGGAAAGTACACGAAAATGAATTTACATGTAATGGCACGGTAAGTTATGAATGGAATGTAACAGATCAGCTGTTAAGGGAACTAATCCGCCCCTTAATTTATGAAAAGGATGTATGACTTTGGAAAAATTGATCCGCTCCCAATGGAATTTAGGATCAGATCAGCTGTTAAGGGAACTAATCTGCCCCTTAATTTATGAAGAGGATGTATGACTTCGGGAAAAATGATCCAACTCCCGATGGAACCGAGGGATCAGATCAGAGAAAGAACGTGAATACAACTGAGATGTGAAAGTAGAAACTGCATAATTAAGATTTACGTTTCAGCATATCATTTCATTATTGCTTTACTTATTTAGCATTAAGCTAATAGATGAGTTTTGTGATGTAGGTGAAGAAGCTTCAGAAGGTGTGTTCTCTGAGCATGTTGAGCACTAGGCTGGTTGGGGGAGCACTTCAATACCCCGGTTTGGTGTTTCTGATGAGGCAGTTTAACTAATGTCAGTATGTGTGAATGTTAGTTGACAATGGTTCAGTTTAAATATACTAAGAATGTTGGTGGTAGTAGTAGTTTAATGTTTCTTTTACATATATGGTCTGGTGTTTTTCTGATGTGAAAACATGATTTGGTTTTAGTCGTAGTCTACTATTCTGGATTTTTGAAAATTGTGGATTAAGTTATTTTTGAAGGATTTCAGTAAAATGCACTAGTTCTTTTAGTGGCCGGAGCTGTTCTTTATTTAGAGTGAAAATGGTTTGTATGGTGCTTTGTTGCCTATTTGTGAAAATTGGGTATTTCTGTCTATCGGTGGATGTAGTCCATCGGTAGATGTTGAAGTTTAGTCTATCGGTGGATGATGAGTTGTTAAATTTTGAGTTAATGAGTCACATGGGTTAGTTTAGTAAAGTCACGTGGTTAGCGAAAGAAGGCGTTTATTTCTTCTTCTACCGATGAGTCTAAGTGGTTTCTGCTGGTATTGTTCAGCGGAAGATGTGAGTAGAATTTTTGTCATTTTTGTGACTGGTGGATGTGAGCATAGGAGTAAGTATTAGATTTTTGTCGTTTTGTGACCGGTGGATGCGAGTAGTCGACGTGTCGTCGACGAGTGTGAGCGGTAGATGCGTGAAAGTCGACGTGTCGTTCTGCTAACGCGAGCAGTGGATGTTGGAAGCAGAAGATGTCTTTTGTTTCTACTTCTACCGCCGATACTGTTCGACGGTAGATGTCTCCTATTCTTGTTTCCACCGCAGAGACTATTCTATCTCTAATAATACCACTGGAACTATTCAGCGGTAGATGTGTTCTGTTTTTCTTTTGTCTTCTTTCAACCAACAGTCTTTAATATTTTAATTATTTAATGAGTGTCGTTTTATACAAATGATTTTTCGCTGCAAGTTCTTACGTTAAGCATCAAATTTTGATTTTTAGTGCAATTTTAGGATTTTCTTAGAATGTCATAGCGTGGTTTAATATTACGAGTAACGAGTCGGGTTTATATAATTTGGGGCGTTACAGTATGGTATCAGAGACATTCAGTTAAACCGTTCAAAAGATTACTCATCAGTGTCAATCGTTGCATGGAAATACTTCAACAACTATAAGTGTTTATGTTAACCTTAGCTATTAGATATTTATGAGAGTAATTAACCCTGTTCAGGAATATAGCAAAATGGCTAGACGACCAGGAAGACCAAGGGTACCGAGAGAGATGCCAAATTTGAGAAGTGAGGAGGACCCTAGTGTAATTAGACAGCTGACAGACTTGGTGCGCCAACAGACAGATTTGGTGCGTCAGCAATCCGACCAGTTAAGAGTGTTGTTGAACCGGGAGGTACAGGGAAGTGCCAACTCGGGTTCCAGCAATGAACATATCACGACCCTAATACTATACCCAATTTGCCGTACCATAATTTTTTTTTTTATCTTTATATCCTAAATAAATCTCGTACGTGTGAGCGGAATTAAAACTTTTTAAATCGGAATAGGAGTTTGTTTAGAAAGTAGGTTTGAACAAATCTTAAAACAAATTAAATAAAAGATTAAAACCATTAAAGTTATTAACTAATTAAAATAAAACTAATTAAAACCAATTTAATCATCGGCCGAGGCTTCGAGGGCATAAGGGACAATTTGCCCCAAAATCCCAAGGGCGATCGATCGCCCAAATCAGGCGATCACTGCCAGGCGATCAGTCGCCTGGCAGATCGCCCCTCTGGCGATTCGCCTCGACGCTAAGCAATCGCCCAGCGATCGCTCGGCAACTTCTCTGGAAAATCCAGAGAAGTTAACAATCAGGGGGCGAACGATCGCCCTTATGGCGATCGTTCGACAGCCCCTCTGGGATCGCTTCCCAGAGGCCCCCCCCCCCCCCCCCCCCCCCTTTCGCTCTTCCTTCTCACTTCCTGCATAACACTTCAAAACACACACTACAACTTAAGCACTCCCCAATATTTCTTTCATCAATTGCCTCAAACATCTCATATTTCATCTATTTCGCATTTCACCAATCACAACAAACGTCTCTAAACACATGTAAATCATAACCCAATTTCATAAAAAACAATTTGCGTGGATACGTTTAAAACCTAAACAAATCCTCCTGTTTTAAAATTCAAACAACAGATTATAAAAGTCAATTTCCAAAACATTTCAAAACATAATACTTAAATCTATCCAGACCCAAACAACCTAAAGTGTATCTATACAGCCATTAACCCAAAATATCACCAAAACTCTCAAAACATCTAACCATGAGTCCCACGGGTCAAAATGAGCCTCGACTGCGCCAACGCACTCCCGCGACCATCCTCCGTCAACTGTGTCACTCCTCAGGTGGAGGGATCTCATCCTCACCTATGTCGAAGTTACCTACACCATACAGACACACTATGAGATAAAAATCTCAGTAAGACTCGTAAATGTAAATGCATGCTATGCGTGTGAGCTCGTAAACCATGCGTCATTTTCTTTACTTTATATGCACTGTAGGTGTTACCGAGATCCTATCCCCCTAACCGGAGAGAGCTCATCCAGCGGGCGGACTACTCTTTCCAGTTAGAGGAGGGGGTTGCACGCTTACAACACGTACAGCCGTGCCTGAGCCCCACCCCGCGTGACCTGTAAACTGTAAACTGTATGAGTACAATATAGATGTGATATTGTGACAGACCCTTTCGAGCCTACACAATAGATCAATAGCCCCTCTCCAGGCCACATCGCCATTTTCTGTAAAACGTGGTGCGGAAATTCATTTTCTATGCATAACTGAAAAACCGTTATGCGTGAGCAGTTCAATATGACATAAGGTAAACAATAACATATATACCATCAAAACTATAAATACATAACCTATAACCTATAAAACAACTAAACCTATCTACCCAACCAAAGCAAATAAACATACGCATCTTCAAAACTCCTCGAGACGACGTCGACGTACGATGTAGACCAATCGGTCAAAGCAAGTCACGAGAACTTACCTCGTGTCCAAAGCAGCTCAAGCTCCGTCCACGAGCGTTGTTCACCTAAGTAATTCACAACGTTTATAGTTAAAACGAGTTTAAACTTCTAAACGTCCAAATTTAACCAAAACCTTAACTAAGGAATTTTCTTAAAATCTTAACCTAACTAATCGAAGTATTTAAACAACAATTAACGCTCGATAGTTTAATATTACAATTAACGAGTTTTCCTAAAAACCCAAAAATTCTCCAATTTTAACATTTCTCACAAATCACTCGAACTTCGATCAATAACGTTCAATACGTCCTTTATATCCTTAATCACAATAAACTTATTAATTTCAAACCCTAAATTTACGTTTTTCGCAAAACCCTAAACGAAACCCTAACCGTATAACCTCGCGAAAACCGAAAACTAACACACCAAAACTGTAACAACCCCGATGGGATCGCCACGTAAACATGACAATCGTAATCATTTACTTCTTAATTTCTACACCTGTTCATCATTAGTATTCCTCTCTTCTTTTTTTTTTAAAACTCAGAACATGAACTTGACTCCTTCATATTTCTAATAATTCATTCATCGACAGAATCAGTCGATTAAACTCGATCGTCAGTTCCAAAGCATAATCGGATAGGGAAGAAATGCCCTTAAATCACCTAACCTGATTCTACTCGGGTTTGCATGGATTTGCATGCATCGGCTGGCAGGGTGTGCCCCATCCGATTTATCACGTGTACTCTACGAGACTCACTTATCATCGCCTAATAGAAGATATCTTCCGGTAGGCACGTGGGTTTCACATGTTCAATTAAAACATCGCCCAGTAGTGGACATCCACCGGTGAACACGAGTCAAACACGTGACTCATTAAAATCTCACTAGATAAGAAACATCATTCGGTGAGCACGTGCATTGCGCATGACTTATTAAATGACATTCGGCCACTAAACGACAAACATCGTCTACATCATCCGGTGAATAACTACACTTCCTCCACCGGTCACTAGACAACAACATAACATTTCTCCTCTTCTGGCGAAGAAATACTCTACATCATCCGGTCACTAGACGACAAACCATACTTTCATCATCCGGCAACTAACACACTTCAACTCTCACATCATCCGGTCACTAAACGACAAGAAAACAATCACATCATCCAGTGAAGAAATACACTTCATCCACCGGGCGCTAGACGACAAAATACCACTCACATCGCCCGGTATTGTAAATACCCGCATCATTCGGTGACTATGCGACAAACGACTTAACCCTTATCATCCGGCGAGCAAAACACTCGACATCACCGGAAGACTAAAACACTCAACAACATCCGATAGACTTAATCTTCACAGACTTCAAATTTCAATGACTTAACATTCATACGTATAGAAAATTAGAGACTCGTTCAGAATAAACGTAGCGGAAGACTTAAGCAAAACAGACCGTTCGATAATCCCTTAAAATTAATTCCAGACTCAGAAGTTGACTCAGACAATACTAACACTATCCTACATAATTCGAGTTCTTGTATTCTTACTGACATAAGGAAGCAATAACCAGGGGTCATAATCGCCTCTCCAGTCCTGCACTGTCACATGGAGCATCCTCCAGCAACAAGCTTTAAATATCCTCTTTGAAATTAGTATCTTCACCTGTAGTCTCTTCGCCTACAACATAAGGTTTAACTATAAGCCTAATGCTTAGTAAGGAATGCATGGTGACAGACATACATGAATGAACAAATTAAAGAAACATAAGTTCGTAAATCTTTCTTCATTCATGCTCATTTACATAGCATGTATTAAGGGAGGGAACGAGGGAGAAAGACAGGGCACATGATCATTGCCAACCGGGCAATCATAGTAACGACTAGCTCGGCCTCCACCAGTGGGAGAATTCGCGAGCCATACTTATCATCATCTCGGCCTCCACCAGTGGAAGGATTCGCGAGCCATACTTATCATTATCTCGGCCTCCACGAGTGGGAGAATTCACGAGCCATACTTATCATTATCTCGGCCTCCACCAGTGGGAGAATTCACGAGCCATACATATCATTATCTCGGCCTCCACCAGTGGGAGAATTCACGAGCCATACTTATCATTATCTCGGCCTCCACCAGTGGGAGAATTCACGAGCCATGCTTATCATCAACTCGGCCTCCACCAGTGGGAGAATTCGCGAGCCATACATAAGCCTTGTGAACATGTCATAGTCATTTCCCCCGTTCCGCGCTTAATCATGCTTACATTTGTTTTTCTTTTCATATTCTTAACTTAATCAGAAACGAGCACATATGCATGGACACGAATTTTCACAGAGGAATATCATACTGTATGAACGAGTAAAACATCATGTAACTTAACATCTTCCTGCTCAAATACTTCATATCATGGCAAACTACTAGTCAAAATCATCAGTTAAACATTTCAACAATTTTTCTCCTAGTATCCTTATGGTGTAGGGCCCTAGTGGCCAGAAATCCTAATACATCCACTTACCTGGTCTCCTTAGCAATCTGAACCTTTTCTCTTCAACTTCTTCACCTAAAACATGTGCATTACAGTAGTTAAATCAAAATCCTAAAACTCTACTCATAAATCATCCTAGGATCTATTAGTTAAAGTCATTCCCGAGTTTCCTTAGTCTAATACCCAGTGTAGTCTGAAATCCCAAAAACAAGACCGACAGATTCGACTATTGATTAATCTAAAATGTCCAGAATCGATTCGGGAAATAACAGTACAACTCTAAGATTTTAGATATCCTTATTATTAGTCGGCCATTGGAAAAGTCCAAAACTACAATGCCAAGCAGAAGGCAGGGCTAATCAACTAACAGATAACTACATTGACAAACTCATACCTCGGGTGTAGAGTATCCAGGAAATGGCGGGGAAAACCGGTCGTCGAAGGGAGATTGCTGGCAGGCGGGGTGTGAGCTCGGGGAAGGAGAAATCGCCGAGAGTAGAAGATGTCGGCTACAGTGGCTTGAGTGAAATTTAAAACTTTTCCTTTTTCTTTATATACTGATCTCGACTTCCAATATTACAATATTGCCACTCAACCTAGTTTAAAACCCACATGTAATTAATTAAACTTGTCATAAAATTCTAAACCGTGAAGATTAAATATTCATGACCGTTAATACAGTTAGGAAAATTACCTAGTCGTATCTCGGGTGTTACATCCACCCCTCCTTAAACAAAATTTTCGTCCTCGAAAATTGCTCAAACAAATAACTCTGGATATTTGTCTAGCATGTCTAGCTGTCGCTCCCATGTGGCTTCTTCGATGCCGTGGTTTGTCCATAAAACTTTCACCAATGGAATTTCTTTATTCCTCAGAGTCTTAACTGCATATTCCAATATTTGTACCGGTTTCTCTTCATATGCCAGTGTCGGCTCCAATTCAATGCCTGTTGGTTGAATAACTTGTGTCGGATCTCGTATGCATTTCCTTAGCATTGACACATGGAAGAAATTATGAACTTTATCCAATGATGGAGGCAATTGCAGTCTGTAAGCTGTACCACCAATTCTAGTCAAGACAGGGAAGGGTCCAATAAACCGTGGAGTGAGCTTTCCTTTCTTGCCAAATCTTAGGACTCCTTTAAATGGTGAAATCTTTAAGAACACCCCATCACCGACTGCAAACTCAAGATCCCTCCTTCTTCGATCAGCATAACTCTTCTGTCGACTTTGCGCCATCATCATCCTTTTCCTGATAACAGAAATCTTATCCGACATCTGCTGCAGAATATCGGGTCCAAGAAGTTTTGCTTCACCAACCTCATCCCAATACAGAGGTGATCTACATTTCCTACCATACAACGCCTCATAAGGTGCCATACCTATGGTGGACTGGTAACTATTGTTGTAAGAAAATTCAACCAAAGGTAGATGTCTGCTCCAAGTCGTCTGAAAGTCCAACACACATGCTCTCAACATATCCTCAAGTATCTGAATAGTCCTCTCTGATTGGCCATCTGTCTGTGGGTGAAAAGCAGTGCTGAAGGATAACTTTGTACTTAATGTGCCCTGCAAGCTTTGCCAAAACCTAGAGGTGAATCTAGGATCACGATCAGAGACAATAGATGCAGGAATCCCATGCAACCTAATAACTTCTTGTACATAAAGATCAGCAAGCTGGTCCATCGAGTAGGTTGTCCTTACTGGTAAGAAATGGGCCGATTTCGTCAGTCTATCAATCACAACCCAAATACTATTATGTCCTTTAGTTGTCTTAGGTAATCCTACAACGAAATCCATAGCTATGTGTTCCCACTTCCACTCGGGGATAGGCAGAGGTTGAAGGGTACCTCCTGGACGTTGGTGCTCGGCTTTAACCTGTTGGTAAACCAAACATGACTCTACATACTTAGCAACATCTCTCTTTAAGTTTGGCCACCAATAGAGTAACTTCAGGTCTCGGTACATCTTGGTGCTTCCAGGATGCACAGAAAAGGGAGACGAATGCGCCTCAGCCAAGATTAGCTTACGTAATCCTTCATCATTAGGGACATACCATCTATTTCTAAACCTCAGGATCCCCTCCTTGGAAAGACTAAACTCGGAGGTGGTGTCCTTCACCTTGTTTATCATACTGTTATTCTCCTCTGAGTCCTTCTGTTGTGCTTCTTTGATCTTTTCCAGAACCGTCGGTTGAATGGTCAAATTTGCGAGCAAAGCTGACAACTCTGGAACTATCTCCAACTCCAATTTCTGAATCTCTGTCCTCAAAGGTATAGACATAGTTGATACAACGGGTTGCATTGTTGTTGACATCCTGCTCAATGCGTCAGCTACAGAGTTAGCCTTACCCGGGTGATACTTGATCTCAAAGTCGTAATCCTTAACAAATTCTAACCAACGCCTCTGCCTCATGTTCAATTCTTTTTGTGTAAAGAGATACTTCAGACTTTTATGGTCAGAAAACACCTCACACTGCTGTCCATATAAGTAGTGCCTCCATATCTTCAAAGCAAAAACGACAGCAGCTAATTCTAAATCATGGGTGGGGTAGTTCTGTTCGTAACTCTTTAGCTGCCTAGAGGCATACGCTACAACTTTATCTTCTTGCATCAAAACACAGCCCAACCCAACTTTAGATGCATCACAGTATACGCTAAACTTTCCTTCTTCGGTTGGAAGGGTCAATACCGGGGCTGTTGTTAACTTCACCTTCAATGTCTGGAAGCTATTCTCACAAGCTTCGGTCCAAGAATATTTATTGTCCTTCTTTGTCAAATTCATCAGGGGCTTAGCTATCAGAGAGAATCCTTTGATGAACTTTCTGTAATAGCCTGCCAATCCAAGGAAACTGCAGACTTCACTGGCATTCTTTGGTTGTGGCCAATCCTCTACTGCCTGAATTTTAATCGGGTCCACTGATATTCCATTAGCAAAAACTACATGTCCAAGAAAATTGACCTTGTCCAACCAAAATTCACACTTATACAATTTGGCATAAAGCTGGTGCTCCTTCAATGTTGTCAAAACTACTCTTAAATGTTCTGCATGGTCAGCTTCAGTCCGTGACAAAATCAGGATATCATCTATAAACACAATTACAAATTTGTCCAAGTACTCCCGAAACACTCGATTCATTAAGTTCATAAAGGCTGCAGGTGCATTGGTCAATCCAAATGACATGACCAAGAATTCATAGTGTCCATAACGGGTTCTGAAGGCTGTCTTTGGTATATCTCCTTCCTTAACCTTCAGTTGGTAATAACCCGAACGTAAATCTATTTTCGAAAACACCTTAGCTCCTTGCAATTGGTCAAACAAATCATCAATCCGAGGTAAGGGGTACTTATTCTTAATTGTCAACTTATTTAGTTCCCTATAGTCTATGCACATTCTAAGGGAACCATCCTTCTTCTTGACAAATAAGACAGGTGCACCCCAAGGGGAACTACTAGGGCGTATAAACCCTTTGTCTACTAATTCCTGTAGTTGGACCTTTAACTCCTTTAGTTCTACAGGCGCCATACGGTAAGGGTTCTTAGATACCGGTAATGCCTCGGGATATGTATCAATTACAAACTCTACTTCTCTCTTAGGTGGTAATCCTGGCAAGTCATCCAGAAATGCCTCAGGGAACTCTCTGACTATGGGGATATCTTGTAACTCTATCTTATTCTTCACCCGTACATCCATTATGCTAGCTAAGTAACTCTCACAACCATTTTTCAGTAACCGGTAAATTTCTAGTGAGGATATAATCGGTATTTTGCTTATCTTAGGAATAGCTTGGAAGGAATAATGATCACCATTTGGGGGTCAAAAATCAACCATTCCAGATCTGCAACTTATTGTGGCATAATGCCTAAATAACCAATTCATTCCTAATATCACCTCATACCCTTTCATGTCAATTACAATCAGTTCTACATATAGTTTCTTACTTCCTAAGGACACAACATCACCTTTAACAATCTGTTCGGAATGTAGTGATTTCCCTGATGGTAACATAACACTAAATGACCTTTCAGCTGGTAAAGATCCTATGTTATGATTGCATACAAACAAGGTTGATATAAACGAGTGTGTGGCTCCTGTATCTATAAGCGTGTAAGCAGCAAAACCACAGATCATAATGGTACCTGTTATGACTGTATGCGGCACTGTATCCTCATCTTCCAACATGGCATAAAATCTGGGTACTACTCTTGCACGGTTTGGGTCTGGCGGCATGGGGCAGTCTCTGACTAGGTGTCCAGCCTTATCACACCTAAAACAGTGGCCAGAAAGCAACTTGCACTCACCAGGATGGTTCTTCTGACAAGTAGGGCATAGGGGTGCCAGAGGTCTCTTTCCTTTTCCCTGGTCATCATTTGAATTGAAGGGTCTCTTTATTCCTTGTTGTTGTTGCTGTGGTCTCCTGTTCTGTTGCTGCTGCCAACCTTTGTTCTGACGTGGTGGCGGCTGAGTGTCCTTCGTGGGTTTCCTTGGCTGCTCGCGCTGTGCATATGCTGTCATTTCTGCCTCTTCCAGCTCCAAGGCCTTAGCCGTCACTTCACCATAAGGTACATTGTGTATCCCAGCAGTCTTCACTTTCATGTACAGACTTGGCTTCAGTCCTTGAACAAATTGGTAAATCTTGTCCTCCTCATCCTCAATCATACGGGGAGCAAACCGTGATAAAGCATCAAACTTGCATATGTAATCCGTCACAGAGCCAGTTTGTCGTAGATTCATAAACTCCTTCTTCTTGTTGGCCCGAACAGTCCTATTGAAGTACTTGTCAAAGAAGGCAGTCTTGAACATCTCCCAGGTCATAGCTTCGGCATTAGCGGTGTTCTGGATCGAGTCCCAAAAATGCCTCGCACTTAACTCCAAATAAAAGACAGCATAGGTGACCTTATCCCCTTCATCAACCTTTGCATACTTAAACATGTCTTCTATCATTCGAATCCACTCCTCAGGATAAATAGGATCTGAAACATATCCATTAAACACCGGGGGTCGAAGCTGACATAAGGAAGCAATAACCAGGGGTCATAATCGCCTCTCCAATCCTGCACTGTCACATTGAGCATCCTCCAACAACCAGCTTTAATTATCCTCTTTGAAATTAGTATCTTCACCTGTAGTCTCTTCGCCTACAACATAAGGTTTAACTATAAGCCTAATGCTTAGTAAGGAATGCATGGTGACAGACATACATGAATGAACAAATTAAAGAAACATAAGTTCGTAAATCTTTCTTCATTCATGCTCATTTTCATCATTTACATAGCATGTATTAAGGGAGGGAACGAGGGAGAAAGACAGGGCACATGATCATTGCCAACTGGGCAATCATAGTAACGACTAGCTCGGCCTCCACCAGTGGGAGAATTCGCGAGCCATACTTATCATCATCTCGGCCTCCACCAGTGGAAGGATTCGCGAGCCATACTTATCATTATCTCGGCCTCCACGAGTGGGAGAATTCACGAGCCATACTTATCATTATTTCGGCCTCCACCAGTGGGAGAATTCACGAGCCATACTTATCATTATCTCGGCCTCCACCAGTGGGAGAATTCACGAGCCATACTTATCATTATCTCGGCCTCCACCAGTGGGAGAATTCACGAGCCATGCTTATCATCAACTCGGCCTCCACCAGTGGGAGAATTCGCGAGCCATACATAAGCCTTGTGAACATGTCATAGTCATTTCTCCCGTTTCGCGCTTAATCATGCTTACATTTGTTTTTCTTTTGATATTCTTAACTTAATCATAAACGAGCACATAATGCATGGACACGAATTTTCACAGAGGAATATCATACTGTATGAACGAGTAGAACATCATGTAACTTAACATCTTCCTGCTCAAATACTTCATATCATGGCAAACTACTAGTCAAAATCATCAGTTAAACATTTCAACAATTTTTCTCCTAGTATCCTTATGGTGTAGGGCCCTAGTGGCCAGAAATCCTAATATATCCACTTACCTGGTCTCCTTAGCAATCTGAACCTTTTCTGTTCAACTTCTTCACCTAAAACATGTGCATTACAGTAGTTAAATCAAAATTCTAAAACTCTACTCATAAATCATCCTAGGATCTATTAGTTAAAGTCATTCCCGAGTTTCCTTAGTCTAATACTCAGTGTAGTCTGAAATCCCAAAAACAAGACCGACAGATTCGACTATTGATTAATCTAAAATGTCCAGAATTGATTCGGGAAATAACACTACAACTCTAAGATTTTAGATATCCTTATTATTAGTCGGCCATTGGAAAAGTCCAAAACTACAATGCCAAGCAGAAGGCAGGGCTAATCAACTAACAGATAACTACATTGACAAACTCATACCTCGGGCGTAGAGTATCCAGGAAATGGCGGGGAAAACCGATCGTCGAAGGGAGATTGCTGGCAGGCGGGGTGTGAGCTCGGGGAAGGAGAAATCGCCGAGAGTAGAAGATGTCGGCTACAGTGGCTTGAGTGAAATTTAAAACTTTTCCTTTTTCTTTATATACTGATCTCGACTTCCAATATTACAATATTGTCACTCAACCTAGTTTAAAACCCACATGTAATTAATTAAACTTGTCATAAAATTCTAAACCGCGAAGATTAAATATTCATGACCGTTAATACAGTTAGGAAAATTACCTAGTCGTATCTCGGGTGTTATAAAAACTATAGATTCATACCTAGAGCGTCGACTGGAGGAGAAAACACGAAGAAAATGGAACGATTGGAGGAGAAACGGAGGTCGGATTGGAATCGGCCATGAAGGAGAATCGCCAGAGCTCTCTGGTTTTCTCGCGGGCAGGGAAGAAGTAAGGAGAAGAAAATGAAATTTGATTTTTAATAATATTGATTTGGCAAATTACCGTTTTGCCCTTGCATTGTTTTTATATTAGTTTCGTCATTCGTTTTGTTAATTGGCTAGCGATTCGGGTATCCCAAATTTCCTTATTTCACTTGTAGGTCCAACTTATTATTTGAGATTTATTAAAACTATCCGTTCGTAAATCGGACCTCGTTTACTATTTTTACTAAAACGTCTTTTATATTACGAGAAGCGTAATTACTCGAAATATAGCGTTATTACTCCGAAAAATTCCGTAATTTCCTTAAAATTTCTATTAATCGTTAGGATCGTAATAAAGCTCTCCGCTCTCGAAACTGACTTGATTTGACATATTTATAAAAATGCCATTGTATATTATAATATTAATATTCCGTACAAGCCGGGTATTACATTCCACCCACCTTATTTAGAATTTTGTCCACAAAATTTAACTATACAAATAGCTCATGATACTTAGCCATCATATCCTGCTATCGTTCCCACGTAGCTTCTTCCACCTCGTGGTTCCGCCACAAAACTTTGACCAGCAGAATCTCTTTGTTGCGCAATACCTTGATGGAAGACTCCAAAATACGTACTGGCCTCTCCTCATATGTCAAGGCAGGCTGTACCTCGATCTCAGTTGCCTCCACGACATGCGACGGATCGCACAAACATTTCCGAAGCATGGATTAATGAAATACATCGTGGATACCCTCCATAGAAGCTGGAAGCTCTAATCTGTATGCCATCTTCCCGATCCTCTTCAGAATAGGAAAGGGCCCCACATAACGAGGGTTTAACTTGCCCCTCCTTCCAAATCTCGCAACGCCTTTAAACGGAGAAACTTTAAGGTAAACCTCATCACCTTCTTCGAACTCTAGCTCTCTCCGTTGTGTGTCAGCATAGCTCTTCTGTCTGCTCTGAGCTACCTCGATACACTGTCGAATAATGGCAATCTTCTCTGTCGTTTGTTGTAGAATCTCTGGACCAACGACGCTGGCCTCGCCGACCTCGTCCCAATATAACGGAGACCTACACTTTCGACCATACAAAGCCTCATACGGTGCCATGCCAATGGTAGCCTAGAAACTGTTGTTGTACGAGAACTCAATCAGAGGCAAATATCGGCTCCACGAGCCCTGAAACTCCAGCACACAAGCTCTGAGCATATCCTCAAGAATATTATTCGTCCTCTCTGTCTGACCATCAGTCTGAGGATGAAATGCCGTGCTGAAATTAAGCTGAGTCCCCATAGCTTTATGCAGGCTCTTCCAGAACTTCGAAGTAAATCTCGGATCATGATCTGAGACTATAGAAACTGGCACTCCGTGCAGTCTAACAATCTCCTGCACATAAAGCTCGGCGAGCTGGTCCATAGAAGATGTCATCTTCACAGATAAGAAGTGGGCCGACTTTGTCAATCGGTCCACGATCACCCAAACACCATCATGGCCCTTCGTCATCCTCGGGAGCTCCACAACAAAATCCATGGAGATCTACTCCCATTTCCACTCCGGAATAGGCAGTGGCTGTAGTGTTCCGGCCGACCTCTGATGTTCTGCCTTTACCTGTTGACAAACCAGGCAACTTTCTACATATTTTGCAGCTTCCCGTTTCATGTTAGGCCACCAGAATTATTGTTTCAAATCCCGATACATCTTGGTACTTCCCGGGTGCACAGAATAAGCCGAAGAATGTGCCTCGGCCAATATATCCTTCTTCAGATCCTTGTCGTTAGGCACGTAGCATCTATGCCTGAACTTCAGAATACCATCCTCTGATAAATGAAAATCTAACGAGTCTCCCAATGTCATGCTGGATCGAAGTTCCTCTCACTCCGTATCATTCTGCTGAGCCTCACGTATCCGATCTAGAATAGTCGGCCTGAGAGAAATGTTGGTGAGCATACTGGACAACTCTACCACTATCTCAACGTCGAACCTCTCAATCTCAGACCGCAGCGTAGCTGACATCGCTGCTAATGAAGGCTGACTCGCAGAAAGCACTCTACTCAAAGCATCAGCTACCTTGTTCGCCTTTCCTGGATGGTACTTGATATCAAAATCGTAGTCTTTGACGAACTCAAGCCACCTTCTCTGTCGCATATTCAGCTCCTTTTGCGTAAATAGATACTTCAAGCTCTTGTGGTCAGAAAATATCTCGCACTGCTGCCCATATAAATAATGTCTCCATATCTTCAGTGCGAAGACCACAGCTGCTAACTCAAGGTCGTTCGTAGGGTAATTCTGCTCGTACGGCTTCAGCTGCCTAGAAGCATAAGCAATAACTCTCCCTTCCTGCATCAACACACAACCTAGTCCAACTCCTGATGCATCACCATAAATACTGAACTTGTCACCTTCAACAGGTAACGCCAATACTGGGGCGGTGGTCAATCTCTACTTTAACTCCATAAAACTGCTGTCACAAGCAGCTGACCATATAAATCTTTCGTTCTTCCGAGTCAATCTTGAAAGAGGAAGTGCGATTTTTGAAAATCCCTCTATGAACTTCCGATAATAACCAGCTAATCCGAGAAATCCACGCACCTCGCGTACGTTCTTTGGCTGTGGCCAATATCTGACCACCTGAATTTTGGTCGGATCCACAGAAACCCCTTCTTCTGATATAATGTGGCCCAGAAAACTGACTCGATCCAGCCAGAACCCGCACTTAGAGAACTGTGGATACAACTGGTGCTGGCATAGAATCCTCATAACTATTCTCAAGTGCTCCTCGTGTTCTTCCTTCGTCTTTGAATAGATTAATATGTCGTTGATGAAAACAACAATAAACTGATCCAAGTACTCTTTGAAGACACGGTTCATCAAATCCATGAACGCTGCAGGGGCATTAGTAAGTCCAAAAGACATGACAAGGAACTCATAATGCCCATACCTCGTTCGGAAAGCCGTTTTATGAATATCATCCTTCCGGACCTTCAGCTGATAATAACCCGAGCGTAGGTCAATCCTGAAAAACACTCGGGCACCCTGTAGCTGATCAAACAAGTCATCGATCCGAGGTAGTGGATACTTATTCTTCACCGTCAATTTGTTCAACTCTCTGTAATCAATGCACATCCTGAGGGTCCCGTCTTTCTTCTTGACGAATAGAACAAGCGCACCCCAGGGTGAAACATTGGGTCGAATAAAACCCTTCTCTAACAACTCATCAAGCTGAGTCTTCAGCTCCTTTAACTCGGCTGGTGCCAACCGATAAGGATTCTTAAACCTTGGCGCGGCATTTGGATAAACATCAATAGTAAACTCAAACTCCCGATCTGGCGGTAACCCGGGAAGATCATCGAGGAATATACCAGAGAACTCTCTGACTATAGGAATGTCGCTCGGCTTCACTCCGCTGAGCAACTGAATATCAAACACTGAGGCCAAATAAATAGAGCACGCACCTTTAAACTGCTCGTTGACCTTCATGGAATAAGAAATAGGCGAGCTACTCAATCTGTTCATCGCCTGATAAGAAAACTCGGCTTTACCCGGGGGTCAGAAGGACACAATCCCGGATCGACAATCGATGGTGGCGAAGTGCTGTGATAGCCAATCCATCCCTAAGATAAGATCATAGTGCTCGATGCCCATAACAATAAGGCGAGCATAGAGGGTACTGTCCCCAATCGAGATAATATTGTCCTGGACAACATGACATGACTGCATACGCTCTCCTGAAGGTAGCATCACACTATATTCGCATTCTGCTAACTCAGGCGCAAGCTTCAATCTAGACACACATGCAGTGGAAACAAAAAAGTTCGTAGCCCCTGTGTCTAACAAAGAAAATACAGCTACGCCCGTAATCAATATAGTACCTGCTATCACAGAGGGACGAGCCTCATCGTCGACATCACCAGGCTCTATAAATGCAAAGATCCTCGGCATAGTCCTCCTATGATCACTACCTGACTGATCTCGGCCCTTCTTCAGGCAATCTCTAACAAAATGGCATAGTTCTCCACACCAATAGCACACATCCGTGCCCACTCTGCACTGGCCACGGTGTTCCTTCTGACATTTAGGGCAAAGAGGTATCTAAGGCACCCCCTGTACCTGCTTGCCTTTCCCTTGATCATTGCCTCCCTCTAGAGGTCTTTTAACACCCCTCTGCTGCTGTTGGGGCTGTGCTCTAGGCTACCAACCTCGTGACTAAGGGCGAATCTCTCGGAAGAAGCCCTTAGCTGGCTCCCTCGGTTTAATAGAATCTCTGTCAACTGCCTCTATGTCAAGCGCCCTGGCCACAATCTCGTCATAGGATACATTCCGTACCCCAGATATAGTAAGGCGCATCCGGAATTCCTGGCTAAGCCCCTGTAAAAATTGGCGTACCTTGTCCTCGTTAACGCTGACCTGACGTGGCGCAAATCGGGACAGTGCTTCGAATTTCCTCACATACTTGGCAATAGAACCAACCTGCCGCAACTGCATAAACTCAACCATCTTCGCCTCTCGTACGGTATGGCTGAAATACTTGTCATAAAACAACTCTCTGAATCGCTCTCAACCCATAATCGTCATATCGGTGGTCGTCTTGATGGAATCCCACCAAAACCGAGCGTCCAGTGCTAAGTGGTAGGTCATCAATGCAACTTTCTCTCCGTCCTCAATGCTAGCATAGGCCAGCATGTCCTCCATGGTGCGAATCCACTCCTCGGCTGAAGAGGGATCCGTAGACTGTCCGTTAAATATGGGGGGCTGGAGCTTTTGAAATCTCTCCATCCCTCGGTTACCCGGAATGGCTGCCTCCCGAGCTCTAGTACCCTCTCGGTCTATCAGAGTACCCAGCTGCTGAGACTGTCTCTCCATTTGCTGAGCCTGCTGCTCCATTTGCTGAGATTGCTGGGCAATAAAGTCCTTAAGGGTATCAATTGTATCGTCTCGGTCATCTCGATCGTTTCCTCGACGCACCATAGTTCTATAACTCCTATATAGGTTAAAACACATAACTCTAAGAAAATAGAAATTAAATAAAGCTATAAACGTACTTACAGTTGATGAAGAATGTCCGCGTAGTGGCTGTGCAGTCGAGCAGTCTACAGAACCGATTTTAAAACCCGGGGGCTCTGATACCATAATTTATCACGACCCTAATACTATACCCAATTTGCCGTACTATAATTTTTTTTTTCTTTATCTTTATATCCTAAATAAATCTCGTACGTGTGAGCGGAATTAAAACTTTTTAAATCGGAATCGGAGTTTGTTTAGAAAATAGGTTTGAACAAATCTTAAAACAAATTAAATAAAAGATTAAGACCATTAAAGTTATTAACTAATTAAAATTAAACTAATTAAAACCAATTTAATCTTCAGCCGAGGCTTCGAGGGCATAAGGGACAATTTGCCACAAAATGCTAAGGGCGATCGATCGCCCAAATCTGGCGATCGATCGCCACAGGCGATCACTGCCAGGCGATCAGTCTCCTGGCAGATCGCCCCTCTGGCGATTCGCCTCGATGCCAAGCGATCGCTCGGCAACTTTTCTGAAAAATCCAGAGAAGTTAACAATCAAGGGGGGTGAACGATCGCCCTTCTGGCGATCGTTCGGCAGCCCCTCTGGGATCGCTTCCCAGAGGGCCCCTCTCCCCCCCCCCCCCCCCCCCCCACACCCCACCCCCTTCGCTCTTCCTTCTCACTTCCTGCATAACACTTCAAAACACACACTACAACTTAAGCACTCCCCAATATTTCTTTCATCAATTTCCTCAAACATCTCATATTTCTCATCTATTTCACATTCACCAATCACAACAAACGTCTCTAAACACATGTAAATCATAACCAAATTTCATAAAAAACAATTTGCGTGGATACGTTTAAAACCTAAACAAATCCTCCTGTTTGAAATTCAAACAACAGATTATAAAAGTCATTTCCAAAACATTTCAAAACATAATACTTAAATCTATCCAGACCCAAACAACCTAAAGTGTATCTATACAGCCATTAACCCAAATATCACCAAAACTGGCGATCGATCGCCCAAATCTGGCGATCGATCGCCCAAATCTGGCGATCGATCGCCCAAATCTGGCGATCGATCGCCCAAATCTGGCGATCGATCGCCCAAATCTGGCGATCGATCGCCCAAATCTGGCGATCGATCGCCCAAATCTGGCGATCGATCGCCCAAATCTGGCGATCGATCGCCCAAATCTGGCGATCGATCGCCCAAATCTGGCGATCGATCGCCCAAATCTGGCGATCGATCGCCCAAATCTGGCGATCGATCGCCCAAATCTGGCGATCGATCGCCCAAATCTGGCGATCGATCGCCCAAATCTGGCGATCGATCGCCCAAATCTGGCGATCGATCGCCCAAATCTGGCGATCGATCGCCCAAATCTGGCGATCGATCGCCCAAATCTGGCGATCGATCGCCCAAATCTGGCGATCGATCGCCCAAATCTGGCGATCGATCGCCCAAATCTGGCGATCGATCGCCCAAATCTGGCGATCGATCGCCCAATTCTGGCGATCGTTCGGCAGCCCCTCTGGGATCGCTTCCCAGAGGGCCCCTCTCCTCACCCCCCCCCCCCCCCCCCCCCCCCCCACACCCCACCCCCCTTCGCTCTTCCTTCTCACTTCCTGCATAACACTTCAAAACACACACTACAACTTAAGCCACTCCCCAATATTTCTTTCATCAATTTCCTCAAACATCTCATATTTCATCTATTTCACATTCACAATCACAACAAACGTCTCTAAACACATGTAAATCATAACCAAATTTCATAAAAAACAATTTGCGTGGTACGTTTAAACACCTAAACAATCCTCCTGTTTGAAATTCAAACAACAGATTACCAAAGTCAATTTCCAAAACATAATACTTAAATCTATCCAGACCCAAACAACCTAAAGTGTATCTATACAGCCATTAACCCAAAATATCACCAAAACTCTCAAAACATCTAACCATGAGTCCCACGGGTCAAAATGAGCCTCGACTGCGCCAACGCACTCCCGCGACCATCCTCCGTCAACTGTGTCACTCCTCAGGTGGAGGGATCTCATCCTCACCTATGTCGAAGTTACCTACACCATACAGACACACTATGAGATAAAAATCTCAGTAAGACTCGTAAATGTAAATGCATGCTATGCGTGTGAGCTCGTAAACCATGCGTCATTTTCTTTACTTTATATGCACTGTAGGTGTTACCGAGATCCTATCCCCCTAACCGGAGAGAGCTCATCCAGCGGGCGGACTACTCTTTCCAGTTAGAGGAGGGGGGTGCACGCTTACAACACGTACAGCCGTGCTTGAGCCCCACCCCGCGTGACCTGTAAACTGTAAACTGTAAACTGTATGAGTACAATATAGATGTGATATTATGACAGACCCTTTCGAGCCTACACAATAGATCAATAGCCCCTCTCCAGGCCACATCGCCATTTTCTGTAAAACGTGGTGTGGAAATTCATTTTCTATGCATAACTGAAAAATCGTGATGCGTGAGCAGTTCAATATGACATAAGGTAAACAATAACATATATACCATTAAGACTATAAATACATAACCTATAACCTATAAAACAACTAAACCTATCTACCCAACCAAAGCAAATAAACATACGCATCTCCAAAACTCCTCGAGACGACGTCGACGTACGATGTAGACCAATCGGTCAAAGCAAGTCACGATAACGTCGTGTCCAAAGCAGCTCAGCTCCGTCCACGAGCGTTGTTCACCTAAGCAAGTCACACGTTATAGTTAAAACGAGTTTAAACTTCTAACGTCCAAATTTAAACCAAAACCTTAACTAAAGGAATTTTCTTAAATCTTAACCTAACTAATCGAAGTATCTAACACGATTAATGCTCGATAGTTTAATATTACAATTAACGAGGTTGTCCTAAACGTAAACTGTAAACTGTAAACTGTAAACTGTAAACTGTAAACTGTAAACTGTAAACTGTAAACTGTAAACTGTAAACTGTAAACTGTAAACTGTAAACTGTAAACTGTAAACTGTAAACTGTAAACTGTAAACTGTAAACTGTAAACTGTAAACTGTAAACTGTAAACTGTAAACTGTAAACTGTAAACTGTAAACTGTAAACTGTAAACTGTAAACTGTAAACTGTAAACTGTAAACTGTAAACTGTAAACTGTAAACTGTAAACTGTAAACTGTAAACTGTAAACTGTAAACTGTAAACTGTAAACTGTAAACTGTAAACTGTAAACTGTAAACTGTAAACTGTAAACTGTAAACTGTAAACTGTAAACTGTAAACTGTAAACTGTAAACTGTAAACTGTAAACTGTAAACTGTAAACTGTAAACTGTAAACTGTAAACTGTAAACTGTAAACTGTAAACTGTAAACTGTAAACTGTAAACTGTAAACTGTAAACTGTAACTTGAGCAGTTCAATATGACATAAGGTAAACAATAACATATATACCATTAAGACTATAAATACATAACCTATAACCTATAAAACAACTAAACCTATCTACCCAACCAAAGCAAATAAACATACGCATCTCCAAAACTCCTCGAGACGACGTCGACGTACGATGTAGACCAATCGGTCAAAGCAAGTCACGAGAACTTACCTCGTGTCCAAAGCAGCTCAAGCTCCGTCCACGAGCGTTGTTCACCTAAGCAATTCACAACGTTTATAGTTAAAACGAGTTTAAACTTCTAAACGTCCAAATTTAACCAAAACCTTAACTAAAGAATTTTCTTAAAATCTTAACCTAACTAATCGAAGTATCTAAACAACGATTAATGCTCGATAGTTTAATATTACAATTAACGAGTTTTCCTAAAAATCCGAAAATTCTCCAATTTTAACATTTCTCACAAATCACTCGAACTTCGACCAATAACGTTCAATACGTCCTTTATATCCTTAATCACAATAAACTTATTAATTTCGAAGCCTAAATTTACGTTTTTCGCAAAACCCTAAACGAAACCCTAACTGTATAACCTCGCGAAAACCAAAAACTAATGCACCAAAACTATAGATTCATACCTAGAGCGTCGATTGGAGGAGAAAACACAAAGAAAACTGAACGATTGGAGGAGAAACAGAGGTCGGATTGGAATCGGCCGTGAAGGAGAATCGTCAGAGCTCTCTGGTTTTCTCGCGGGCAGGGAAGAAGTGAGGAGAAGAAAATGAAATTTTATTTTTAATAATATTGATTTGGAAAATTACCGTTTTGCCCTTGCATTGTTTTTATATTAGTTTCGTCATTCGTTTCGTTAATTGGCTAGCGATTCGGGTATCCCAAATTTCCTTATTTCACCTGTAGGCCCAACTTATTATTTGAGATTTATTAAAACTATCCGTTCGTAAATCGGACTTCGTTTACTATTTTTACTAAAACGTCTTTTATATTACGAGAAGCGTAATTACTCGAAATATAGCGTTATTACTCCGAAAAATTCCGTAATTTCCTTAAAATTTCTATTAATCGTTAGGATCGTAATAAAGCTCTCCGCTCTCGAAACTGACTTGATTTGACATATTTACAAAAATGTCATCGTATATTATAATATTAATATTCCGTACAAGCCTGGTATTACAGAACATTCAGGAGACAGATTCCGGAGGCTACAGCCACCCGCATACGATGGAAAGTCGTCCAACCCGATTGTCGCAGAGGAATGGCTTAGGAAGATAGAGGGCATGTTCAAGTATGCCAATGTTGGGGAGGGGGACATGATCACCTTGACAACATTCCATCTAGCAGGTGATGCTCAGCTTTGGTGGGAATCGATAGAAACCACTACCGATGTCCTGGCAATGTCTTGGGCGCAATTCAAGGAGATTTTCTATGAAAAGTATTTCAATAGTGTTGTCCAAACTTCGAAGAAAGTAGAGTTCTTACAATTGAAGCAAACAGGATCTGTAGTTGAATACAGCAGACAATTCAAGTCACTATCAAGGTTCGCTGGACACCTTATTCATAGGAATGAAGATAAGGTGTTTCAATTTATACAAGGATTGAAACCCGAAATGTACAGAGGAGTAAAATTTTGTGGTATTAAAGGATTGTCCTCTAGTGAGGTTTTGTCCACGGCGTTGGAGGTGGAAGAAGCGGAGATGAAGTGTACTGGGCTGAAGGAAGCCCCGCGAAAGTTTATCCAGCCGCATCAGCAGAGAGGAATGAAGAGGCTAAGTGAAGGCCAGAATAACCAGGGAACAAGAAGGAAGGTACAGGACACCAAGAAGTTCCCCCAGTGCCCGAAGTGTTTGAAAAGTCACCTGGGCGAGTGCAAGTTTGGGACGAAAAAGTGTTTCAACTATGAGGAAGTTGGACACTCATACAAGGAGTGCCCGAATCCCAGAATCACTCGATGCTTCAATTGTAACAAAATCGGCCACATTAACAGAGACTGTCCAGCTTTGAAGAGTGGCCCTGCTAAGATAAAGCCGAGGATATTCTCCATGATGGAGTCGGGCGATGAGGAACAACCCACTGTAGTGTCAGGTACCGTTTTGATCAACTTTATACCTGCTTTTACTTTAATAGATTCAGGTGCAACACACTCATTTATAGCATCTGCGTTTGCTGTCAAGTTAGATGTATAGTTTACCCCTACTGAACACGTGTTTAACGTCGCGTTACCCTCTGGTGAACGCATGCACTCTAACCAAGTGATGTTTGATAGTGTTGTGTTAGTAGGAAATAATAATTTACCTGCTAATCTCATTATTATGGATATAATGGGATTTGATGTAATCCTAGAAATGGATTGGTTGTTCAAGTATTATGCCAGAATTGATTGTAGGACTAGAGTAGTTAGTTTTTAACCCTCTGGTGGTTTGAAGCATACCTTTCAAGCCTCGATGAATAGTAACGGAATGTCTGTTATGACTTCTATCAACGCTAAACCCTATTCATGCTGAGAGTATTTATGCTTTCTGGCCAGCGTTATAGATGCACAGTTTGTAGGAAAAGCATGTCCTCAAAATGTCTTTGTTGTCCAAGACTTTCCAGAAGTATTTTTAGATGACCTTCCTAGCTTGCCGCCAGATAGGGATATTGAATTTGTTGTAGATGTTTACCCAGGCGCCGAGCCTGTATCTAAAAATCCCTATAGATTAGCACCTACGGAGCTTAAGGAATTAAATAAACAGTTGGATGAACTAATGGAAAAAGGGTTCATACGCCCAAGCTTTTCACTGTGGGATGCACCAGTTCTTTTTGTTAAGAAGAATGATGGATCAATGCGTATGTGTGTTGATTATCGGGAATTGAACAAGTTAACTGTCAAGAACAAGTATCCATTGCCAAGGATTGATGATTTATTCGACCAGCTTAATGGTGCACGTGTTTTCTCTAAGATTGACCTAAGGTCCGGTTATTACCAATTGAAAGTCAAATCAGAAGATATCCCTAAGACAGCCTTTTGCACAAGATATGCACATTATGAGTTTTTGGTTATGTCTTTTGGTTTGACTAATGCACCAGCAGCGTTCATGAATCTTATGAATAGAGTGTTTCATGAGTATTTGGATAAGTTTGTCATAGTATTTATTGATGATATACTAATCTACTTACGTACTAAGGATGATCATGCAAAGCATTTGAATTTGGTGTTAGGGTTACTAAGGCAGCACCAACTTTATGCCAAGTTTTCCAAGTGTGAGTTTTGGTTTGACAGAGTTAACTTTTTGGGTCATGTGATCTCGGGTGATGGAATATCTGTCCATCCAGCCAAGGTTCAAGCAGTTAAAGAGTGGCCCCAACCGAAGAATGCCACTGATATTCGGAGTTTCCTTGGATTAGCAGGGTATTACAGGAAATTTATTAAAGGATTCTCGAAGATTGCAACACCCCTCACTCGGTTAACAAGGAATAATGTGATGTATGTGTGGACTGAGGAGTGTGATATGAGTTTTCTGGCCTTGAAACAGAAGTTCACCCATGCACCGATATAAACACTCCCTGTTGAAAATGGAAAGTTCAGCATTTATTGTGACACTTCCAAAGTTGGACTCGGTTGTGTGTTGATGCAAGATGGAAAAGTAATACCTATGCTTCTAGACAGTTGAAAACACACAAGAAGAATTACTCTACACACGACTTAGAATTAGGCGCGGTGGTTTTTGCACTAAAGATTTGGAGGCATTACTTGTATGGACAGTCTTGTGAGATATTTTCGGACCATAAAAGTCCGAAGTATATTTTCACACAGAAAGAATTAAATATGAGGCAACGTAGATGGTTTAAATTTGTCAATGATTACGATTTTGAGATCAAATACCACCCCGATAAGGCAAATGTAGTAGCTGATGCCTTGAGTAGAATGCCAACATCAGCCTCTGCATTGATTCTTGACATACCGTTAACCTTAGAGGCAGAGTTCCGAAGATTTAACTTGGAAGCTGTGGCCAGTGTGTCAGCTATGCTTTCTGCCATAACCTTGAAGCCTACTATTTTGGATAGAATAAAGGAAGCTCAGGTGTTTGATGCTGAGTGTAACAAGTATAAGAGATGTATGAATTCTACGGATAAGTCGGATTTCAACTATTCTATTGATGAGATTCTTAAGTTTCAGAATAGATGGTTTGTTCCAACAGATAATGAACTCCGAAATGAGATCCTTTCGGAAGCTCATTCCTCTAGATTTTCTGTCCATCTTGGAAGTACAAAAATGTACAAAGACCTTAAGCAACATTATTGGTGGCCAAATATGAAAAGAAGTGTGGCCGAGTACATAGGATTGTGTTTAGTTTGTCAACAAGATAAAGCTGAACATCAGAGGCCCGTAGGAGCATTGCAACCATTACCAGTTCCTGAATGGAAATGGGAACAAATAACGATGGATTTTGTCGTGGGATTGCCTAGAACAGTAAGGGGACATGATGCAATCTGGGTGGTAGTAGATCGCTTAACCAAATCTGCCTATTTCCTGCCAATAAAGATGACATACTCGATGGATCAACTCGCTGAGTTGTATGTGCATGAGATTGTTAGACTGCATGGAGTTCCAAGCATTATAGTTTCATACCGAGATTCTAGATTTACATCCAAGTTTTGGAAAAGTCTGCACAAGGCTATGGGTACGCAACTCAATTTTAGTACAGCTTTTCACCCTCAAACAAATGGACAATCAGAGAGAACTATTCAGACATTAGAAGATATGCTTCGTGCGTGCATATTAGATTTTCAGGGTTCTTGGAGTAAGTACTTATCATTGGTGGAATTTTCTTATAATAACAGTTTTCAGGCAACAATAGGAATGGCACCGTATGAGGCACTGTATGGACGAAAATGTAGATCTCCTTTGTATTGGGACGAAGTTGGTGAAGCATGTTTGCTTGGTCCTGATATTGTGCAATAGACAGTGAAGAAGATTGCCCTCATCCGATAGAGAATCTTAACAGCTCAAAGCTGACAGAAAAGCTATGCCGATAGAAGACGTAGAGAATTAGAATTTGAAGTTGGTGATGAGGTTTTTTTTAAGATATCACCATTCAAAGGAGTTGTGAGATTTGGTAAGAGAGGCAAGTTGAACCCCAGATTTATTGGACCCTTTTCAATCTTGAAAAGGATTGGGATGACAGCTTACCAATTACAGTTACCAACCTCTATGGAAGGAATCCATAATGTGTTCCATGTTTCCATGTTGAAGAAGTGTATGCGGGATCCAACTCAGGTTGTGGAACAGCAGAGCATTGAAATTCATCCTACCCTACCTATGAGGAGAAACCAGTGAAAATTTTGGACTATGCAACAAAAGTATTGCGTAACAAGGAGGTTCAGCTAGTGAAGGTGTTATGGCATAACCAGAGCATAGAGGAGACAACTTGGGAGCGCCAGTAGGACATGATAGACCAACATCCAGAATTATTCAGGTATTGAATTTTGGGGACAAAATTCTTTTAAGGAGGGTAGATTGTAACACCCGGTTCTATTGAACCGATTTTACCTTGCCAACTAACAATGTACACTTTATGGATGAAATTGGGAGAATTATTGATTAGGTTAATGAGTGACTAAGTAAGGGCATAATGGTATTTTGAGATTTATAGGGGATAATGTATTTAAGAGAGGGTTTAATGAGATTTAGCCGCCACTGTTTTCTCATTTTCCTTTTTCGGCATTCAGCAGCTAAGCAGAGTTTCTCCCGGCGATTTTCCCTTCTATTCTCTCCATGCTAGGTGGGTTCTACTTCGATTTCTTGCTACATTGTAACTATCGATGTTAGAGGGGATTTTAAATGCGAGCGATGAGAATGCTGTAAGTGGGAGTTAGTTCGGGTTTGGGGCATATCAGGAATGCTTGATGATCTGAGTTCCCAAACCAGTTTTATTATGAGCTCTAGTAGATTTGAGAATAGTTTAGAATGAAGCTTAACTAATACTCTGTCTACGGCTATAGGTTTGAGAAAAACCCGAAGTAGGTTGCAACCAAGCTTTTCCAGGAAATCAGGTAAATAGAGTATGTGTGTACCTTCGAGTCTACATCACAAAATAGTAGGTTTATGCTTGTTTGAATGTCTTCTGTATGTCATGTATCATGCTTTTGGAAAGTACACGAAAATGAATTTACATGTAATGGCAAAGTAAGGTATGAATGGAATGTAACAGATCAGCTGTTAAGGGAACTAATCTGCCCCTTAATTTATGAAGAGGATGTATGACTTTGGAAAAATTGATCCGCTCCCAATGGAAATTAGGATCAGATCAGCTGTTAAGGGAACTAATCCGCCCGTTAATTTATGAAGAGGATGTATGACTTCGGGAAAAATGATCCAACTCCCGATGGAACCGATGGATCAGATCAGAGAAAGAACGTGAATGCAACTGAAATGTGAAAGTAGAAACTGCATAATTAGGATTTACGTTTCAGCATATCATTTCATTATTGCTTTACTTATTTAGCATTAGGCTAATAGATGAGTTTTGTGATATAGGTGAAGAAGCTTCAGAAGGTGTGTTCTCTGAGCATGTTGAGGACTAGGCTGGTTGGAGGAGCACTTCAATACCACGATTTGGTGTTTCTGATGAGGCGGTTTAACTAATGTCAGTAGGTGTGAATGTTAGTTGACAATGGTTCAGTTTAAATATACTGAGAATGTTGGTGGTAGTAGTAGTTTAATGTTTCTTTTATATATATGGTCTGGTGTTTTTCTGATGTGAAAACATGATTTGGTATTAGTCGTAGTCTACTATTCTGGATTTTTGAAAATTGTGGATTAAGTTGTTTTTGAAGGATTTCAGTAAAATGAACTAGTTCTTTTAGTGGCCGGAGCTATTCTTTATTTAGAGTGAAAATGGTTTGTATGCTGCTCTGTTGCCTATTTGTGAAAATTGGCTATTTCTGTCTATCGATGGATGTAGTCCATCGATAGATGTTGAAGTTTAGTCTATCGGTGGATGTAGTCCATCGGTAGATGTTGAAGTTTAGTCTATCGGTGGATGATGAGTTGTTAAATTTTGAGTTAATGAGTCACATGGGTTAGTTTAGTAAAGTCACGTGGTTAGCGGAAGAAGGCGTTTATTTCTACTTCTACTGATGAGTCTAAGTGGTTTCTGCTGGTATTGTTCAGCGGAAGATGTGGGTAGAATTTTTGTCGTTTTGTGACCAGTGGATGTGAGCATAGGAGTGAGTATTAGATTTTTGTCGTTTTGTGACCGGTGGATGCGAGTAGTCGACGTGTCGTCGACGGGTGTGAGCGGTAGATGCGTGAAAGTCGATGTGTCGTTCGGCTGACGCGAGCGGTGGATGTTGGAAGCAGAAGATGCCTTTTGTTTCTGCTTCTACCGCCGATACTGTTCGGTGGTAGATGTCTCTTATTCTTGTTTCCACCGCCGAGACTATTCTGTCTCTAATAAAACCACTGGAACTATTCAGCAGTAGATGTATTCTGTTTTTCTTTTGTCTTCTTTTAACCAACAGTCTTTAATATTTTAATTATTTAATGAGTGTCTTTTTATACAAATAATTTTTCACTGCAAGTTCTTACGTTAAGCATCAAATTTTGATTTTTAGTGAAATTTTAGGATTTTCTTAGAATGTCATAGCGTGATTCAATATTACAAGTAACGACACGGGTTTATATAATTCGGGGCGTTAAACGTACCGTGTGGCTAAAATATTTGTCATAAAATATGGCTTTAAACCGCTCCCAAGTCATTACCGCCACATCGGTTGTTGCTTTGATGGAGTCCCACCAAAACCGAGCGTCTAACGCTAAATGGAAGGTGACGTATGCGACTTTATTTCCATTCTCTACCCCTGCATACCCTAACATGTCCTCCATAGTTCGGATCCACTCCTCAGCTAAAGTGAGGTCCGTAGACTGTCCATTAAATACGGGAGGTTGTAGCCTTTGGAACCTCTCCATACCCTGATGGTTTGGAACGACCACCTCTCGGGCCCTATGATCTTCACGATTTACTAGTCTCTCGATTTGCTGGGCTTGTCTCTCCATATGCTGTAATAACCCGAAAGAAAAAAAAAAGAATTTACCAAATAAATTTTAATTCCTGTTAGAATTCCGTGAGTGATTTTAACGGGCTAATTGGCTTATTAAAATTTAGGATTTTTAATTGGAAGAGGATTTTCAAAATTTTAGGTCGAGAGACTGTGAATTTAACGTAAATACGAAGTTTCAAACTCGTGAGGGCGGTTAAGTAATTTGGTTAATACATTAAATAAATAAATGTTAAAAAAAAAGAGAAAACTGAATGGCTTCACGAAGAAGCCATTCGGTTTTCTGCTGCCTGAGCTCCCGAGCGAGAGAGAGAGCCGAGCGTGCTCTGCCGACGACCGACGAGAAGGAGAAGGGCGACGGTGTTCCACTACTCCGGCGAGCTGAAGCCAAGTTGCGGTTCCGTTTTCCGTGCCAAACCCGACCGAGAACAGGTGAGTTTTCTCTATTTCGCCTCTGTTTTGATGGCCGGGAGTGACGAGCCGGATTGGGCTCCGATCACCGGCCATTTTGGCCGTTCTCGACGTTGAATGGCCGAGCTATGGCCGGCGAGAATCACCGGGCAACAGGGAGCTCAGATTGAGCTAAAAAGAGAGGACCCGAGTTTTGAGCCTCAAGTTTTCTCGTGCGATACCTTGGGTGTTTTGTTAAACTATGTCAAATTGAGTTAAATGTGGATGATTGGTAATGAAAGGGGTGAAAATTGATGAAAAACTTAAAGGGGGAAAATTTTCGGTTTAGGGCAGATTCGGGTTTTGCTATTTTTGACCTATCTACGGCCGTTCGTTTTAAATATTCTTTTGGCAGGTTAAACTAGGTTATTAGAAGAGTACGTGGCCGCTGGAATCGTTCGATTCCGATAACCGACGTGAAAGTTACGCACTTCCGAAGTTTTGGGTCGGTTTTTACCGAACCTAAATTAGTGGCCCGTTTAATTAGGTTTTAATTGGGTTAGGTTAGAAATTGTAGTTGAGAGTAAATTAGTGAATATAAGCTTGATTTTGACGAAGTTTGAATGTTTGTCGTAGGTCGAGTAGTAGGTGGACAGGGAACTGAGCTTCCTCAGCGAGCTAGGACACCAGGTAAGTATTAGTGTGAGTGTAATTGCTTGAGAGTCGCCCAGAAGGGGCCTACACCACAGTTATTTGTATGTTGTGAGTCGTGTGTATATCGTGAGTAGTCTGTATGTGATGCGTATGTGCAATCGTCATCAGTCGTATGATGAGAGTCTCGTGCAGGTTGTTGGTCAGTTGTATGTATGTTGTGAGTCTTGTGCAGTTTGTGGGTTAGTTGTACGTGGGTTGTGAGTCTTGTGCATGTTGTGGGTCGTAGGTACGTTTGTGATGTGAGGGGTATGTGGAGTCGTAGTTAGTTGGTTATGGTTAGCATGCATCATGTTATAAAAGCTACGTAAAATGTTTTGAGCATGTTTTCAAGCATGGGGGTGAAGTACTCCGCGAATTGCGGGTGGGACTCGGGCCGGAGGGTGATGTGCTCCGCGAATTCCGGGTGGGACTCGGGCCGAAGGGTGATGTGCTCCGCGAATTTCGGGTTGGACTCGAGCCGGAGGTGAGGTACTCCGCAAATTCCGGGTGGGACTCGGGCCGGAGGGTGATGTGCTCCGCGAATTCCGGGTTGGACTCGGGCCGGAGGTGAGGTACTCCGCGAATCCCGAGTTGGACTCGGGCCGAAGGATGATGTGCTCCGCGAATTCCGGGTTGGACTCGGGCCGGAGGTGAGGTACTGAAGTGTTGACAATGTGTGTGTGGAGATGTGCATGCGTTAGGATTGCTTAACTGATTTTCATGCTTCTTAGTTATTTTCAGCACTCTACTTGCTAAGCTTTGAGCTTACCGTGTTTTATGTGGTGTAGTTGCCGTTGAGGAGGAAGGTGAGTACCGAGAGCCTGACCGGGAGTAGATGGCAGTTGGTGACGTGCGACCAGGGCCCCGGCTGATGGCAGTGTTAGGGCGACCCGACCCGAGAGGAGCCGTGACACAGTGTTGATGGGGAGTAGGACTTCTCTTTTGTTCTTTTGTGGGGGTATTGTGTAATTGTTGTATATAGTCATAGTTAAGGGTGAGGTGTCACCCTATACTGTGGACTTTCTTCATTTTGGAGTCGATAGTACAGTTCTTCTCGCTTATTGATGATAGTACTTCAGTTTCCCTCGCTATTTTCTATTAGGAGATTTCGTATGTTGGTTAGATGAGTAGGAATATTCTGGATGGGTTGAGGATTTATTTTATGCAGGTACCTAGCATTTTGGGGGCGCCATTTTCAGGGGTTACTCTGTCAAATTTTTTGGGGAGTATGGCGGGAAATCTAACGGTTAGGATTATGGGAGATTAGTGGGTCTAGACAGCTAGGTAAGACATAAGAGAACTTCAGGAAGTTAGTTTTAAATTCCGTTGCATCAGTTTTATAAAAAATGGATTCCATGCGTTAGTAGGTTAAGTGAACGAGGTAATAGACACAGAGAGAGTCGTTTAGCTCAGACCAGTCCCTGTAGCAAACCGGGTCGTGGAGACTCGTGGCGTTACAGTTATGGTATCAGAGCCATGGGGTCGACGTCGTTCAATGGATTACCTAACACCGTCAGCCGCTGTCTGGAAGTGCTTCGCCAACTGTAAGTATTTCTTAAAACCCTAGTGGTTTTTTTTACTTTCGATAGTGTTAAATGGTTCAGGGATAGAGAGATATGCCGACAGGGCCTAGAGGACGGGGACGACCTCGGAGGGAGGAAGGTGACCGGGCCGAAACTAGAGAACATCCACGGAGAGAGACAGACGGGAGAGACGACGCTATCAGGCAGTTGACAGAGTTGGTCAACCGCCAGTCTCAACAGTTAGAGCGTCAGTCTCAGCAGTTAGAACGATTTCTAGGCAGGGAAGATCAAGGGCAGTCTAGTGGTAACACTGCTGTGGCGGGCCGTGAGGGAGACACATTTTATAGATTACGGCCCCCAGTCTTTGATGGATCATCTTCGGATCCATTTGTCGCCGAGGAGTGGATTCGAAAGATGGAAGACATGATGGATTATGCCAAGGTGAATGATCGGGACAGGGTCTCCAGTGCAGTTTTCCACCTAGCAGGGGACGCCCGATTCTGGTGGGACACAGTGAAGGCCACCACCGATGTGAGTAGGATGACGTGGGAGGAGTTTCGGGCAGTGTTCTTCGGCAAATATTTCAGCCACTCGGTTAAAACTAGGAAGATGGTTGAGTTTACACAGTTGAAGCAGATGGGTACAGTGGCAGATTATGTGCTACAGTTTGAGGCGTTATCGAGATTCTCCGATCACCTAGTGAGTCGGAATGAGATCAAGGTGCACCAGTTTGTACAAGGGCTGAAGCCAGAGATATATATGAGTGTCAGGATAGCGGGAACGCGGAATGTGCCTTACGACGAGGTGGTTGCCAAGGCACTGGACATTGAGGAGGCAAGCATGAAGCTTCCTACTTATAGAGAGCAGCTGAAGGAGCAGCCGCAACGATCCTCCCAGGAGATAGTGTCTCAATCGTTGGGGGGCACACATCAGCAGCAACAGAGGGGCCAGAAGAGGCCCAGTGAGAGCCAAGGGAGTAGCCAGGGGAGCAGCAAACGGCCTCCGGAGTCGAGTACCTTTCCGCTGTGTCCTAAGTGTAAGAGGAACCATCCTGGCGAGTGTCGAACAGAGTTCAACAGGTGCTTCAAGTGTAACGAGGTGGGCCACCTTGCGAGAGATTGTCCAGGACCAGACCGATGCTACCTTTGCAATAAGGTAGGCCACTATGCTAGACAGTGCCCGACCTCGAGTAGAGTCCCAGCGAGATCAGCACCGCGGGTTTTCTCCCTTATTGAGCCAGATGATGCTGCCCGGCCGTCTGTCATTTCAGGTAGTATTTTATTCTCGAAGTTGCAAGTTATATCTTGAGTGGTAGTTGAGTTCCTCTTGGTGAGCTCTAGCGCAGGTGTTCCGTAGGCCCAGGGTTGAGCGGTCATTGATTCTCTGTAACACCCGACAACTTCAGCCAGGTGACTTTCTAACTTTATTAACGGTCATAAATATTCAATCTTCACGGTCTAGAGTTTTATACCAAGAATAATTAATTTCATGTGGATTTAAACTAGGTTGAGTGGCAAAGTTGTAATAATGGAGGGAGATGACCACTATATATAGAAAAAGGAAATGTTTTAAACCTCACTTGAACCACTGTAGCCGACACCCTCTTTTTTGGCGATTTCTTCTCTCCCAAGCTCTTGCTCTCTGCTTTCAGCATACCCTCTTCGACGATCGGTTTTCTCTGCCACTACTCGACTACTCTGTGCCCGAGGTAAGCAATAGACAACGTAGCTATCTGTTAGATCGTTAGCCCTGTTTTCTACTCGGCATTGGAGTTTTGGGTTTTCCAATGGCCGACTAATAATAAGAACATTTGAAATCCGAGAGTGGGAATGACTCTTAGCTATTAGACCTTAGGATGACTTGAGATTAGAACTATTAGGATTTTGTTTTAACTACTGCAATGTAAATGTTTTAGGTGAAGAAGTTTGAAGAGAAAAGAGCTCAAAGTGCTAAAGAGACCAGGTAAGTGAATGTATTAAGATTTTCGGCTAATAGAGCCCTACATCGTGGGAGTACTAGGTTGCTTTAGATGTCTAATGTTTACCTTATGATAATGAGCTTGTCTGCACTTGAAGGATTGATAAATGTTGTGAGTTATACCATTTGATGACCTGCTAGTGAATGTGAAGTTGTCTGCTCTGGTATGATCCTTGTCATAGTCTGATGGGTTAAAAGTTCTCATGTTCATGTATCATGAATGTTTCTCAAGCATAAGAAAATGTTTTAATGCATGTTTTTCATGAACAGAATATGTATGTATATATGTATATATATAAGATTTATGCAACGTGGACTAAGTGAGGGTTGGGGGCGGTTCGGCGTATGTCACAGTCCAAAGAGGGACATATGAATACGACCCGCAGTAGGGAACAAGATCAAACTCACTGTCGAACCCTCTTTACCGGCACAAATCCTCTCTTAATCCACACAACTTATATGAATGATGAATATGATCAATGACTATGAATGATGAATATGATCAATGACTGTGAATGATGAATATGATCAATGACTATGAATGATGAATATGACCAATGACTATGAATGTTGAATATGATCAATGACTATGAATGATGAATATGATCTATGACTATGAATGATGATTTCAAGCAAAGATATGAACAAGAAAAAGACTTATGAGCATGTGATTTTCCCAAACTATGCATTCATGCATCCATGTTAGTGTTGCATTACTTACTAAGCATTAGGCTTATAGTTTAAACCTTATGATGTAGGTGACGAGTTTTCAGGTGAGGAACTCAAGGTTAATGAGGATGTCTAAGCTTGGTTGCTGGAGGATGCTCAGTGTGACAGTGCAAGGCTGGATAGGCGATTAAGTTCCTTGGTTAAGCTCATAGTAAGTCAGAGTAGTTTATGATAAACAAATGACTAAGTAGAACAGAATTTCTTATAACAATGAGATTCGGATTTGAATGGTTTGACTTTAGAGTCTGAATACGACTTTAAGGATTATTGAATGGTTGTGTTGCTTAAGTCTTCCGCTATGCGTATTTTGGATGAATTTATGATCCTTACTCTTTGAGGTTTATAGTTACTAAGTTAAGAATCGGGTGAGTTGAGATATGTTCTATCGAATGAAGATGTTTGGTGATTATAGTGTTTTACTGCCGTATGATAGAAGCTGGATGAGGCAATCATCTGGCTGACATCATCGGCAGATGTAGAGTGTTTAAGCCATCGGATGATGAAAGTACTATTTTGTCGTCTAGCGATCGGCAGATGTAGAGTGTTTAAGTCATCGGATGATGAAAGTGCTATTTTGTCGTCTAGCGATCGGCAGATGTAGAGTGTTTAAGCCATCGGATGATGAAAGTGCTATTTTTTCGTCTAGCGATCGGCAGATGTAGAGTGTTTAAGCCATCGGATGATGAGAGTGTTATTTTGTCGTCTAGCGATCGGCAGATGTAGAGTGTTTAAGCCATCGGACGATGAGAGTGTTATTTTGTCGTCTAGTGATCGGCAGATGTAGTGTAATAAGTCACCGGATGATGAGGATGTTATTTGTCGTTTAGTAATCGGGTCATGTTTTAATTATTCACGTGAGATGCACATGACCACCGGATGATGTACCCTTCTTTCATCGGATGATGTAGAGAGTTTCTCCACCGGATGGTATAAACACGATTTTGTCGTCTAGTGACCGGTATATGTGGTTCATTCTTCTATCGGTAGATGCAGTCTATAGCTTAAAGTTTTCCCTTCACTAGCCGATACACATTGTACTGCCCGCCGGCAGATATGTAATGTTTTCCTTTACAGATTGAGGCTTAGCGAATCGCATATGACATCTTGAGTTAAATTATGTTTCAAAAAAAAAAGAAATACACTACTAATAATGAATCATGTGTGAGTAATAAGGATTAAATGATTAAGAAAGATACGGATTATGTGACGATCCCTTCCGGGGTTGTTACATTCTCTCCTGGTGAGCTCTAGTGTGGGTGTCCCGTGGGCCCAGAGTGGGGTGGTAGTTGAGTTCCTCTTGGTGAGCTCTAGTGCGGATGTCCCGTGGGCCCAGGGTTGAGCGGTTGTTGATTCCCTCCTGGTGAGCTTTAGTACGGGTGTTCTGTGGGCCCGTTGCAAGTTATATCTTGAGTGGTAGTTGAGTTCCTCTTGGTGAGCTCTAGTGCGGATGTCCCGTGGGCCCAGGGTTGAGCGGTTGTTGATTCCCTTCTGGTGAGCTTTAGTACGGGTGTTCTGTGGGCCCAGGATTAAGTAGTAGTTGAGTTCCTCTAGGTGAGGTGAGATTTCTAGGCCCTGAGATTCTGCAGCAGATGGTCGACAAGGTAGCCATTATTCGCAGGAGGATTGATGCAGCTCAGAGCTGGCAGAAGAGTTATGCGGATCAGAGGTGGCGAGAGTTGGGAGTACTGTTTACCTGCTACAGCTGTCAGCGTCCATGAGTGCTATTCATGATGTCTTCCATGTTCTATGCTGAGAAAGTGCATTCGTGATCCTACTAAGGTGGTGACTTAAGAGGAGACAGAGATCCAACCAACCTTGGCTTATGAGGAAAGGTCAGTCTGGATTTTTAGGGTCAGCTGTTAAGGTGTTGCGCAACAAGGAGATTCTTTTGGTTAAAGTCTTGTGATGCAATAGCAATGTGGAGGAGACCACTTGGGAGCGACAACAGGACATGGAGTAACAGTATCCTGAGCTATTCGGTACATAAATTTTGGGGACAAAATTCTAATAAGGTAAGGAGAATGTAATAACCCGAAAGAAAAAAAAGAATTTACCAAATAAATTTTAATTCCTGTTAGAATTCCGTGAGTGATTTTAACGGGCTAATTGGCTTATTAAAATTTAGGATTTTTAATTGGAAGAGGATTTTCAAAATTTTAGGTCGAGAGACTGCGAATTTAACGTAAATACGAAGTTTCAAACTCGTGAGGGCGGTTTAGTAATTTGGTTAATACATTAAATAAATAAATGTTAAAAAAAAAAAAAAAAAAACTGAATGGCTTCACGAAGAAGCCATTCGGTTTTCTGCTGCCTGAGCTCCCGAGCGAGAGAGAGAGCCGAGCGTGCTCTGCCGACGACCGACGAGAAGGAGAAGGGCGACGGTGTTCCACTACTCCGGCGAGCTGAAGCCAGGTTGTTGTTCCGTTTTCCGCACCAAACCCGACCGAGAACAGGTGAGTTTTTTCTGTTTCACCTCTGTTTTGATGGCCGGGAGTGACGAGCCGGATTGGGCTCCGATCACCAGCCATTTTTGGCCGTTCTCGATGTTGAATGGCCGAGCTATGGCCGGCGAGAATCACCGGGCAACAGGGAGCTCAGATTGAGCTAAAAACAGAGGACTCGAGTTTTGAGCCTTAGGTTTTCTCGTGCGATACCTTGGATGTTTTGTTAAACTACGTCAAATTGAGTTGAATATGGATGATTGGTAATGAAACGGGTGAAAATTGATGAAAAACTGAAAGGGGGAAAATTTTCGGTTTAGGGCAGATTCGGGTTTTGCTGTTTTTGACCAATCTACGGCCGTTCGTTTTAAATTTTCTTTTGACAGGTTAAACTAGGTTATTAGAAGAGTACGTGGCCGCTGGAATCATTCGATTCCGATAACCGACGTGAAAGTTACGCACGTCCAAAGTTTTGGGTCGGTTTTTACCGAACCTAAATTAGTGGCCCGTTTAATTAGGTTTTAATTGGGTTAGGTTAGAAATAGTAGTTGAGAGTAAATTAGTGAATATAAGCTTGATTTTGACGAAGTTTGAATGTTTGTCGTAGGTCGAGTAGTAGGTGGACAGGGAACTGAGCTTCCTCAGCGAGCTAGGACGCCAGGTAAGTATTAGTGTGAGTGTAATTGCTTGAGAGTCGCCCAGAAGGGGCCTACACCACAGTTATTTGTATGTTGTGAGTCGTGTGTATATCGTGAGTAGTCTGTATGTGATGCGTATGTGCAATCGTCATCAGTCGTATGATGAGAGTCTCGTGCAGGTTGTTGGTCAGTTGTATGTATGTTGTGAGTCTTGTGCAGTTTGTGGGTTAGTTGTACTGTGGGTTGTGAGTCTTGTGCATGTTGTGGGTCGTAGGTACGTTTGTGATGTGAGGGGTATGTGGAGTCGTAGTTAGTTGGTTATGGTTAGCATGCATCATGTTTTAAAAGCTACGTAAAATGTTTTGAGCATGTTTTCAAGCATGGGGGTGAAGTACTCCGCGAATTGCGGGTGGGACTCGGTCCGGATGGTGTGAATCGGGTGGGACTCGGCCAAAGGGTGATGTGCTCCTGCGAATTTCGGGTTGGACTCGGGCCGGAGGTGAGGTACTCCGCAAATTCCGGGTGGGACTCGGGCCGGAGGGTGATGTGCTCCGCGAATTCCGGGTTGGACTCAGGCCGGAGGTGAGGTACTCCGCGAATCCCGAGTGGGACTCGGGTCGGAGGATGATGTGCTCCGCGAATTCCGGGTTGGACTCGAGCCGGAGGTGAGGTACTGAGGTGATGACAATGTGTGTGTGGAGATGTGCATGCGTTAGGATTGCTTAACTGATTTTCATGCTTCTTAGTTATTTTCAGCACTCTACTTGCTAAGCTTTGAGCTTACCGTGTTTGATGTGGTGTAGGTGCTGTTGAGGAGGAAGGTGAGTACCGAGAGCCTGACCGGGAGTAGATGGCAGTTGGTGACGTGCGACCAGGGCCCCGGCTGATGGCAGCGTTAGGGCGACCCGACCCGAGAGGAGCCGTGACACAGTGTTGATGGGGAGTAGGACTTCTCTTTTGTTCTTTTGTGGGGGTGTTGTGTAATTGTTGTATATAGTCATAGTTAAGGGTGAGGTGTCACCCTATACTGTGGATTTTCTTCATTTTGGGGTCGATAGTACAGTTCTTCTCGCTTATTGATGATAGTACTTCAGTTTCCCTCGCTATTTTCTATTAGGAGATTTCGTATGTTGGTTAGATGAGTAGGAATATTCTGGATGGGTTGAGGATTTATTTTATGCAGGTACCTAGCATTTTGGGGGCGCCATTTTCAGGCGTTACTCTTTTGAAATTTTTGGGGAGTATGGCGGGAAATCTAACGGTTAGGATTATGGGAGATTAGTGGGTCTAGACAACTAGGTAAGACATAAGAGAACTTCAGGAAGTTAGTTTTAAATTCCGTTGCATCAGTTTTATAAAAAATGGATTCCTTGCGTTAGTAGGTTAAGTGAACGAGGTAATAGACACAGAGAGAGTCGTTCAGCTCAAAGCATTCCCTGCAGCAAACCGGGTCGTGGAGACTCGGGGCGTTACATATGCTGAGCCTGACGATCCAGCAAATCTGTTAGCCTATCTAGGGCTTCATCCTTAGCATCTCTACCTCTGACCATTTTGTAATCCTATAAAAGGTAAAGACAAATAATCCTAACAAGTCAAAATAAAAGAAAACTCATAACATACTTACAGTTGAAGAAGCATGTTTGTGTAGTGGCTTACGCAGTCGAGCAGTCTACAGAATCGGTTTTAAAACCCGAGAGCACTGATACAATAACTGTAACGACCTTAAAACTTAACCCTTAATTTCCCGTGAAAATTTCTCTTTTTAAACATTCTCGAGTGAACCCCCTTCGTTAAATCATCAAATTAAATATACCTGTTGAAACATATTTAAAAGAAAATCATTTAAATAAAACCTTGAAAAACGAAAGAGGAGTCGGCCAATTGAACCGAGGGCAAGAGGACCCAAGCCCAAAATTTTTCCTGTTCACATCTACCGCTCAACTTTTGCCAAGCAACATCCACCGCTCAACACTTCTATCGCTCACATCCACCGCTCAACAGTAACCTAACACATCTACCGATTGACTTTGACCAAGCAACATCCACCGCTGATCACATCCACTGCTCAACACTTCTATCGCTCACATCCACCGCTCAACAGTAACCGATAACGTCAGTCGGATGACTCATACATCCAGCATCCACCAATCCATAACACTCAACATCCACCGGTGAACAGTAACACTCAACATCCACTGGTGACGTCAGCCGGATGACTTATTCACCCAGCATCCACCAATCCATAACACTCAACATCCCCCCCTGTACCTACACACCATTCACCCAGAAATTTCCAGAAACTTTAAATACCAAAATCCATTACCATTTCATCAATTAACCCTTTCCTTATCCTAATAACACTTCAAATTTCATCCTCAAAATATTGATCAATAATCCAACTAAATTACATATCCAAAAACTGAACATCCAACTTAAAATCATCAAATCAACAATTTATAACCTATCCAAATGCCAAGCTTCCTAAAATGTATTTCTATACATTTCGTTCTATATTTCTACCCGTCAGCCCATAATAGCCCAAAAACCACAAAATATATAACCTATGCTCCCACGGGTCAAGTTCACACCGACTACGCAGCGCACTCCCACAGGCATTCCTCTTCAACCAGCTCATCCATTTAGCGGAGGAACGTCTTCCTCACCTGTTTCGAGTTCACCTACACCATAAAGACACTCTATGAGCTAAAAGCTCAGTAAGTTTTAGCTCATAGTAAGTTCCATAAATGTCAATGCATGAACATGTATATGCAATTTTCATAAACTTTCGTGCATTCATTTCATTTATCAGTTCATGTTAGCCGTCACATTTCAGTCGTCTCAGTCGTCTCATTTCAGTCGTCTTAGTTGTCTCAATTCAGTCGTCTTAGTCGTCTAATGTCAGTCGTCTTAGTCGTCTCATTTCATTTTCTTTCATGAAATCCATGCATAAATCCATTTTTCATGACATTTGTAAAACGATGATGCATGACAATAAAAGCGTAACATAAACACAAAGCACGGATACCATCAAAACCAAACAAGCATTTTCTATAAAACAAACTAACCCTAAACTACTCGACCAAAGCATATAAGCATTCAAGGCACCAACAATCCTCAAGAAACAAAACTCGACATATGGTGTAGGCCAATCGGCCACAGTAAGTCACGAGAACTTTCCTGTCGTCCTTAGAAAACCGAGCTCCATCCACGAGCATTATTTACCTAAGCCAATCCACATAACCGTTATTAAAACCAGGCCTAGACTGTCAAATTCCAACACTTATCAATACGTCGACTAACTATGTCCACTAACCAACAATACATCCATTAGAGGCATGGTCATGGTAAACCTATCGATTTCAAAGCTTAATCTATGTTTTTTAACAAAACCCTAACTAAAGTTTCAACCGTTTCCTAGTCCTAAATGGGAAACTAGATCATCCAAACGCTAGAAGCTTACCTAGAATGTCGATTGCTGAAGAAAACGTGAAGGAGTCGTCGGGGTTTGGAGGAACGTTGGCCAGCGCTTGCAGGAAATCGCCGTTGGGAAAAGAAATCGCCCCAAAGCTCACTAGAGCATCTCCTTCGCGAAAATAGAAGATGAGAGGGGAAGGGAGTGTTTTTAGTATTTTACAAAACTTAACTTGGTAATTACTATTTTGCCCTCACTTGATTTTCTATTATTTCATTATCTATTTCGTTATTTTTGTCTATCTAATCGTTTTCTCTAAATATCCTTATTTCACCAATAATTCTGATTTACTTCTGGGGCTCTAATAAAACTCTCCATTCGTAAAACGGGCTAAATTCCTTATATTTACGCAATTGCCATCACATAGAGGGATTTCCAAAGTCCCGTAAAGTCGGGTGTTACACAGGCAGCCATACATACGTACAATCTTTCAAATATCATTTGCTCATCTCGTCCCTCACCCACTACATGACCATGTATTTCAACTGTACTACCTTTATTTGATCTGAATATTTCTTCTGAGTACGAACGCAGTAGTTTGAATTGTTCTTCGCCCCTCCCGTAATTCAGTTCTTTAGCTTCGCTTCTTCCTCTTCTCGCAAGACTTGGCTTAATGTTTACCTTATGTTCCTTCCTCACTGTCTCGATTATATCATGAATGGACCAGTCAGGTTGACTTTTGAACCTATCTGAATAATACATTGCCAACCACTTTGCCGAAGCATGTCGATTATCAAGCGTCCTTGCACAGTTGTGATCATTACGGTAGGACTTTATTTGGAAGGTCACCTCATTTTGCATGACCGAAGCATGCAGATGTCAATTACAATATCCTCCTTGACATTTTGCCGTGAGTCTCTTCTTCTTACTTTTAACAAATTTTGATATCAAATCTTTTTTTCAAAGCATAATCTTGTACTTCGTCTCTAATGGCCTTTAAAGAACTATATTGTCTACCCACAGCAAAATCACCTGAATTTTCTGCCCTTACTCATATGCTTTGTGCCTCGTCATCATCTGAATTAAACGATTCACGAAGCTCATCGTCTAAGGTTTGCGATATTAAATGCACTTGTATTTCTCCTTCACCCTCTAAGTGATCAAATGGTTGAATATCACCGTATATGGGAGCGTGCTCCTCCATAGACCACTCTATGTTCGCAGGCTCATCTGCATCAACCAATCTCTCAGCCATTTACGGTGAATATCTGCAAATTTTATTAAGGGCTTGAAAAATCAGTACAATTCAAATATTTGAACCAAACAATTTAAACACAAACCAAACAATTCAAAATGGAAACAAATTAATTCAAAATTGATACATAACCTGGAACAATTTCGGCCAAATCGTCGGAGAATAGAGCATAAGATTGGATTAAAAATGTGGAGATCGGACGCACTGTCCGACGGAGGTGACTGTCCTCTCTATGAAAAATTAGGATATTTCAAATTTTGTTACCTAAAAATCGAACCAAATAATTTAAAAACGATATAATCATACCCTGTAGTAAGTTTCGATCGAATTTGTGCAGAAAAATTGCCGAACGTTGGAGAGAAAATCGATCCCGATAGATGTTTTCTTCGTGTGAACTACGAATGAAACGCTATCTGGTCTAATATATTTGGGAGAACAGACGCAGCCTTGGACGGTCATATCCATCCTCTCTAGCCCTAAGTTAAAGAACGGACGGACCCCACTTAAGAGAGTCCGTCCGTTCTATGAAAGGACGAACTATGCTTTTAAGAGACCGTCCGTTCTAGGCTAAATTCTCGAACAGACAGTCTCTTGAAACAAGAGTCCGTCTGTTCTGTGGAACAGACGGACTCTGTTTTGGAAGAGACCGTCTGTTCTACGGCAAACTTGGGAAACAGACAGTGATAGGACGTCCACCGAGGTTTGTTTTATTACGTTTTTCATACTTCAAAGTTTGGATCGTGAAATATTATACTTTAAAGTTTGAATCGAAAAAACTGGTTACTTGGAAGTCGAAAGCGGTAATTTTCCTAAATAAAACTTATCTCCAAATGACACACATGATCACTCTAAAGGCAAATGCTAACAGTTTTTCCCTTAAAAAACACGTAAACAAAATTTTAAAACAAATTGGAACAGACCATAGTATTTTGATATAATAAAAAAATTAATGTATCCTAAAAAAGCAATTAAAAATTAATTTAACATTAAAAATAATTTATGTGACAATTAAAACAAATCTAACAAATTAAAATAAAGTAAAGTAAAAACACCTTGAATAAATGAAATAATTAAAAAAAAATACTCTAAAAGAAGAGAAGAAAAAGAATTGAATTAAACGAAAAACACAAAACAAATGAAAAATATGGATAATGAAATTGTAAAAAATATTTTTAAATTAACAGAGTGAGTGAAAAATTAACAAATTAATAAATAATAGATGTGAAAGCATAAATTCAGAAGACTAAAATAAAGTAAATTAAAAATTTGTCACATCAATAAAATAATTGAAAAATATATTACGAAAGAGAAGAGAAAAAAATAATTGAACGAAAAACATTAAATCAAATAGAAAATATGGATAATGAAATCATAAAAAATAATTTTATATTAATAAAGAGAGAGAAAAGAATTAAATAGTAATTAAAAAATAAAAACATAATTCATGTGACAATTAAAATAAATACAAAATATTAAAATAAAGTAAAATGAAACTCATTTAAATCAATAAAATAATTAAAAAAAGACTGTAAAGGGAAGAAAAAATAAAATTAAATAAAAGCCATAAAAACAAATGAGAAATAAGGATAATAAATTGCAAAAAAATAATTTAAATTAATAGGGTGAGAGAAAAGAAATTGATGTGATAATTAAAAAAAATCGTAAAATCAAGTAAAATGAAAACACCTCTATCAAATAAATAAAATAATAAAAAAAAATATTCTAAAAGAGAAGGAAACAATTAAATTAAATGAAAAAAAATAAAAACAAATAGGAAGAAGTAGGGTAAAATGCATTTTTTGGACTCAACTATCAGATGAGTGCAAAAAATGGATTTAACTTTGTTTTCGTGCAAAAAATAACTCCAAGTATTGACATTGACAATGGACAAAATATGGCTTTGCGGCAAACCGTGTACCATCCGCGGGGAGTGAACTGAAGAGAACGGGTTGCCGCGTTCGGAGAACGGCGACCCGTGTCCCCTCGGTGGCGTGCACGTGCACATCACGTTCGCGGGGGGTCTTCACCCTCTGCAATGCCCCCGAGGGGACACGGGTTGCCGTTCTCCGAACGCGGCAACCCGTTCTCTTCAGGGAGGCATTTCAGAGGGTGAATACCCCCCGCGAACGTGAGGCGCACGTGCACGCGGGGGGGTCTTCACCTCACAAGTGCCCGTGACGGAGAATGAGTTGTCATTCTCTAGATGCGGCAACCCGTCCTCCGTCAGACCCGTGATCAATTATTTGCTGGATCACGGGCTGAACTGCTGAGAACGGCCACCCGTGCTATGAGAACGGGTACCTGTTCTCCAGGCCTATTTAAAGGCCTTCTCCCCTCCTCTTCTCATACCACCTCCCACTCTTCTCATTTCTTCTCGATTTCGCTAACGCTTCTCAAATATTATCTTGCTTTCGAGAATTTTCTGGTACTAGTGCAAACCACTCCTCGTTAAGGCGACTCCCTGCGGGGGTCGACGGGTTGCCTTTTTTACTTTTTTTTCATTCATTAATAAGTTGTTTAACGTTAAAAAATTAAACTACAATAAAAAAAATTAAAAAAAACTCAGTATATATCATATTTTCAAGAGCTGCGACATTGCGCTTCACGTATTTATATAATCCATGGCGCACCGCGACCCTTGCAAGTTTTTCGGTGCTAATATCAGCGCCGAGAAACTTGCAAGGGTCGCATTGCGCCATGGGTTATATAAGTACGTGAAGTGCAATGTCGCCGCGCTTGATAATAGAGTATATATTGAGTTTTTTTTTTTTAATTTTTAACTAACAGATAAATAGAACGGGTTACTGCTTGCAAAGAACAGCAACCCGTTCTCCCGCGAACGTGAGGCGCACGTGGACGCGGGGGGGTGTTCACCCTCTAAAATGCCCCCTCTGGAGAACGGGTGGCCGTTCTCCACACACGGCAACCCTTTCTCCGTTAGACCCGTGATCAATTATTGGCTGGATCACGGGCTGAACTTCTGAGAACGGCCACCCATGCAATGAGAACGGGTACCCGTTCTTCAGCCTTATTTAAGGCCCTCTCCCCCCTTTCCTCATACCACACACCACTCTTATCTTTTTCTTCTCGATCTCTCTATTGATTATGAAATGAATTTTTATTTGGAAAAAAAATATAGTTGTATGCAGGAAATTAAAGACGAAATAAGAGAATATTTATTGCAAAATGGTTATGGCATCAAATTCCATCAATGCGACAAACGATGACTCACGGCTAAATGCGCAGAAGGTTGTGCATGGAGACTGCATGCGTCGTGGATGCAAGACGAGAAACCCGTTGAAATAAAGAGTTTTATCGATTCTCACAGCTGTGCAAGGGTAGTTGAGAATCCAATAATTGACCGTTATTAATTATGATAGAAGTGACTGTTGTAATTATTTTGAAATAATTTTAATTTAATTTATTTCTTCTTATTTCTTCTTATTTCTTATTTCTTAATTAATCCAATTTAGATGAAAAAAAAGAACTGATCAATGAATTAAAAAAAAAAAGAGGGAAAAAAATGACGTTAAAAAAAGGCAACCGTCGACCCCTCCGCGGGGAGTCGCCTTAACGAAGAATGGGTTGCCGCATACATAGAACGACAACCCGTTCTCCATTAAGGACCACGTGTCAGGGTGAAGGACCCCCCGCGTGAACGTGCCCCTCACGTGCGAGGGGCTATTCACGTCTGAAATGTCATTCAAAGAACGGGTTGCCGTGTTCTTCAAACGGCTACCCTTTCTTTGAATGTTCATCATACGGGTACCCGTGTACGCAGAACGAGTACCCGTTATCCTGCACACGGGGGGTGTTCACCCGCTAACGGCCATCCGTTCTGCGTCAGTATAACGTCGGCCGAAGGTCATTTTGACGATTTTCACTCCAAAACACGACCTTTTCTCTCCGTAAAATTTTCAGAATCCACCGTTGTGCTGCCGAAATGTTGAAATCTTTCAAATATGAGCCTAAACCACCCAAATCCGAGCTACCAAACCTTAAACCGATCCACCAACCCCTAAGCCGAGCCAAATCCAAACCGATTTCGCCAGATTTCAGGATTTTTGCGTTGAAAATCCTCATTTTGTGAGGTTAGTTTGTCGAAAAACTAGAAAAAACCCGAACCTTCGACAATCCGAAAAATTCAAAATTTCCAAAAATGTCCCCAAGAATGTTTGTAGGTAGAAAAGCTCCTCAACGGAATGAATGTAACGACCCCGTTTTAGGCCACGACATAAACATAAACATCCTTCGGATAAATACTGGCTTGTTCTCTGTTTCATCCTATCTACTTCATGTTATATCATTATATTTTTTTTTTTGACAGAGCTCGGGACAACGCTATAACTGACAAAGCTCGATCCTTTCAAAACTTGCCTTCGTCATAAATTTTGCAAATTCATCATCAACAGAATCGAACGACTAACCCAGACATTGGTTTTGTAACATAATCGGGCAATAGAAAATGCCCTTAGAACACTCAAACTTATTATTCTTGAGCTGCTCGAAATCGCAGGCATCTGCCAGTTACTAGACAACAAGCAGCTCTACTCACATCATCCGATGTATATAACACTCGACCTCTACCGATAACTAAACGACAAACACAGAACTCGCTTCTGCCGGTAGTGAAAATCTACATCATCCGGTTATCATGTGCATCTCACGTGACTACTTAACATCGCCAGTAAGGGACATCATCCGATGAACAACAATCGTTCACCATCCACCGATGACGTCAGCCGGATAATGTCCTCATCCGTCAGAGACATCTTTCGGTAGGCATGTGCAAAACACGTGACTCACTTACCTCATCCGATAAGAGACATCATCCGGTGAACAGCATACGTTCACCATCCACCGGTGACGTCAGCCGGATGATTCATTCATCCAGCTTCTATCACACAGCTCCTGCCGATAACATCAGCCGGATGATACGTTCATCCAACTTCTATCACACACCTCATGTCGATGACGTCAGCCGGATGATACGTTCATCCAACTTCTATCACACAGCTCCTTCCGATGACGTCAGTCGGATAATACGTTCATCCAACTTCTATCACACAGCAATGAAACCCGAAAATCTTTAAACAACTCATACCGACAGAAAGGTAACCTGACCTTCACAGATCTCATACTTCGTAGACATAAACATAGGCAGACATGAATCATGGACTCATCTAGATTACATGTAGCGGAAGACTTATATGAAACAGGTTATTCTAATCTCTTTTAATCATCCCCGACTCGGTGACCAAACCAGACAATCACAAAATCCAGTATTCAAAGAAAGATCTCATCCTACTTAAACATCAGTTTTCTCGTAAACCTTACTGACATAATAAGAGCATAACCACGGGTCATAATCGCCATCCAGCCACAGAATTGCTTCCTGAACACCTTCCAGCAACCAACTTAAACATCTTCATCAACTTTGAATTCCTCACCTGATATCTCGTCACCTACATCATAAGGTTTAAGCTATAAGCCTAATGCTTAATAAGGAATGCAGTGCTAACATGTACACGTGAATGCATAGTTGTGAGAAAACCATGATCATGTTCGTTTCATGCTCTTTTCTTGTTCTTGTTCGTGTTCTTATTCATCACTTTCATCATATGGATTAAGGGAGAATTTGTGCCGTAAAGGGGGGATGACAGTGCAAGTGTACATAGTCCCTTTCGGGCCGTATTCATGGTCCTCCTTTTTGGACAGTGACATACGCCAAACCGCCCCCAACCCTCACTTAATCCGGTTGCATAAGTTTCATATTCATTCTCATATCTTGTTCATGGAGAAAACATGCTCATAAATCATTTTCATATGCTTGATAAGTAAATCATGATGCATGACATGAATGTTCTTAAATCATCAGACTATGGAAAATATCATACTAGACAGTTGACTCATAGACTCTATCAGAACACCACATAGCATAGTTCTCAAACATCCGTAAATCATTCAAGTACAAACCATCTTACTAACTTAAAACAAACATCAAACTCATAACTAATTTAGTACCCTTAAGATGTAGGGCCCTAATGGCCAGAAATCTTAATACATTCACTTACCTGGCTTCCTTATCAATTTCGTGCACTACACCTCAAACTTCTTTGCCTGATATCATTTCACATTTCAGAGTTAAAATAGATCCTAAATATTCTGAAATCAAAGCTAGAAGAGTCCTAACTAAAATTCATTATAGAATCTGTATTTCTAAGTCCTTTCAGCCGAGTACCTTGTGTGAAGACTAAGTTTTCAAAATCTAAAGTAGTCTGATTCAACTTAACCACTAATTCCAGTTGGTTATCCTAGAGTCCAGGTTCGAATCGGAAAAGCCATTTCTAACCTCATATTAACAATGTTACTATTATTACCCTGCCATTTAAGAATCCGAAGCTTCGAGTTCTAGCTGATAACAGAGCTCAAAGCAGCTAACCGATAACTACATTGTCTAAGGCTTACCTCGAATGTGGGTTATCGGAGTGGAGGCTGGAAGAATCGATCGCCAAAGAGGGAGTCGCCGGCAGAGAGAGCCCTGGGGAGCGAGGAAATTGCAGAGAGAATGTCGGCTACAGTGAGATTTTAGTGAGGTTTAAGGTTTCCATTTTCTCTTTATACTAAATAAGTTCCTCTTAATTACGGTTCTGCCACCACACAAATAAAACCAAATGAGCTTAGGCATTAAAATTTAAATCAAAGGTCAACAATAAGGGTGACATTTAATTCCGTTAAAGAAATCAACTGGCTGAAAATGTCGGGTGTTACAATGAACAAGGTGAAACATCAAAACAAGCGACAGATGAAGAGCGGCAACCGCCTCTGGGTTATTATTCGATGGAGTTTCGAAGCCGGGCGACAAAGGAGCAATACTATCAAGATATGGGAATTCGCTCCATTATTTATGGGAAGACTGCCAACTTCAGCGGTTGTGAGTGTTTAGGGATCAAGGAGATGTTTAACGACATCTCTTTGCATGGGGTGTATAGCATGAGGGGAGAGAGCTGCGACAGAGTTGTTCGCCTGTTTTATGCAAACATGCAAGTGCCGGGAAGACAGGTCAATTGAAGACGTACCTTTTTGGTACAGACATCACCGTAAATCCAGAAGTCATCAATGAACTGCTCGGATTTGGCATTGAGGACGCCGAGCAATATTATCACGCTTCCAGACAGTGTGAATTTTCCAGCACAGAAGAGGGCCTAAGCTTCATGCGTCAAATCCACTGTAATTCGGAGATTGCCGGGTTCATGAAGCCGAGATCGAAGGACTTGAATGTCAAAGCTCGGGTTATTCACAACCTCATCAGCCACACCATCATTCCGAGGGATGTACACAGAGATCTTGTTAGCTGGATGGATCTCTATATGATGCAGAAGCTCCACAGCAGCCAGATGTTCGACCCAAGGTACATCATTGTGGGTCACATGGAAGAGATAGGGCAAATGAAGAACAAGAATCTGCCGTATGGGACCTTAATTTGGAAGATCCTACATCGAGCTCAAATTCAGCCTCCAGCCGGAGAGCAGCTGCGAGTCCACAGATCTGTTGATATATTTAACAGATATCATTTGATTCGAATGAGCCTAGTCGAAGTCGACGGGTCTTGGATGCCAAAGGGTCATCTCGGAGCTTCCACATCTCGGGATGTTCCGATGGAGGACGCCCCCGCCCCCGCCCCTGCCCCTGCCCCTGATGATGCCCCATACACCGAGTACACCACCGCACCGCCATTGTATCCCCACGAGGCTAGTACGTCGCAGCAGGGATTTCATAAGATAGAGAATTATCTTGTCGAGATGAGACAGAGTCTGCATCAGATAATGGATGCGATGCAGGACAGTTGGTATCGGAGGATGGATGCGCTGCAGGAGAGGTGGGATCATAAGTGGGACATCCTGCAGGAAAGGCAGGAGTTAATCAGATTGTCCCAATTGCGGCTCGAAGACTCCTTTGAGCGTTGACATAGAGGCGGCGATGAGGGCAATGATCCCCCACCCTTATTGTAGTTTAGTTTATGTTGTATATTTCTTGTAATTTACTTTTTAGTTTATTTTCTTATAATTTACTCTTTATTTTAATTTCTTGTAATTTACTCTTTAGTTGATTATTGTTACGTAATTTAGTTTTATTTAGTTTAAATTATTTGTGTACTAGATCTGGCTGTTGGGTATATATGTGCAATCTGAATATGTAGGAATGGTTTGAAGATAGCTATGGGGAAGTCATAAAACAAATGAAATTCTTACAAATTCTTTTTAAATTTAATTATCTATTAATAAATTATTTATTAATTAAATAATTAAATTAAATTAAAGTATATTGATTAAATAATTTAATTAATTAATTAATTATTAATAAATCCTTTATTATTTTTCATTTTATTTGTTTTAATTTTTATTTTTTATATCACATAAATAAAAGGAAAAATAATTATATAATTAATAACGTCAATTATTTCGGCGTCGGCCGCGTGTCGCAGATTCCTGCGTCCCTTCAGCTGTGTTGAATCTCATAAACGTGTCTTCAATAGCAGCTTCTGAAGTGGATCCCCGGTGAGGACAAGTGCGACTATTGTGCCCCTGCTGCCGACATATACTGCACGTTATCTTCGAGTTCCGCCTACTTATTGTCGAACTTGATGGCTCGTCGACATCCCGCACTCTTGTCTTATTTGGCCTACAAAGGTTGGCGATATCTTCTCGGTGGGATAAGTTGCTTCATATCTGTCACTACTGGCCACATTTGATTGCCACTCACGGGTCGTATAAATTGTTAGTACATCTGCAGGTAGTCACCGGTGGTAGCATGGATGCACGTAATTTTCCGGTGCCATTCTCATGAACCGAATATATATATATAATTATAACGGTTACTTGCAACATAATTAATAACGGTCAATTATTTCGGCGTCGGCCGCGTGTCGCAGATTCCTGCGTCCCTTCAGCTGTGTTGAATCTCATAAACGTGTCTTCAATAGCAGCTTCTGAAGTGGATCCCCGGTGAGGACAAGTGCGACTATTGTGCCCCTGCTGCCGACATATACTGCACGTTATCTTCGAGTTCCGCCTACTTATTGTCGAACTTGATGGCTCGTCGACATCCCGCACTCTTGTCTTATTTGGCCTACAAGGTTGGCGATATCTTCTCGGTGGGATAAGTTGCTTCATATCTGTCACTACTGGCCACATTTGATTGCCACTCACGGGTCGTATAAATTGTTAGTACATCTGCAGGTAGGTCACCCGGTGGTAGCATGGATGCACGTAATTTTCCGGTGCCATTCTCATGAACCGGATGCATTGAATGGCATGGACACACGGAATTCCAGTACGCATCCACCTGGTGCAGTTGCACATACTCGTATTCATGTCAACTGTGTATTGTTCGTAGCCGTTACTCACCTCAAATCGTGCATCTCTCGCAGGCTGAGCACTCCAATGTTGAGCTATCATTCCTACCTTGTGAAGCTTATCCTTGATCTTAGGACACAGGAGGTGTAACACCCAACATTTTTGGTCACGTAATTGTCCCTAATTTTATTTGAATTGAAGAAATTCGCTAAAAAGGTAATAAATATTTTGTTAGAATTTGGTCGCTGAGAATATTAAGGGTTTAAGAAAAATGGAACGAGAAAGAGAAGTCAAACGCCTGGAATTTTGATATTCCACTTATTATGGTTAAATTCATTAATAATGGAATTAGATGCCGTTTTTCAAGCGGGAAGTTTTGGTGGAACCCTAGAAATTTATTAGGATATTTGGTGAAAGAAGGAAATTTTGAGATTTTAAACGGGATTCCGAAATTCAACCTGCTCTCTCTCTCTCTCTCTCTCTCTCTCTCTGCGCCAGATCACCCCCCCCCCCTCCCTTTTTCTTTTTTTTCTTTTTCTTTTTTCTTCTCCTTATTTTCCTCTTCCCTCCCTCCCACGTGACTCCCCTTCTCCCTCTCTTTTCTTTTCTTCTCCTCCCCCTCCTTTTTTTTTCATTTTCTCCCTCCCTCTCTGCTTCGTTTCTCTCCGGACGATGCCAAAGTCGATCCTCATGCAACGAACACCGACGAGTCGCTCCTCTCCTCCAATTCTCTTCCACTTCTTCGTTAGAGGTAACCCTCTATCCTAGTTCTCAAGTTTATGGTAGTTATTAATTAGTTTCGTTGGAGTTTAGGGTTAGGGTTTTGAGAGAAAACACGTCAATTTTATACGAAACCATGCTAGAATATTATTTAAAGGTTTGAATGGATAAACTAAGGAAAAACTAAACTCGTTCGATGAAAAACAGAAATTCGATTGAAATTCGGCACTTATAGAGCAGTCTGCGGTTTTGTGAATCCTGATCTCATATCTGACCTTCTATTTATAAATTGGCAATTTCATATTAATCTAGACGTAATAATCTTTCTGAAACATGTTGAATCGTCAAAAACGGATAAGGATGGAATAAGTTATGAATTTTTAAAGTTGTTATACAAAAACTGGGAAAATTTCGGTGGTAGTTCGGTTTGTGGAAATTTTGCTATTATTTTCGAAATGTTTTTAATAAATGGTTGATTCCATGTTAATCTAGACGTAATAAGCTTTCCGAAACATGTTGAATTATCAAAAACGGATAACAATCGAGGAAGTTATGACCGTCCAAAAAATTGGACCTAGAGCGGTTGTGAAATCCAGTTTTTGGTTTGTGTTCATCGAGTTTTCCTAATGCAAAATAGGTTTAAGCTATTTGAATGGATTATGAATTATGTTTTGCTTAATTCATTAGTTAACACCTACGTAATGTGAATAACGGCTCGGATGTGCATAATATAGGTTCGTGAGACAACGAGGAAAAACGTTCAAGGTTTGCTAACTCTACGGATGTCAGGTAAGTTCATACCCGTAGGTTGGCCTTTAAGGCCCTACATCACGGAGGTACTAGGTTTTCATTTATGTCGGGAAGTTTCGGGTAGATAAGTTAAAGTTTTGTTCTGAGTTTCTGTGACAGCCCGACACCGGAACCCGATCGGAGTCCGGGATCGGAGCCATCACTCTGGGACAGATAACAGAAAACGGGGACTCTTTTTTTTTTGAACATAAACAGGATGAGCTTTTAAAAAAACTCGTAATCTTTTCAGAGGAAGGGAAAGACGGGCTTCAGAAATAAATGATGGAATTACAGGATAAAGCAGGAAGCAGAAATAAATAAACTGGCGGAAGACTTAGTTTAAGAGGGGCAGCGGTGAATTCAAATAAGACAAAATTGAACAGTGACCGGTGGATCAAAATGTGGACAGTGACCGGTGGATTAAAAATGTGAATAGGGTTCAGCGGAAGAGACTGGATAAAACTGGGCAGAAGAGGTGGTGACGTCAACCGGAAAGATGGGTGACGTCAAGCGGAAGACACAGACGGTAACTGAGATCGGATGAGGAGATGACGTCAGCTGGAAGATGGATGACGTCAACCGGAAGATATAAGCATTATACTGGCGGAAGACTTGGGTGATGTCAACCGGAAAACGGGGTTTTAAACTGGGCGGATGACTGAATTGACTGGGGCGGATGAAATTGACTTTGACTGGGGCGGATGACTAAATTGACTTTGACTGGGGCGGATGACTAAATTGACTTTGACTGGGGCGGATGACTAAATTGACTTTGACTGGGGCGGATGACTAAATTGACTTTGACTGGGGCGGATGACTAAATTGACTTTGACTGGGGCGGATGACTAAATTGACTTTGACTGGGGCGGATGACTAAATTGACTTTGACTGGGGCGGATGACTAAATTGACTTTGACTGGGGCGGATGACTAAATTGACTTTGACTGGGGCGGATGACTAAATTGACTTTGACTGGGGCGGATGACTAAATTGACTTTGACTGGGGCGGATGACTAAATTGACTTTGACTGGGGCGGATGACTAAATTGACTTTGACTGGGGCGGATGACTAAATTGACTTTGACTGGGGCGGATGACTAAATTGACTTTGACTGGGGCGGATGACTAAATTGACTTTGACTGGGGTGGATGACCAAATTGACTTTGACTGGGGCGGATGACTAAATTGACTTTGACTGGGGCGGATGACTAAATTGACTTTGACTGGGGCGGATGACTAAATTGACTTTGACTGGGGCGGATGACTAAATTGACTTTGACTGGGGCGGATGACTAATTGACTTTGACTGGGGCGGATGACTAAATTGACTTTGACTGGGGCGGATGACTAAATTGACTTTGACTGGGGCGGATGACTAAATTGACTTTGACTGGGGCGGATGACTAAATTGACTTTGACTGGGGCGGATGACTAAATTGACTTTGACTGGGGCGGATGACTAAATTGACTTTGACTGGGGCGGATGACTAAATTGACTTTGACTGGGGCGGATGACTAAATTGACTTTGACTGGGGCGGATGACTAAATTGACTTTGACTGGGGCGGATGACTAAATTGACTTTGACTGGGGCGGATGACTAAATTGACTTTGACTGGGGTGGATGACCAAATTGACTTTGACTGGGGCGGATGACTAAATTGACTTTGACTGGGGTGCTGACTATTGACGACATTTAACAAGATGACATATCAACAGAAGACATAACAACAGAAGGCATGAAACTTCAAAATTTATTAAAAACCCGATTTCAAAACATAGTTTTAAAACAACATATTTGACAACATGACAGACAACATGACAGAGATTCGAGAAAACAAACTGTATGGATAGCTCTAAACTCGAGACACTCCATGCACACACTAACAGAGAAAACTCAAGGCAGTTCCAGAATATTTCAAAATATACATTCAACTGTCAGATAGAAGTTTTAAAGAAAAACATCAACACTGATTTTATACCTCGTTTTGAAGATCCCAAAAGTTTTACAGAACTTGACATACACTCCAAATGTTTTAAAACCCCAAAACAACTTGTACAAAACTTGACATAACTTTACATAAAACACATTCTCACAGGAATGACATTTGTCTGACTGCAGCAACCATCCCATGAGCTCCTCCCGCCAACTACATCAACTCATCAGTTTGAGGCTCAAGCTCCTCATCTGGAGGATCCGTACCTACAACAGGGAGTTCATCTATGAGCCTAGAGCTCAGTAAGAACATACAATGCAGAGTGATGAACGTGCTATGCATGAATCTTTTTTCAAATACATGAACATTACATTACATTTCACTTGACAGGAAGGTATAAGTGGGAAGAGGAGCTGGCGCAACAGGAGTACATGCCACAACAGGACATAACAGGAGTACATGACAGGATGCCAGTCCTCGTCCACACTTAACCATACATTACATTACAGGTTTTATCTTACTTAACTTCAAACCGTGTGCAGAAAACCTTTTCATGACTTTCAGAGAAAAACGTGTATGCATGAACATTTATAGACATGCAACAGAATAATAAGTAGAATATAAAACAGAACACACTTAACCTAGAACATAACCTTGGCTTAACTACCCAACAGAAATCTCGACAACATAAAACCTAGTACCTCCGTATTGTAGGGCCTTAAGGGCCAAACCTATACGTATGAACTTACCTGTTTTCCTCGATGCAGACAGCTGGAAAGTCTCGGAACTGCTCGAACCTGTTTGCTGCAATGTAGTGAAATTAAACAAGCTGCAAATGCTAACAAATAACTTGTAGAATATGCAGCAAGCTCATTTCACTTTTTAGGAAAACACAACGTATTTCGTCCAAACAGTGGGTTTTCACAGAAACAATAATCCTAAACCTCAGTGAAAACCCGCATTAAACTTGTCCAAAATCGATAACCTTAGTAGATGATTACCTTTGCTGGAGAGACAGAAAGAAATCAAAAAAAGTATTGAGGTTAAAATCGTTGCTGGTCGCCTGGAAAAGAGAAAACAGAAAGGGGAGGTAGAAGTGGGCTTCACGTAGGAGGAAGAGAAGACATATCTTCTTCAACAAGTTGCCACTTGGCACTCATCCATTGGTTTGCTTCCATCTACCTTAATTACTTCCACATTTACCCTTCCATTAGCTTTTAACCTAATTGACTTGTTTTGATTACACTTAGGTTGGTTTTCCCTTAAACATTCCATCATTTCAACTAAAACATACATTGTATTAATATAATATTAATCGCGATTAAATGACCCGGGAAAACTATTACATGGCAAAAATGTCGGGTGTTACAGTTTCTGTATTTCTTGTCTTCTCTGCTGTTTACTGCTATTGTCTGCTATTTTAAATTGTAAGCACGGTAAATGTCCATGCATACACGATTTTTCCGAAAGTTCATGCAAAACTATTTTCTGTACACGGTTTGAAACTAAGCAAGATAAAAATCTGACTGAAATGTATTGGTTAAGTGTGGGACGGGGACGGGCCTACTGTACAGCTTTGCCTGTTCTGTTCTGTTTCTGTTTCTGTTTCTGAAATCTGTTATGTGCCTATCGTGCACCTGCCAGTTCCCCTATAAGCCCCTCTTATACCTCTCTGCCACTGAAACGTAATGTACTGTTCTGTCACTGTATTTTTGAAAGGTTCATGCATAGCATTTGCACAACTGCATTATATGTTCTTACTGAGTTTTAGACTTATAGGTGAACTCTCTGATGTAGGTACTGAACCCAAATGTGAAGACTTTGTGCCTCAGTCTGATGAATAGGTGGATGGTGGCTCGAGCTCTCGGGGGTGGTTGCTGCAGCCAGACAAAATTTTTTATCCTGAGGTTTAAGTCTTTAAAGTACTGTTCATATCTGTAAACTCTTCTGGAATTCTGGTGTTTTATTTCAAAACTCTGTTATAATCCTGTGTTTTGTTTAAAAACTTTGTTGGGAATTTTGTAATGTAAAGGTTCTGTTGTTGATGTATTTAAAACCCCTGTATTTGACAGTTGAATTTATGTTCTGAAGTATTCTGGAATTGTTTGAGATATTTTCCACTTTTAGGGTTTGCATGGATTACCCCTGATTCTTGAGGTATCCATGCAGTCTGTTTTCTTAACCTTCTGTTGTGTTTTCTGATATGTCCAAAAGAAATCATGTTTCGAATCTAGTCTTTTTCTGTTTTATGTCTTCTGCTTCGGCAGATGCCTTTTTCTGTTTTATGTCTTCTGCTTCCTGTCATCGGTAGAAGTCTTCTGTTTACTGTTCATTTTGGTAGGTGTCTTCGGTGAGAGCTTTCTGTTTTACATCATCCGTCTGACGTCATCTGTTTTGTCTTATTCATATCCACTGCCAAACAGTGTTTCTGCCTTAGGCTTTCTTCTACCGATTTTGTTCCATGTCTGCATCTTCCGATGACGTCACAACATCTTCCGTCTGACGTCATCACGTCTTCCGATTTCATCTGTTGTCTGCATCTTCCGATGACGTCACAACATCTTCCGTCTGACGTCATCACATTTTCCAATTTCATCTGTCGTTTGCATCTTCCGATGATGTCATTAACATCATCCGTCTGACGTCATCTGTTTTGTCTTATTCATATCCACCGATTTCCACTGTTCATATTTTGTCTTATTCATATCCACCGCCAAACAGTGTTTCTGCCTTAGGCTTTCTTCTACCGATTTTGTTCTATGTCTGCATCTTTCGATGACGTCACAACATCTTCCGTCTGACGTCATCACGTCTTCCGATTTCATCTGTTGTCTGCATCTTCCGATGACGTCATTCACATCATCCGTCTGACGTCATCCGTTTTGTCTTATTCATATCCACCGATTGCCACTGTTCATATTTTGTCTTATTCATATCCACCGCCAAACAGTGTTTCTGCCTTAGGCTTTCTTCTACCTATGTCTCTCACCCCATTTCCTGTTTTCTGTTGCCATTAATAACTGTCATCCAGATTCTTTTTACGTGTCTTCCTGCACTCTTCGAATTCCACCTTACCTGATATTCTGAATGTCCAAAGTCTAGTTTACTTATGTCTCCCTGTTTTCTTTAGTCTGTTATTTCTATGGATAAAAGAAATTAGCATGTCTTCTGATTCTGTTCCAAGTATCCTGATTCCCTCCTGTTGTTTATACTGTAATTCGTTTTATCTGTGTTTCCCGTTTTGATTCCGGCCCCCAGAGAACTCTCTCTCTCTGTCAATGTTTTAAAAGTATAATGTTTTAAAAAAAAATGTATAGTCCGAATTTCTCGTTACGTCCCGGAGTGATGGCTTGATTCTCGGACCCCGATCGGGTTCGGTTCTGGGCCGTCACATGAGGTCTGTTGATTGGGCCAACTTCTCAAATTTTTTGACAATGCGAGTTATCATACACTTTCGAATCAGCTCGAACATGGTCAAGATCGGCTTGTCCCTTGCAGGCAGTAGAAGTGCATTGAATGACTTGCTCAAATTATTCAGACCCATTTCGCACTTGGGGACCCAAGAGAAGGCATGAGAAGCCCAATATTTAGGCTCTTCTGCTCGTAGCCATGCGTGGGCATCTGGGTTAAGCTAAAATAATTTGCTCATTTCGTGGTTGAAATGATACTCTGTCGATGCCCTGGCCGCATTCCACATCGCATCTCGGTATGCTCTACCCCGAAACAGAGATTTGAAGTTTGCGTACATATGCCGGAGGCAGAAGCACTGCTCAGAATCTTTAATTTCTTTTTCCACGACATTCAACAACTCCTGAAATTTCCAAGAAAAACAAATTAATTAATTAAATTAAATGTAAGAATCACAATTAGAAATGTATTATACCTTTTATCGATCAGAAATAAATGTCCATCCGCCTCCCTCGCCAAGGTTCAGGTCTCGCTTTAGGTGTTGCAAAAACCACGTCCATGTGTTCTCGGACTCTCTTTCAACATTGGCAACCGTAACGGGATATATTTCATCGTTTCCATCAATACTCACGGCTGTGAGTAATTGTCCGGGACACGACCCTTTCAGATGACAACCGTCCAAACAGATAATAGGTCTTCCAAACTGCAACAAACCTACTTTGCACGCAGCCATGCACAGATACAGTCTTTGATATGCCCACGTGTCAGAGTCCACCTCGTAAGCATGTATGTATAACGAACTACCCGGATTGGATCTATAAATTTCAGCTGCGTACGACCAAACTTGCTTGTATTGTTTGTCGCCGCTGCCTTCGTTGCGTGTTCGAGCTATACTTCTTGCTCTTTTTGCAATATTAGACGTAATGTTGATAGCGAAATCCTTCCCGACTGTCTCGATGATGGAAGAGATTTTCCACGTAGGTTGACTTTTAAACCTGTCAAGATAATGATCTGCAATATATTTTGCTCAACCGTTTGGATTCTCAACAACCCTCGCACAACTGTGAGAATCGATAAAACTCTTTATTTGATAAGTTTCCTCATCTTGCATCCCCGACGCATGCAGTCGCCATGCATAACCCTCTACGCATTTAGCCGTCAGTCGTCGTTTGTCACATTGAGGGAATTTGATGCCATAACCATTTTGCAACAAATAGTCATGTATTTCGGCTTTAATTTCCTGTATATAACTATATTTTTTCCCCAAATAAAAACTCAATGAGATTTCTTCACGTACCGGTCTGCTTTCCACCTCATCAACGTCCGACCCCGCCGGTGTTCAAAGCTCCTCGTCAAAAGTTCTTGAGGTCGACCGCACCTCTATTTCTTCGTCTCCACCTATGTGATCGAATGCTCTAAGCTCGCCATAAGCAGGAGTGGCATAAGCATTCCAATTGATATCGACATCAAAGCTTGTTGTCTCGTCTGAATCAGTCGCTCGAATTGAAATATCATCCATCGTCGTCGCTAGTACCAGAAAATTCTCGAAAGCAAGATAATATTTGAGAAGCGTTAGAGAAATCGAGAATAAAAGAGAAGTGTGGGAGGTGGTATGAGAAGAGGAGGGGAGTGGGCATTTAAATAGGCCTGGAGAACGGGTACCCGTTCTCATAGCACGGGTGGCCGTTCTCAACAGTTCAGCCCGTGATCCAGCGAATAATTGATCACGGGTCTGATGGAGGACGGGTTGCCGCATCTGGAGAACGGCAACCCGTTCTCCGTCACGGGCACTTGTCAGGTAAAGACCCCCGCGTGCACGTGTGCCTCACATTCGCGGGGGATATTCACCCTCTGAAATGCCTCCCTGAAGAGAACGGGTTGCCGCGTTAGGAGAACGGCAACCCGTGTCTAATCTTGGGCATTGCAGATGGTGAAGACCCCCCGCGAACATGATGCGCACGTGCACGCGGGTCTTCACCCTCTGCAATGCACCCAAGGGGACATGGGTTGCCGTTCTCCAAACGCGGCAACCCGTTCTCTTCAGTTCACTCCCCGTAGATGGTACACGGTTTGCCGCAAAGCCATATTTTGTCCCTTGTCAATACTTGGAGCTATTTTTTGTACGAAAACAAAGTTGAATATATTTTTTGCACTCATCCGATAGTTGAGTCCAAAAAATGCATTATACCCTAGGAAGTATGTATAATGAAACTGTAAAAAAATAGTTTAAAATGATTGAGTGAGAGAAAAGAATTAAAGTTAATTAAATATTAAAAATAATTGATGTGACAAATTAAAATAAATCCAAAAGATAAAAGTAAGATAAAATAAAAAACGCTCGAATCAATAACTAATTAAAAAATTTATTCTAAAAGAGATGGAAAAAATTAAATTAAATAAAAAACAGAAAAATAAATGAGATAAATAGATAATAAAATTGTAAAATAATTTTAAATTAATAGAGTGAGAGAAAAGAAATAAAAATTAAAAAATAATTAATGTGCCATTAAAATAAATCTAAATGATTAAAATACAGTTATATTATATCTTTATTTTTTTACTTGAATATTTTAATATATGTAGGGAGATTAATAGATCTTAAATTTTTATAACTATCATTAATCAATATAAAAATTGATTTCTAATTGTATTTTTTTACTTGAATATAAAAATTGACATTGTAAGATTGCGAAAAATATTATTGTCATGTAAATCATACAACGGGGACAAGAATCAATCATGAGTTACCAAAAAATAATATTATTCTTTCTTTAAAGAAATTTCGTAAGAAAATTTTGAAATCATGGAGTTTACCAAAACTGTCTTATTAATAAAACAACAAATTTATCATATATTAATGCGAGGCTCATCTTAATCATTTTGTTATCTTTTATTGGCTCAATTGTTAGAGACGAAGGAACTTATGAATGATCAAAACTATTATTCAAAGCACTAATCATTAAACAACTTAAAATATCTATTTACATAGATGAACCATTATCTTTCCACTTAACATGGTCCGAACCTCAAGGTTTTGGAGTTGACTTGATGTATGTACTTAGAATCTCTTTTAGCTGGTCATATTAGCTTTCATCTCAAGTAATAATTATGTTGAAGTACTAATTATCTTTGTAGAGGATGACTGAATTTAATATTAGTTGCATTTCCTTTCACAATCTCACTCTCGTAGATCAAACAACGGCAGCAATTCAAGTTGTGTTGGACAATACTTTTAATGAAGCAACAAACATTCAGGGATGGAAGTGAAATCAATTCACGTTTATACTTCATTTTATATTTGATTTTAAACACATACAGCAGTTGAACTATCTTCTGATTTTTATAATAGATTACGATATTGATTTGTGAAAAATCGAACCAAATAAAATTAATAAAGTAGATTAAAATGACTATTATTACAAGAGAAAATTATTAAATATTAATGAATTTTATCAAAATATTAGCCGTTTTGCCAATGAGTCAAAATAGGGTTTTTTTTTTTTAATTTAAACCTTAAACTATGAGTGTTTTTTTTTTAAACCAAACCCTAAACTATCAACCCTAACAATCTAAACTTTAAACTATCGAAAACTTAAAAAATCAAACTCTGCCAGACGGTCGATCGCTGTCTGCTCACTTACCACGGACGGCCGATCTAAAAACAACGATCGTCCGTTTGGTACAGTCCTACGTGGCACTGAACACGTCGGATCGACCGGATGATTAGGGGGTGGAAATTGTATGTTCCACGTGCGGTGCACAGGACTCCTAAATAGAGGACCGTTCTCAAAACAACGGTTGTCTGTTCTACAATAATTGTCAACAATTGTCACGAGTCGGACACTGTTTGAGGGAACGAACGGCCGATTGATAGAATCGTTGTCCGTTCGCTCAACCAATGACCAGCCCATGACTCAATAATTGTCACGAGTCAGACACTGTTTGAGGAAACGGACCGCTGGTTTATGGAGTGACCGTCCATTCTCCCAATCAGTGACCAACCTGTGACTCGTTAATTGTCACGAGCTGGACACTGTTTGGGGGAACGGACGGCCGGTTTATGGAATGGCCGTCCATTTTCCCAATTAGATTTCGGCCCGTGACAATTATTGAGTCACAGGCTAGACAAGGAACAGACGGCCTTTCTCGTGAACGGCCGTCCGTTCTCCTACACTATATAAAAAGATGACTCTTAATGCCGAACTCACGGATCTCGAAAACTCTAAAACCACTAGTGACATCGTATTTCTAGCGACGTTTTATTTTTCTCTTTATTAGCAACGTTGATAGATTCTTATTCAAGTAGGTGGATTAATGCAGGCAACAAATCCAGCTGCCAACATGGACTGGTATTCAGATAACACATCTAGATACGTGGATCTTCAATCATTTAGAAAGTGTTGGAGAAATAAAGGTGCATTCAACCTCGCAAACTCTAGACGATGAGCTTCGAACACCGGTCGAGTCAGAAGATAAAGAGGCGAAAAGTATACTGGTAAGGGAAGAGATTTCTATGGGTTTTTTTTTGGGGTAAATAATATAGTTCTCTACAGACCATTAAATAAGAAATTGTCAAAATATACTTTGAATAATGGATATGATATCAAATTCATTAAAAGTGAAACTCAGTGACTCACGGCAGCGTGTCAAGCGGATGTGAGTGTGACTACATGCTTCGATCATGCAACATGAGCTTACATTCCAAATAAAGAGTTACACCGATTCTCACAACTATGAAAGGAAAATTGAGAATCGTTACGCTATTGTAAAATGGGTGGCAAACCATTATTTGGATAGGTTTAAAAGTCAACCTACATGAGAAATTCATTCTATTATCGAGATAGTGAGGAAGGATTTGAATGTGAACATTATACCTAGTCTTGCTAGAAGAACAAGAAGTGATACTCGAAAACTTAATGACGGAAGGGGCAACGAACAATTCAAGCTACTGCATTCGTACGCAGCATAAATATTTAGATCAAATTCGGGTAGCACAGTCAAAATACATGGTTACCTAGTGAGCTCTAGCTAGAATGAGTCATTCGTATTTGAAAGAATGTTCATGTGTATAGCTACTTGCAAGACAAGTTTATTGCAGTGTGGATGACCTATTATCTGTTTGAATAGTTGTCATTTGAAGAGCTCTTGCCCGACCAATTACTCACAGCCATCAGTATTGATGGAGACGATGACATATATCCTGTTGTCGTTGCCAACGTCAAGTCAGAGTGCACAAACAGTGCAAATACTGAAAGAAGACCTAGACACTCCAAATGGACGCGGATGGACAATTGTGTCGAATCAACAAAAGGTACAATTGTGTCGGATCACATTTGCTATTGTTTCTTGTACCACTTATTTAGTGGTGTAATTGTAATACGTAAGGAAGTTATATCTAGGAGACTTGATTTTAAGTGGGACCGTTTGTGACCCCTCAAGCTTTTCCTGGAAACTTACTTGGAAAGGTAATTCTGTTTAGGAGATTGTCTAGTACAGTCTTTCTTAATAATTATCCTGATCAGTACTCTCCACGTTTTACAGCGGTGGTGTTTTTATTATTGTTCCCACCATTTTTATTATTTTCCTAACACAAATATTGAGACGTTGTGATCGTTATATTATTTTATGTTGACTCTATTTTTCTTTCACTTATTAGGGGTTGTCGCGTGTTGTGGAGGAAGAATTAAGTTTAGCCAAACACCGCTACTACCTTCGGCATATGTACGCAAACTTCAAAAGCCAACTTTCGGGACAGAGCGTTCAAAGATGCAATGTGGAATGCGACCAGAGCAACCACATATTTTCATTTTAAGATAGAAATGAGTAAACTGTATCAGATTAACCCGGATGCCCATACATGGCTTCAACGAACACTGCCTAGCTATTGAGCTAGTCATGTGTGATAACCCGAATGTGTAGGTATGAGTATGACTGCAGGAAAAACTTCGGGTTGCGGGGCAAACCTCGGGACCTAAGCTAAGTGTAGGCGAATCTCGGACTCAAGTATAGGCAAATCTCGAGTCGTAAAAAAGGGGTCGTCACAATCCCACATCGCTTGGGAAAGTATATGAAAATGAAACATATGTAAAGAGACTCTCCCAAGATAGTAAGACGCGTTTTGGAGCACAATTGGCAATGGATCCCATAAGAACTCCAAAGTTAAAAATGCTCTGGCGAGAGCAGTATCAGGTTGGGTGACCGACTGGGAAATCCTCGCCAAACAAAGCCATGAGAGGAGGATATTGGGCTACGGCTCAATCCCCAGAGTGGACAATATCTTACTGGAAAAATGAGTTGTTATAAATAGTATCAGAGCCTGTACCCAACCGAAAATATGGCCAACAAGGACGTTGGGCCCCCGAGGGGGGTGATTGTGATGACCTGAATGCGTAGGTATGAGTACCAGTGCGGGACAAACCTCGGGTTACGGGGCAAACCTTGGGACCTAAGCCGAGTGTAGGCGAATCTCGAACTCGAGTATAGGCAAATCCCGAGTCAAAAGGGGGTCGTCACAATCCCACATCGTTTGGAAATGCATATGGAAATGAAATATATGTAAAGAGACCTTCTCAAGATAGTAAGATGCTTTTTAGAGCACAATTGGCAACGGATCCCATAAGAACTCCGAAGTTAAAAGTGCTTCGGTGAGAGTAGTACTAGGTTGGGTGACCGACTAGAAAGTCCTCGCCAAACAAAGCCGTGAGGGGAGAATATTGGGCTACGGCCCAATCCGCAGAGCGGACAATATCTTACTGGGAAAATGGGTCGTTATATCATGTGTTTTTTTCGATTCCCAAGTGCGATATGAGCTTGAATAATTTATGCGAGTCGTTCAATGCAGTTCTATTGCAGACTAGAGACAAACCGATCCTGACCATGTTTGAGATGATTGGAAAGTCCTTGATGACTCGCATTGTAAAAAAATACGTGAAGATGCTCTCGTCAACAGACCTTCTGTGTCCTAAGATTAAAAAAAAGCTTGAGAAGCTAGAATGTGCAACTCAAAATCTAAATGTTGTGTTAGCGAGAGGTGCACGATTTGAGGTCAGCAACAACAACAAACAATATGTTGTCGACCTGAATGCAGGCACGTGCAACTGTTATAGGTGAGAGCTTACTGGAATCCTATGTGTCCATTTCATTCCATGCATGTATTTCATGAGACTAACACCGGAAAATTTCATTCATCAACACTATCACCGGGTGACATATGTAGAGATATACTCAAATTTCATTCATCCTATTAGTGACATGAACATGTGGCTGCCCGTACACGGAATGACCCCAATCATTTTGCCCGAGAGAAAGTGCCAACTTGGTAAGCCGAAAAAGAATAGAATGCGCGATGTCGATGAGCTGTCGATGTCGACAATTTCTATAAAGAAATCTATGATAAGGTGTGACAACCCGAAACCGGACCCGATCGGGATCCGAGAACCGAGCCGTCACTCCGGGACATTTACAGAAAACGGGGACAACTATATTTTTTTTTTCAACTTTTTAAAACTCACGGACATTTAAAAAGGATGACTGGGGCAGAAGACGTCGAATAAGACAAAATAGCTGACGTCACCGGAAGACATAAATTTTGAAGGCATCGGTGGACTTCGATTTTTACACTGGGCGGAAGACGTCGAATAAGACAAAATAGCTGACGTCACCGGAAGACATAAATTTTGAAGGCATTGGTGGACTTAGATTTTACACTGGGCGGAAGACGTCGAGTAAGACAAAATAGCTGACGTCACCGGAAGACATAAATTTTGAAGGCATCGGTGGACTTAGATTTTACACTGGGCGGAAGACGTCGAGTAAGACAAAATAGCTGACGTCACCAGAAGACATAAATTTTGAAGGCATCGGTGGACTTAGATTTTACACTGGGCGGAAGACGTCGAATAAGACAAAATAGCTGACGTCACCAGAAGACATAAATTTTGAAGGCAGAATTGAACATCTTTTTAACAGAAAGACATAAAAACAGTGGACATGAAAACAGAAGCATAAAACTTCAAATTTAAGAGACTGGTTTAAAAACATAACTTTAACAACATAACTTTAACACATGTTTGAAGAAACACGACAAAACCACGGCAGAAACTTAAGAAAAATCAAGTTGCATGGACGGCTCTAAAACCAGAAACCATCCATGCACAGGCCAACAGAAAATATTCCAAACAATTCCAGAATATTCAGAACATGAATTCAACTGTCAAATACAGAGGTTTTAAATATCGACATAGAATCCATACATTGTTTTAAAATCTCAAAGACACTACAGAACTTAACATGGATTTCCAGAATTCATTATAACAGAAGTTTTTAAAACCTAAATACAGAACTTCAAAACCTTTCTTTCTCTGAACAGATTTATGTCTAGCTGCCACAAACACACCCCATGAGCTCGACCCGCCAACTACATCAGATCATCATCAGCATGAGGCACAAAGTCCTCGTTTACAGAATCCGTACCTACAACAGGGAGTTCAACTATGAGCCTAGAGCTCAGCAAGAACATACAATGCAGAGTGATGAACGTGCTATGCATGAATCCTTTTTAAATACATGAACATTACATTACATTTCACTGGACAGGAAGGTATAAGTGGGAGGAAGAGCTAGCGCAACAGGAGTATATGCCACAACAGGACATAACAGGAGTACATAACAGGATGTCAGTCCTCATCCACACTTAACCATACATTTCATTACAGGTTTTATCTTACTTAACTTCAAACAGTGTACAGAAAACATTTTCATGACTTTAAGAGAAAACGTGTATGCATGAACATTCATAGACAGACAACAGGATAATAAGCAGAATAAGCAGAATATAAAACAGAATACACTTAACCTAAAACATAACCTATGGTTTAGCTACCCAACAGAAATCTCGACAACATAAACCTAGTACCTCCGTATTGTAGGGCCTTAAGGGCCAAACCTATACGTATGAACTTACCTGTTTTCTCGATGCAGTTAGCCGGAAAAGCCTCGGAAATGTTCGAACCTGTACATGTACGTTCAGAAAATAAACAAGCTGCAAATACTAACAAATAAGTCAGAAGAGTCTGTTCCAAACTCATTCAATCCCTTAGAAAACAAACCGGTGTGTTTTCATCCAAAGACAATGAGTTTTTTCCACAAAATACCATAACCCTAAACTTCGGGAAAAACCCACATTAAACTTATCCAAACTTGTTAGCATGAGTAGATGCTTACCTTTGACAGAAAATAGAAGGAAATCCAAGAAGATAGAAGGTGCTTCGATGGTTGCTTGTCGTCTGGGAGAGAGAATGCCGAGAAGAGGAAGAGAGAGCAGAGAAGTGAAATGAAGAAGGTTTCATGTAGGGGGAAGAACTTAACTTCTTCAACAAGCTGTCACATGTCAATCATCCATTTGATTTCTCCCACCAACCTTAATTTCCTTCCTAATTTGCCCTTCCATTGGTTTTAAACTTAGTGTTATACCTAGTTAAACATTAGTTTAGTTTTCCAACAAAACATATATATTGCATTTACATTAAATTAAATCCCGAGAATTGGTTCGGGAAAATAATTACATGCAAAAAGGCCGGGTGTTACATTCCACCCACCTTAACAGAAATTTTGTCCCCAAAATTTGCCTAAGCGAATAACTCCGGATATTGGGCTCTAACATCTGCTTGTCTTTCCCACGTGGCTTCCTCCACATTGTGGTTGCGCCATAACACTTTTACCAGTGGAACCACCCTGTTTCGCAATACTTTGAGTGACATATCCAATATTTTTATAGGTCTTTCTTCATATGTCAGCGTCGGCATGATATCAAAGTCCACATGTTCCACTATTTGGGTTGGATCTCGTACGCACTTTCTCAGCATCGAAACATGGAAGACATTATGAACTCCATCCATTGACGCTGGCAACTGTAGCTTGTAAGCCACGCTTCCCACACGCTTCAGAATGGGAAAAGGTCCAATGAACCGTGGGCTGAGCTTCCCTTTCTTGCCAAATCTCATTACACCTTTGAAAGGCGACACCTTCAGGAATACTTCATCGCCTTCAGCGAACTCCAAGTCTCTCCGTCTCCGATCTGCATAACTTTTCTGTCGACTCATAGCAGTGTTGATTCGTTGTTTGTTAACAGCAATCACCTCAGACATCTGCTGTAATATCTCAGGGCCGACAAGTCTGGACTCTCCAACTTCATCTCAACATAACAGAGATCTACATTTTCTGACATAGAGGGCTTCATATGGAGCCATGCCGATAGTAGCCTGGTAGCTGTTATTATAACCGAATTCAATTAACGGCAAATATCTACTCCAAGGAGCATGAAGTTCCAACACGCACGACCTTAACATGTCCTCCAATATCTGAATTGTTCTCTCAGATTGTCCATCTGTCTGTGGGTGAAACGCCGTGCTGAAATCTAGCTTTGTACCCAAGGAGTTTTGCAAGCTTTTCCAAAACCTGGAAGTGAACCTAGGATCCCGGTCAGATACAATTGACACCGGAATACCATGCAACTTTACAATCTCACCAATATATAGCTCGGCATACTGATCCATGGAGAATGTCGTCTTCACAGGTAGAAAATGGGCCGACTTCGTCAATCTGTCCACTATGACCCATATACTATTGTGGCCTTTAGCTGTTCTTGGAAGGCCGACAACAAAATCCATCGTAATATTCTCCCATTTCCATTCGGGAATCGGGAGAGGCTGAAGCGTCCCAGCTGGTCGTTGATGTTCAGCCTTGACTTGTTGACATATCATGCAAGACTCCACAAATTTGGCCACTTCATTCTTCATATTCGGCCACCAGAAGTGAAGTTTCAAGTCTTGATACATCTTCGTGCTTCCAGGATGCACAGAGAAAGAAGACGAGTGGGCTTCCGACAAGATGTTCTTTCGTAGCTCTTCATCTCTCGGAACATACCACCTATCTTTGAACTTCAGAATACCATCCCCCGAATAACTGAAATCGGAAGAAGCCGTAGGTAACTTGCTCACTATATCGGCCATCTCCTTTGAATTGGTCTTCTGGGCTTCCTTAATTCTGTCCAGAATAGTTGGCCGTAATGTTAAATCTGCCAACACGGCTGACAGCTTAGAAACCACTTCCAAATCAAATCTCTGAATTTCTGTCCTCAAAGGCATTGGCATGGCCGTCAAGGCCAGTTGCATAGTAGCCGGCATCCTGCTCAACGCATCAGCCACCACGTTTGCTTTCCCCGGGTGATATTTGATCTCGATGTCATAGTCTTTCACAAATTCGAGCCACCGTCGTTGCCTCATGTTTAACTCTTTCTGGGTAAATATGTACTTCAAGCTTTTGTGATCCGAAAACACCTCACATGATTGCCCATACAAGTGGTGTCTCCATACTTTCAGCGCAAATACAACTGCCGCTAACTCAAGGTCATGAGTAGGGTAGTTTTCTTCATGGCTCTTCAATTGTCGGGATGCGTATGCTACCACTTTCCCTTCTTGCATTAATACACATCCCAAGCCAATTTTTGACGCATCACAACATACGCTGAACTTGCCGTCTTCAACTGGCAATACTAACGGAGGAGCAGTGGTCAATTTCTGCTTAAGTGTCTGAAAGCTCACCTCACATGCTTCAGACCACCTGAACTTGATGTCCTTCCTTGTTAAGCTGGTCATAGGTTTTGCTATCACGGAAAATCCCTTGATGAATTTCCTGTAATAACCAGCTAGTCCGATAAAGCTTCGTACTTAGCTGGCATTCCTTGGTTTTGGCCAATCTTTCACGGCCTGAATCTTAGCCGGATCTACCGAAACCCCCTCTGCAGACACCACGTGGCCTAGGAAATTAATATTGTTCAACCAGAATTCGCACTTTGATAGCTTGGCAAACAATTGATGCTGTTTTAGAGTTGACAGCACAATAGCCAAGTGCTCTTTATGCTCCTCTTCAGTCCGAGAATAAACCAGGATGTCGTCGATGAAGACGATTACAAATTTATCCAGATAGTCCTGGAATATCCTGTTCATCAAGTCCATAAATGCTGCCGGGGCATTAGTTAACCCGAACGACATTACCAAGAACTCGTAATGCCCGTACCGGGTCCTGAACGCGGTCTTTGGAATATCATCAGCTCTGACCTTCAACTGGTAATAACTGGAGCGCAAGTCAATCTTAGAAAATACCCGAGCCCCTTGTAGTTGGTCAAATAAATCATCGATTCTTGGCAACGGGTACATATTCTTAATCGTCAACTTGTTCAACTCACGGTAGTCAATACACATCCGTAGGGACCCATCCTTCTTCTTAACAAATAAGACGGGAGCACCCCACGGAGAGAAGCTAGGGCGTACAAAACCCTTGTCCACTAACTCTTTCAGCTGAGTCTTCAACTCCCTCAGCTCTATTGGCGCCATACGGTACGGATTCTTCGACACCGGTTCAGCACCAGGATACACATCGATCTCAAACTCTATCTCACGATCCGGTGGCAATCCCAGTAGGTCATCTAAGAAAACCTCTGAGAAGTTTCGAACTACCGGAATATTTTGAAGTTCCACCATACCTTGCCCCCGAACATCTACCACGTGGGCAAGAAATCCGACACATCCTGACCTCACCAGCTGTTGAGCCTTCAAGGAGGATATAACAGGCGTACTATGTTTCTTTGGTATTGCCTGATAGGAGAACTCTACCTCGTTCGGGCGCCTAAAAGACACGAGCCCGGACCTGCAGTTGATGGTGGCATAATGTCTAAACAGCCAGTCCATCCCCAGAATGACATCGTAACCTTTCATCCCGATGACGATGAGATTGGCATATAATTTCTGGTCTCCTACTGACACTATATCACCCCTTACAACCTGTTCGGAGTGCATAAACTCTCCGGACGGTAGCATAATTCTATAGGGCTGATCTGACGACGTACTACAAAACCTCTGCTTAACTATGAAGTCTATGGTCACAAACGAATGTGTGGCCCCCGTGTCCCACAAGGTATAGGCAGGTGCATCACATACTGAAATTGTACCTGTGATTGCTGTGTGCAGATCAGCATCATCAACATCCTCCATCATAGCAAACACTCTTGGCACGGCACGATTCTGCCTTGTGTCAGGCACCGGACAATCCCGGACTTGGTGGCCTTCCTTGTCACATCGGAAGCATCGACTAGTGTAGAGCCTACATTCTCCCGTATGATTTCTCTGGCAACGTGGGCATACAGGAAGCTGAGGAGCTCCCATAGGTCTTTTCCCTTTGTCCTGACAAATGGCAACTTCATTTGGTCTTTTGACACCTCTGTTCTGTTGCTGCCGTGGTTGCCCAAACTGTCCCTTTTGCTGTTGTTGTTGCTGCATAGAGGCATCCTGCATGATTCTCTTTAATGTATATCTCTGAGACTTTGCCTCTAAGGCTTCCAACTGATAAGCCTTAACTACCACCTTTGTGTATGGGGCCTCGTCAAATCCCCCGTATGTAATCTCTCGTAAGAGATCCATCTTCAAACCCTGGATAAATTGATGCACCTTATTTTCGTCAGTGGCCACTAGGTGAGGTGCATAACGGGATAGTGAATCGAATTTCTGAACATACTCAGCCACCGTTCCAAATTGTCGCAGTCGAGAGAATTCTAACAACTTCTCCTTCCTCATACTGCGGTCGAAGTATTTCTCGTAGAAGAGCCTTTTGAATCCCTCCCAACTTAATGCCACAGTGGTTGACTGCACTGTGTCCCACCAAAATCCAGCACTCTTGGTGAGATTAAATGAGGCACACATCACTTTCTTGTTTTCCTCCACTTCTGCATAATTCAGCATACGTTCAATCTGCCGAATCCATTCTTTGGCGTGAGTAGGATCTGTTGATAACCCATCGAACATAGGCGGTTGGAGACGCCGGAATCTCTCCCCATTAGTGTCACGTGGAGCATTCGCATGGTTATTGTTGTTTCCATTGCCCTCCCTCGCAATCAAACGCTCGATCATGTGAGATTGAGTGCCGGCCAACTCGGTTAGACGGTCGAGGGCGTCGCCTCTGTCGTTTGCATCACCTTGATTTCCTCTCACCATTCTAGAAAAATCCTATACGAAATAGTGAACTTAACTTAATAAACAAAACAAGTACAGTAACTTAAACACTTACAGTTGGTGAAGCGACCTCACGTGGCGGATTGCGCAGTCAGACATTTCACAGAATCGGTTTTAAAACCTTATCGCTCTGATACCATTACTGTGACAACCCGAAACCGGACCCGATCGGGATCCGAGAACCGAGCTGTCACTCCGGGACATTTACAGAAAACGGGGACAACTATATTTTTTTTTCGACTTTTTAAAACTCACGGACATTTAAAAAGGATGACTGGGGCAGAAGACGTCGAATAAGACAAAATAGCTGACGTCACCAGAAGACATAAATTTTGAAGGCATCGGTGGACTTAGATTTTTACACTGGGCGGAAGACGTCGAATAAGACAAAATAGCTGACGTCACCGGAAGACATAAATTTTGAAGGCATCGGTGGACTTAGATTTTACACTGGGCGGAAGACGTCGAGTAAGACAAAATAGCTGACGTCACCGGAAGACATAAATTTTGAAGGCATCGGTGGACTTAGATTTTACACTGGGCGGAATTTGAAGGCATCGGTGGACTTAGATTTTTACACTGGGCGGAAGACGTCGAATAAGACAAAATAGCTGACGTCACCGGAAGACATAAATTTTGAAGGCATCGGTGGACTTAGATTTTTACACTGGGCGGAAGACGTCGAATAAGACAAAATAGCTGACGTCACCAGAAGACATAAATTTTGAAGGCATCGGTGGACTTAGATTTTTACACTGGGCGGAAGACGTCGAATAAGACAAAATAGCTGACGTCACCGGAAGACATAAATTTTGAAGGCATCGGTGGACTTAGATTTTTACACTGGGCGGAAGACGTCGAATAAGACAAAATAGCTGACGTCACCGGAAGACATAAATTTTGAAGGCATCGGTGGACTTAGATTTTTACACTGGGCGGAAGACGTCGAGTAAGACAAAATAGCTGACGTCACCAGAAGACATAAATTTTGAAGGCATCGGTGGACTTAGATTTTTACACTGGGCGGAAGACGTCGAATAAGACAAAATAGCTGACGTCACCGGAAGACATAAATTTTGAAGGCATCGGTGGACTTAGATTTTTACACTGGGCGGAAGACGTCGAATAAGACAAAATAGCTGACGTCACCAGAAGACATAAATTTTGAAGGCATCGGTGGACTTAGATTTTTACACTGGGCGGAAGACGTCGAATAAGACAAAATAGCTGACGTCACCAGAAGACATAAATTTTGAAGGCATCGGTGGACTTAGATTTTTACACTGGGCGGAAGACGTCGAATAAGACAAAATAGCTGACGTCACCGGAAGACATAAATTTTGAAGGCATCGGTGGACTTAGATTTTTACACTGGGCGGAAGACGTCGAATAAGACAAAATAGCTGACGTCACCGGAAGACATAAATTTTGAAGGCATCGGTGGACTTAGATTTTTACACTGGGCGGAAGACGTCGAGTAAGACAAAATAGCTGACGTCACCAGAAGACATAAATTTTGAAGGCATCGGTGGACTTAGATTTTTACACTGGGCGGAAGACGTCGAATAAGACAAAATAGCTGACGTCACCGGAAGACATAAATTTTGAAGGCATCGGTGGACTTAGATTTTTACACTGGGCGGAAGACGTCGAATAAGACAAAATAGCTGACGTCACCAGAAGACATAAATTTTGAAGGCATCGGTGGACTTAGATTTTTACACTGGGCGGAAGACGTCGAGTAAGACAAAATAGCTGACGTCACCAGAAGACATAAATTTTGAAGGCATCGGTGGACTTAGATTTTTACACTGGGCGGAAGACGTCGAATAAGACAAAATAGCTGACGTCACCGGAAGACATAAATTTTGAAGGCATCGGTGGACTTAGATTTTTACACTGGGCGGAAGACGTCGAATAAGACAAAATAGCTGACGTCACCGGAAGACATAAATTTTGAAGGCATCGGTGGACTTAGATTTTTACACTGGGCGGAAGACGTCGAATAAGACAAAATAGCTGACGTCACCAGAAGACATAAATTTTGAGAATTGAACATCTTTTTAACAGAAAGACATAAAAACAGTGGACATGAAAACAGAAGCATAAAACTTCAAATTTCAGAGACTGGTTTAAAAACATAACTTTAACAACATAACTTTAACACATGTTTGAAGAAACACGACAAAACCACGGCAGAAACTTAAGAAAAATCAAGTTGCATGGACGGCTCTAAAACCAGAAACCATCCATGCACAGGCCAACAGAAAATATTCCAAACAATTCCAGAATATTCAGAACATGAATTCAACTGTCAAATACAGAGGTTTTAAATATCGACATAGAATCCATACATTGTTTTAAAATCTCAAAGACACTACAGAACTTAACATGGATTTCCAGAATTCATTATAACAGAAGTTTTTAAAACCTACATACAGAACTTCAAAACCTTTCTTTCTCTGAACAGATTTATGTCTAGCTGCCACAAACACACCCCATGAGCTCGACCCGCCAACTACATCAGATCATCATCAGCATGAGGCACAAAGTCCTCGTTTACAGAATCCGTACCTACAACAGGGAGTTCAACTATGAGCCTAGAGCTCAGCAAGAACATACAATGCAGAGTGATGAACGTGCTATGCATGAATCCTTTTTAAATACATGAACATTACATTACATTACATTTCACTGGACAGGAAGATATAAGTGGGAGGAAGAGCTGGCGCAACAGGAGTACATGCCACAATAGGACATAACAGGAGTACATAACAGGATGCCAGTCCTCATCCACACTTAACCATACATTTCATTACAGGTTTTATCTTACTTAACTTCAAACAGTGTACAGAAAACATTTTCATGACTTTCAGAGAAAACGTGTATGTATGAACATTCATAGACAGACAACAGGATAATAAGCAGAATATAAAACAAAATACACTTAACCTAAAACATAACCTATGGTTTAGCTACCCAACAGAAATATCGGCAACATAAACCTAGTACCTCCGTATTGTAGGGCCTTAAGGGCCAAACCTATACGTATGAACTTACCTGTTTTCTCGATGCAGTTAGCCGAAAAGCCTCGGAAATGTTCGAACCTGTACATGTACGTTCAGAAAATAAACAAGCTGCAAATGCTAACAAATAAGTCAGAAGAGTCTGTTCCAAACTCATTCAAACCCTTAGAAACAAACCGGTGTGTTTTCATCTAAAGACAGTGAGTTTTTTCCACAAAATACCATAACCCTAAACTTCGGGAAAAACCCACATTAAACTTATCCAAACTTGTTAGCATGAGTAGATGCTTACTTTTGACAGAAAACAGAAGGAAATCCAAGAAGATCGAAGGTGCGTCGATGGTTGCTTGTCGTCTGGGAGAGAGAATGCCGAGAAGAGGAAGAGGGAGCAGAGAAGTGAAATGAAGAAGGTTTCACGTAGGGGGAAGAACTTAACTTCTTCAACAAGCTGCCACATGTCAATCATCCATTTGATTTCTCCCACCAACCTTAATTTCCTTCCTAATTTGCCCTTCCATTGGTTTTAAACTTAGTGTTATACCTAGTTAAACATTAGTTTAGTTTTCCAACAAAACATATATATTGCATTTACATTAAATTAAATCCCGAGAATTGGTTCGGGAAAATAATTACATGCAAAAAGGCCGGGTGTTACATAAGGTGTCGTATATGTCGGCGTCAGTGGCATAATAGTCGCACTTGTTCTGACAAGAGATCCATTTCAGGCGCTGCTGTCACTTCTGCATCCCAAGACACATTTATGAGTTTCTACACATTTGACGGGAAGCAGGTACATTTCAACCCCTTTTTCTCATAAACATACTTTCATTATTTTCTAATATAGTTTTTATTATGTGCAGGAATCTTTTATACACGGCTATGGACGAAGAAACATATAACTACATTCGGGAGGTAATTTGATGGACATCACAAAGCTTAATGCTTGTAAGACAGCTTTGGAAAAGTTGTCAAAATATGTTTCGTTATATTATGAAAATAGTGGAGTACTCAGTCACATTGATGGATCTTCCGAGATTGATGGAGCGAAATATATATTAAATGAGATTTGTTCCAAGACAAAGAGGCAGTGAACATACGATAAAGTTAGTTTATGTTTACCGCATGTTCACCGCCTCTTTGTCTTGTAACAAATCTCATTTATATATGTTTCACTCTATCAATCTCGGAAGATTTATCAATTTGATTGAGTACTCAACTTTTTTCATAATCTAACTGTGCTGACCCAAATGTGCATGTATGAGTACGACTGCGGGGTAAACCTCGAGTTGCGGGGCAAACCTCGGGACCTAAGCTAAGTGTAGGCGAATCCCGGACTCGAGTATAGGCGAATCCCAGGTTGTAAAAAGGGGATCGTCACAATCCCACATCGCTTGGGGAAGTATGTGGAAATGAAACATATGTAAAGAGACCCTCCCAAGATAGTAAGACGCGTTTTGGAGCACAATTGACAACGGATCCCATAAGAACTCCGAAGTTAAAAGTGCTTCGGCAAGAGCAATTCCAGGTTGGGTGACATTCCGAAAAGTTCTCGCCAAACAAAGCCGTGAGGGGAGGATATTGGGTTACGGCCCGATCCCTAGAGCGGACAATATCTTGCTGGGATAAGGGGTCGTTACAAATGGTATCAGAGCCTGTACCCAACCGAAAATGTGGCAAACGAGGACGTTGGGCCCCTAGGGGGGTGATTGTGATGACCCAAATGTGCACGTATGAGTACGACTGCGGGGCAAATCTCGGGTTGCGAGGCAAACCTCGGGACCTAAGCTGAGTGTAGGCGAATCCCGGACTCGAGTATAAGCGAATCCCAGGTCGTAAAAAGGGGGTCGTCACAATCTCCCAAGATAGTAAGACGCGTTTTGGAGCACAATTGACAACGGATCCCATAAGAACTCCGAAGTTAAAAGTGCTTCGACGAGAGCAATTCCAGGTTGGGTCACCTTTCGAGAAGTTCTCGCCAAACAAAGCCGTGAGAGGAGGATATTGGGTTACGGCTCGATCCCTAGAGCGGACAATATCTTGCTGGGATAAGGGGTTGTTACACTAACGAAACGTATTTTGACAACTTTTTCAAAGCTGCCTTACAAACATTAAGCATTAAGTTGCCTACCAATATCGTTCGGTATTTTTTTTAAAATTAATTTATATAATGTGTAATATACGTATGTTTTATGATTTAATTCACTAAAATGGTAATAAATGGTAAAAGTGTTAGAAAATCACGAAAATTTATAGATTATCTTCCCATGGTGTGATCAACATCCGGTCAAATCACATGGTGTAATTTAGTGAAAATTTTTTAAAAATTTGACAGAGTTTCTTTTTTTTTATGACTCTCTCATAGCTAGTTTCAAATAGTTCCTGCATATTCAAATCACCAAACAGTATCAGAATTTTATAGTATAAACTAATTACATCAAACTAATTGCCTCAAACTAGAATACATCAAACTAAATTACACCAAACTAAAATACATAAAATAAAGTACAAAACATAAACTAAAGTTACGGCGATGAGACATCGGGTTGGAGATAGTCGTCATCGACCTCCATCCAATTCAGGATGATTTGTCTTGTATCTCTTTGGTAGTCCATCATCCATCTAAGGTATTCCATCACCTCTGTATGAGACTCCGTCTGTCTCACTTTGAGCTGATGGAGTCTGTTTGCGAGAGTCTTTATCTCCGTCCTACTAGCCCTCTGGGTGAATCTCTGGGGGGCCGCGCCGTGGCTTCCTCCATGTGAACATCCCAAGAAGTGGAGGCCCCCTGATCTCCCTTCAGCGTCTAAATCCCGTCAACTTCAACTAGGCTCATCCGAATCAAATCAATCTTAACAAATACGTCGGCGGCCTACGGTGATCTCATCTGCTCTCCAGACGGTAATTGAATCCCAAATCGCCCGATGATCTTCTGAATCAACACACCGTAGAGCAGATTCTCACCCATGTGACTTAAAATCGCAAAGCCGAGGTCGGACCTCCTCCCACTGTACAGCTTCTCTATGACATAGAGATCAATGCAGCTAACGAGATTTCTATATCCATGCCACGGTAGAATTGCAATGAATTTGCCTAATGAACTCTATTCCATTGGCCGATCCGACAAAATGACAATCCCGAAAGGCATGGTAATATCTCTTCACCCGTTCTCCAACAAACCCGATCAACTCATTGACTGTCTCTAGGGTAATCTCAATCTACGTACCCAAGATGTATGTCTTCATAATTCCCGACCTCCCGATAAAACTCAAGTTCGCATAACATAAGCGAACAATTCGGTCGTATCTATCGCCCTGCACATTGTAGACTCCGTGCAGGTCGATTCTGTCAAACATCTCCTAGATCTCGAAGGAATCCCAACCTTCAAAGTCGACGGTCTTCGAATGTATCATCGAGCGGTGTAACAGATCCAGCTTAAAATGCTATCGACATATCTGATTGTAAAATTCATTTGACAAGAACCCAAGCCGATTTCGCGACACGTTTGGCATTGACAGTGCCCGACATTCTATCGAGCCACCTTGTACCGGACCTCCTTGTGAAGTTGACGGTGGCCGACAAATGTTTCGTTGGCCCAACCTTTCGTCTAATAACCAATCTCTCAGCCATTTTAGGGGGATTTTTGGGAATCTAGGTCGAATTTGTGATTTGTAGATTTTGAATTTTTAGGCTCGGATTTGTGAGGTTTTGGATGAAAATCGAGCGAAACAATTGAGAATGGAGAAATGAACAAGGTGTGGTGTGAATCGGTCAAAATTTTGGAAGAAAAAAAACGCAAAATGGCATTGAGATTTGGATTTTTCGGCCGTTGTTCCTGGTTCTAGCGTTTGTTTCCTTATATACTATCGGGGAACGGACGAGCGTTGTAGGGGAGGTGACCGTTCTCATCTCTAATTTTAACAACGCCCGACCGTATTCTTACAACGGTCGTCTGTTTCCGTCCCTGATGATGAAATGAACGGCCGTTTTCAGAACACGACTGTCCGTTCTTGTAATGTATTGTAGAACGAACGACCAATTTTTTAAGAACTATCGTAATTTTAGGAGTCTCGTGCACCGCACATGGAACAAACAGTCTCCACTCCCCTAATTGTCTGGCCAATCCGACGTGTTCAGTACCACGAAGGACTGTACCAAACGAACGACAGTCGTTTTTAGATCGGCCGTCCGTGGTAAGCGAACAAACAGTGATCAGTTGTCTGGCAGAGTTTGATTTGTTAGGTTTTTGATAGTTTAAGATTTTGATTGTTAGGGTTAATAATTTAGGGTTAAGTTTAAAAAAAATTCATAGTTTAGGGTTTAAATTTAAAAAAAAAAAATAAAACTGTCAAAACTCAAAATACAAGAATAATTTTCAAAGAATAATTTAACATTTTAATGGTCCTCGCTTGAAGTTTGCCAGCTAAATTACAATTTACCCAATTTGAAATTATTATAATTAACTTTGGAATATTGTAAATATCTAAATTTCGTAAAAATCTATATTAATTTACGAGTTCTCTCGACTCTCATTTCCTACCATTGCAGATACCTTCCCCCAAAGTCTCTCTCTCTCTCTCTAAGCGCGAGGGCAAGTGTGATTTTCGGAGCGCGAAAATGGGTCAGGGGACTCCAGGCGGTCTGAATAGGCAAGGACAAGGAAATCGGAAGTCCGATGGCGATAGCAAGAAGGACAAGAAGTTCGAACCCGCTGTGCCGCCAACCCGGGTCGGCCGCAAGCAAAGAAAGCAAAAGGGTTCTGAGGCTGCTGCTCGATTACCCACAGTCACGCCTCTTACCAAGTGTAAGCTTCGATTGCTAAAGCTGGAGCGGGTTAAGGACTACTTGTTGATGGAGGAAGAGTTTGTAAGTAATCAGGAGCGACTCAAACCTCAAGAGGAGAAGGCAGAGGAGGACAGATCTAAGGTTGACGATCTCCGCGGTTCTCCTATGAGTGTTGGCAATTTGGAGGAGCTGATTGATGAGAATCATGCTATTGTTTCCTCTTCTGTTGGGCCAGAATACTATGTGGGTATTCTTTCTTTTGTGGACAAAGATCAGTTGGAGCCTGGTTGTGCCATTCTCATGCATAATAAGGTACGGATTTGGGTGTATGGGATCTTTGTTTTCTTATTATTATGTGTGCTACTTTGTTATGTAATGTTGCTCTAGATTTGGAGTTTTATTAATTTTCTTTCTCATTTTATTATTAAATGGAGGATTCAGTCGGTCTAGGGCTATAGATAGTTCGAATGATGTGTGGGGGGTGGTGGGGGGAGGATTGTGCGGGGCGTAGCCGTTTAGCAAATATGCTTACAACAAGGACACAAACCATGTTTTTTTTTTCCTATAGTTGATGAGATTTGGATTGGAAGGATTTTTCCCCATCTCATATTTTTACTATTCAAAGTAGGCTAGATTTTAATTCATGTTAACACCTAAAAGGTTGATGAACTTGGTGCCTGTTAGGAAGTCCATGTACGTGTGTACCTATATCTCTGAATGGTATTTGCTTTACTTATCTCGGTAATTCTGTATTTTTTATTTTACTCGTAAATTTCAACTGCAAACTGGGCATGCACAGTTTTATTTATTGATTTTGTTGGTACTTGGTTCTTGTTGTTTTCAGGTACTTTCAGTTGTCGGGCTTCTGCAAGATGAAGTTGATCCAATGGTATCTGTGATGAAGGTAGAGAAGGCTCCATTAGAGTCATATGCCGATATTGGTGGACTAGATGCCCAAATACAGGAGATTAAGGAAGCTGTGGAGCTTCCACTTACTCATCCTGAATTATATGAGGATATTGGTATCAAGCCTCCTAAGGGGGTCATACTTTATGGAGAGCCAGGAACAGGAAAGACCTTGCTAGCAAAAGTATGTCTATTTCTTACTCCTTGTACTTGGAAAAGTTTTTTTTTTTTTTTGATGAAGGTAGAGAAGGCTCCATTAGAGTCATATGCCGATATTGGTGGACTAGATGCCCAAATACAGGAGATTAAGGAAGCTGTGGAGCTTCCACTTACTCATCCTGAATTATATGAGGATATTGGTATCAAGCCTCCTAAGGGGGTCATACTTTATGGAGAGCCAGGAACAGGAAAGACCTTGCTAGCAAAAGTATGTCTATTTCTTACTCCTTGTACTTGGAAAAAGTTTTTTTTTTTCATTCTCTAAACTATCCTGTTTTATAATAGTTTTAACCGTTCATATTAGCTGTATCGATGGCACAATTCCTTGTTTTTCAATGTTCACTAGGACAACCGAGTTTGTTATGGTTCTTTTTTTTTTTAAAACTAAATGAGAAGGATGCATGGCTTTCTTTGTCTATGTTGAAAAGGACAATCCATATTTCTACCATTTTTATTCAGCAATGATTGTTGTAATTTTATAATTTTTGAGTTGGACTCTTGTTCAGTCAGCATGCAACTGGTAAAGACCAATATTTGATGTTTACTGATAAGAAAATAAATGTCATATCTTGTGTGCTGATTGTTGTAATTTTATAATTTTAGAGTTGGACTTTTGTTCAGTCATCATGCCACTGGGAAAGAACAATATTTGATGTCTACTGATAAGAAAATAAATTCCATATCTTGTATGCACTTTGAAACATGGTTAATGCTAAGTCGTCCTTATATAAATAGATTAAGAGACTAGCAATGATATAAGCAGTGATAAAGTGCTATGAAACATAGCTTCAGACATCAATTTTTATGTGAATGGAAGGCTACGTTTTGTTATAAAGAATTGGTATATTTTTAATCATACTTAAATATTTGGAAGAAAAGTAGTCAAGGCTTAGGCGGCTCTTGGATTGTTAGATCTATTTGAAGCTCTTGTGACAGCTTGTTTGCAAACATTCTATTAAAGATTGGTTTCTTTAACTTCTGCAAGTGGTTATTTCCAATTAAAGAGTTTAGAATGAATAAGATATCTTTCAATTATCCGTGGCCAATACTGTAGTGTTTGATGTATATTTAAGATTTTTCGCTGGGTTGGTTGTGAATTTGTATTCTTTTTGAATTATGGAGTATTCATTGTAGTTTTGGTTCTTTGAGGATTTGTGATGTAATTTGCAGCATTATAATTTGAAACAGGTTGAATAGTTTTGTTTTGATCTATCTTTCAAGGTTTTCTTGATGTAGTCACAATTTTTTGGGTTTCCTTGAGTTCTTATTTGATGGATTGTGTTTTGGGTTTGTTGTGAATTTGTATTCTTTTTAAATTCTCGATTATACATTGTTGTTTTGATTTTTTAGAATTTGTAGTGCAGGAGAAGTTTTGTTTTGTAATGGAAACATAGAAATAAATTAACACTAGAGAAATAACTCTTAAAATAGAAAAATTTTTATTAATTACAAAAGTTCCTCTAAATATTACAAGTGAGTCTTTAAATAGACTTAGAAAACAATAATTTAGGAAAATAATTTAATGTTAGGAAATAACTAATTAGGAAATAAAATATTAATTAATTGGAAACATATATCATATAATAAGAAATAATTAATTAGGGAATTTTGTTCTGCATCAATCTCCTACATTTGAAAAAAACTCTTCAAGTTTTATAGTTGCAAAGAATTCATCCAGGAGAATATACTTTGTTTGTTGACGTTGGAAGATGTGAAACCAAAACGATCTTCTTATCGAGCCATTGAAACACAAAGATATTATTTTGTCCTCTATAAGTGGCATCAATGTCATAAAGCCATGGTCATGACAAGTATCCATATCCATCATATCACATCGCATGTGATTTCATCTTTATAACACGCTCTGATGGAGATCGAAAGCTTGCAAACTTAATGTACTCGAACTTCAGGTCCATTTTTAATCCACACAATTTTGTACGAGAAAGGATGTTCTTCCACCTGTAAATTCAGTCTTTACCAAAGCCTTGAAAATTATATTTTCTGTACTGCCACTGTCAATAATCACATTACAGACTTTGCCATCAATGGTTCATCGTGTTCAGAATATCTTGTGGCTTTAAGAGTTGTCTAGTGATTTCGAGGTAATCAAAAGTCGTTGGGGGACGTACACAACTTCCTCTCCCACATTCCCTTAAGCAAATTCGGCACCTGCATAAATATCTTCATCAAAATTGTGTTCGTCACCACCACTTTCTTCAATTAAATGAATTGGACGCTTGCTCGGACAATTATTTGAAAGATAGTCTAGTTGGTTGCAGCAAAAACATTTTTTGAGATTAGGACGCGCGTAAGGATTGTATTTCCTTCTTGCTGCTGACGGGTTTGAACTTGAGAATGAGATTGAACAACTGATGAAAAATTTCTACTGAGATTTTGTTCTTGAGTTTTTATTTAGAGAGTCGTCATACTGACTAATATCGTTGTGATCCGTAATAGTCGAATCCTTGGGAAAAATTGAGTCGTCTGGGGTTTGTCGTTGGAAATTATTTGACATACATGCTGATTTCTGCTAAATTGGCATCCTACTTTTATTGCCGTATTAACAGCATCTGTCATAGCCCCAATGAACTGAAGAGTCAATCGATCTTGAATAGTTAGTTTAAGGCTTCCAATATAGCGAACTATTAATTGAACTTCTATTTCAGATAAATTCACTCTCGCATTCAGGCAAAAAAATTCGTTTGTATACTCGTTGACTAAACGATTACCTTGACGAAAATTTTGATATTGCTGATATAAAAATTGTTCGTAATCGGGAGGGAGAAATCACCTTTGTGATAATCGCTTCATGTTGGGCCAAGTTCACACTCGCATTTTTCCTTGGCTCTGTCAATTAAATTGGAGTTGTTCCTACCACGCTGAAGCTCCGTCTTTTAATTTGTATGCCATAAGTTTGATCTGACTTGACACGCCAAGGGCCTGCCAAACTCGTGTTTCTACCCATACAAACCGTTAGACCTCCCGATGCTCGGCTAAGCCGAGGATACCTTATAATATACCAAAAGTTCTAAAGGCAAACGTAATCCAAATCACTTGAAAATTTAAGTGCAACTAATATTAAGAGTGATAAGAAACACTTTAAGTTTTTAGACCAAAAGAAGTTATGGAGATGAAGTTATGCAAGAAAACCCGAGGTTGGCCGATGACCAATATTTTGAGGCTCTCGGCTTGCTATTCTTTCGAAGGAAAGAAAAGTCAATATTTGGGAAACGGTTTTGGCCACTTTCTTTTGGTTTCCAACTCTTGAAAGAGTGGAGAGAAGGATGGTAATAAGAACTTTCAAGCAATCTTGAGCTTGGAGGTAATGGAGGTGCACTCTTATCGGGTGAGCATGCACCGACGCTTACCTTCGGTATTCAAACTGCCTTGGTTTCTCTAAAGGAAGCAACAATTATTTCATTCAACAATAACCATTTACAAACACCAATAGCTATGTTTATATAGACCTAAGGTGGCTGGAGGGTTTTGGTTCAAAGTAGCTTCCTAAAGAGCGGTTATGGCTAGTCAATGGTGGCTGCACTTGTGTTGCTTGGATGACTGGGATTCTTGCCACCAAATTTGATCCAAAGGTCAGCGTTTGCCATGTCATCTATCCAGGTGATATTCAGCTTGGTTACTTCTAGCAAGTGTCCTTAAAATGCAGCAAAAGGTTCGACGAAAAGGGGCAGTGGTCCCTACTATTTTGGCGTGCGCTCGGCTGCTTCCTTTAGGCGCGGTTTCTTTCCATGCATGCATGGATTTGTAACTTTGTGTTCAACCGATCCAAACCCATCTGATCTTATCATACATCTATCCATAATTCCTAATGATGCACGCAATTAGTAATATTACATAGAGGCCAATGTTTGCCAATAAAATACAATGAAACATAAAACTAAAGTGTTTGGTTACAAAGTGATTTTTAGGGAAGACAAATTCTCTTTTCTGGATCTTCCAACTTTGATTCCCATGTGAGCACATGCAAAGGTTGTTCCATGTCTTTTGTGCTTAGCTCCCAATCCAAGTATTCAAAAATTTCATCGAATTTATCATCATCTGCAAAAGAATTAAACTTATTAGTAAATAGGTTGTTAGATAAAGATTGAGCATTTGTTTGAAATCGAGTGATGACCCTCTAAGGCATGTCATGACTTTTCTCGACAATATTCAAATAATCGAAAAAGTTTTCAACAACATGGACCCAATCAAGAAAATCTTCGATATATAATCGATCATCAAAAGTTGGCAAATCCATTTTCATTTTGAAATCATGAGTATCCGGCCTTTAAATAAAACTTCGATCGTTGCGAAGATTTTCTCCTTCGTCCGACAAGTAATTAATTCTTCGCGGTTGTCTTCGATGAAAACCTCCATGTTGTTGACGTTCGGGATAATTATTAACCCGATCTAACAGAAAAATAACATTATGTTCGTTAGGGTTTTGAGGTTAATTGTTCGAAACCCTAGTTGCTTTGCTGGAAAATTCATTGCTAGAGTCGAGTTCGCTTCTGTCACTGGCCAGAAACTCTTGCCGGCCTTCGGCGATGTTGAGGTGGCCTTGAATAGGTTGTTTTCACAGTTGATAAGTGAGAAGTCTAGTGATTTCGTGAGCTGTTGAGTCGTGAAATGGAAGTCGCGAGTTCTGTTCGGCGATGCTCACGTCGCCTTTGTTCCTTGTCAGGATTGAGGGACAACACTCGACGTTCGTTGAACGCCTTTGGAAACGGCAGAGCGCGATTTGCCTCTGTCTAGGCGTCCCTGGTTGCTGCTTGGCCAAGTTCCAGGTCGGGGGAGGTTCCCCTGTGGTTGCCGATCGCTTCTAATGGCCATGGCTGGCAGCTCTAGTTGGTAGCCGGCGGCTACAAAAACCCTAGAGCTATGGTTTGCTTCTTCCACCAGATTCAGGTTTCGTTGTGTTTTTCTGTTCTCTCTCCTCTGTTGCCCGTCATATTCTCGGTTTTCGTCTGATTCGCTATAATCAAATTTTTTAGCCCTTTGATTTTGTCGTTCCTCAACAATCGTTGCAGTCAAAATCTGCAGAAGATTGAGAAGAGTTTTGTGAATTTCATTGAACTTTCTTTCAAATCGTTGTTCCATGGCTTCAACTCGTTGTTCGAGAATTTCCCGTCGTCGACTTGTTTTCTACTAGAATCTTTGTCAGCCATCAAATCGAGGTCAAAATCGTTGCTCTGATACCGATTTAGTATGGCAGAAGTTTTGTTTCGTAATTGAAACAGAAAAATAAAATCTCTTTAAAGTGAAATAACTCTCAAAATAAGGAAATAATTTAATATTAGAAAATAAAATATTAATTAATTGGAAACAAATATAATATAATAAGAAATAATTAATTAGGTAATCTTTTGTCCTGCATCAATTTGTGATGTAATTTGCAACATTATAATTTTGAACAGGCTGAATAGCTTTGTTTTGATCCATCTTTCAAGGTTTTCTTGATGGAGTCACAAAATTTGGGGTTTCCTTGGGTTCTTATTTGATGGACTGTGTTTCGGGTTGGTTGTGAATTTGTATTCTTTTTAAATTCTTGAGTATACATTGTAGTTTTGGTTCTTTGAGGATTTGTGATGTAATTTGCAACATTATAATTTTAAACAGGTTGAATAGCTTTGTTTTTGATTCATCTTTCGAGGTTTTCTTGATGGAGCAAAATTTTGGGTTTCCTTGAGTTCTGATTTGTGATTTGATGGACTGTGTTTCTTCTTCCCCCAGTGACCAGCCTTTCGGCAGAGAAACCTGTACCACCGAGATACAAAACACGACATAAAAAAACAGCCACCACACAACACACACATCACAAGTCTGGAAACTGCAGACTCGAAATTCATAAAACAAGGAGATGTCAACAGTATATTCTAGTCATAAAAGAGAAAACATATTCTTCTCCTCTCTCTCCCTCTGCTAATTCTGAAACACCTTCAACTATCCTCCAACCAACCTGTTAGAAATCACTAAACGTCCACCACTACATAACACATTCTTAATAACACTATTTCGCTCTTCTCTTGTAATATTTACTAAACAACCTTTAACTGAATGCGCTGGGCCATCATTATTTCTGTTGGATTTTGTTTCTGGCAATTTGAAAGACTTTACCCCCAACCTTGATTCCTGTGCTAATTATTAGACTTGAAAAAATTAGTGCACCAGATTCTTGACTAGATCAGATGCCTTACTATATAGATGTCCTAAGTCATCCAAACTGTCATTTTTTCTAGTAAATTTATATTGAAGTATTATATATTGCCATTCTCTATATATTAGTTTGGCTTGCCATTAACTGATTAAATCGAAAGCTTCATTTCTATTCTTTCAGGCAGTAGCAAATTCAACATCAGCAACTTTCTTGCGTGTTGTTGGTAGTGAGCTAATCCAAAAATATCTTGGAGATGGTCCAAAACTAGTGAGGGAACTTTTCAGAGTTGCCGATGACCTCTCACCTTCTATTGTATTCATTGATGAAATAGACGCAGTTGGAACAAAAAGGTGAGTCCATTAATATTAACAGCCACTGACCCAGATTAGGATGAATGTTTTCCAGCATTTTCTTATTGTTGTGTCTACAGGTATGATGCCCACTCTGGAGGGGAACGTGAAATTCAACGGACCATGTTGGAATTGCTTAACCAGTTGGATGGTTTTGATTCAAGAGGAGATGTAAAAGTGATTCTCGCTACAAACAAAATCGAAACTCTAGATCCAGCTTTGCTTCGTCCTGGTCGAATTGATCGAAAAATCGAGTTCCCTCTGCCAGATATTAAAACAAGAAGGCGCATTTTCCAGGTTGTGTGATATTCTGACATTATTTACCCTGAAGTAGCAGCATAATGAATGTGATCCTTACTTCTTTTACACAAAACAAAAATTTGTATCGTAGAAAGCTTAAATAGGAATTTCTCTAAGAAGAGAAAAAAAAATAATCCGGAGAAAATAATTCATTTTCAATTGACAAAAGTTCAAACTTAATTCCATCCCCTGCTCCTCCCAATGATGGGATGTAACATAAAAAAGCCTAGGATTCCAATCAAAGCAAAAGGCGGCAATTGTCATTCCTTCTCGAAGACTTCATTTTCTATTTTTATATTTTGGATATCAAGTGCTTTTTTTGATAATCAACATTTTGAAAGGCATATGGAATCTTTTGCTTGCAGATTCATACATCGAGAATGACATTGGCAGATGATGTCAATTTAGAAGAATTTGTTATGACAAAAGATGAATTCTCTGGTGCGGATATAAAGGCAATATGCACTGAAGCTGGGCTGCTTGCTTTGAGAGAACGACGAATGAAGGTAAGCTGTTTTAGAAGAAATATCCTGTCATTGTTAGTACATTTTCTGTTTTGGCATTTGGGATGAAATTTGTATACTGCCTCGTTAGAGTAATATGCTCTAACAATTTTCTACCTTTGGGAATCCTGCCAGACACATTTATTAGCAAAGCCTAAAAGGAAAATCCATAGTTTTCAAACTTATCAGGATAAGGCATCTTGTATCCGTAACTTCATTAAAACTTTAAACCTCGAACAAATCTCAAGTCTTCATTTCTGAACTACATCTCCTCAAAAAATCGGTAAAAAGCTTAAGGTTTTTCTTCATACTGACCTGTACACAATCCTTGTACGAAAACATTCTTGCGATAGAGTTGCATGTTTTTTCGTAACAAATGAATGTTTTAAGGGTTGAAACATTTGCATTTTTCAAACATGTTGAAATTGTTTTGTAAGTTTAATTTTAATATGCCTTCAATGGCTGGCCGTAATTTCCGGTCACCACGGGTAGGACAGTTAGCTGTGTCTTTCTTTTTAACTTCAGGTGGACTATTATGTATACATGATGTGTTTGCTTAATTGAAGTTAATTGGAATGTGGATTTCAAACAGTTTTTTACCCTGTCTTTACTGTGAATTGTAGTCCAAAGTTATTGTTTGCCTTGCCTTCTTCTCCCGGAAAAGTTAGCCGCTTCTTATCATCTAAGCTGGTGTTAATGGATGTTTAATCATGTGTTTCAGGTGACACATGTAGACTTCAAGAAGGCAAAGGAGAAGGTAATGTTCAAGAAGAAAGAAGGGGTTCCAGAAGGCCTTTATATGTGAGAGTTGTTAAAACTCTGTTCTGGACAGTATTTCTACAATGGCTTGTTTCTCCTAGTGTTTTCTGGGGCTGGCCTGCTTTCACTCTCAATACCTTTGCCTCACTAAATTTGCAATTTTTTTGTCAAGTTAAAGTACACTTAATGACTCCAATACATTTGTTTTTTTATTGATTTTGACGAAGATTGAAATCATCAGCTGATTATACATCGCATGTTTGGTTGGTATCGTGCTTCATTATTGTTGAAGATTTATGCTATTAGTACGTCAGAAGATCCGTCCTAAAGTCGTGGAATGCTCGAAGATTTGTTCATTATTTATGTTGAGATTAAATTTGGAGAATGTGGGTCAACTTGAGTCTGCTTTTTCAACGTTGTTTTCTTTTGCCCCCAGTGACCTTATTCTCAAGTTCAAAGTTTGGATTCTGATCTTCATATCATTCAAGGATTCCCAGGAGGCCTCTTCCTCCAATTTGTTACTCCAATCCACTAGAATTTAAGCCATTCCCTGCACCCATTTGCTACAGGCCTGACACTTTTGCTTCCAAATCAACTGGAGCTGTAAAGAAGGCATGGTTGCCCACTACGTTATAGTTGCTGATCACTGGATGAAATGCAGGTTGTACCTCCTTGAAATGTAATCAAAGGTGGGGGGATCTTTATGGTACAATACTGAAATGGGGTGGTGTTGGTCCAAGTGTGAAATGGAGTGTTGTACCTGTATTTCGCCCACAATGTCTACTTAACCCGTTGTTTTGGTTTGGAGATGCGGATCAACAAAGATATGTTTCCAAACATGATTGACAACTTCTGATTGTCCGGTCAATTAGGGTGATATGCACTACTATGCTTCAAGGAAGTACCATTTAATTTGAAATGTCATGCAAAAATATAATTGTAAATACTTTATCTCGATTTGAATCTGCAGGTTTAGATAATCCCGCATGATTTGATGATGGAATTCACGAAAGTTTCTGCACTAACGACACTGAAAATGGATGGTTTAACACAATAAATTCACATATTTACTCAAATGATCAACCAATGCAAAAATTGTTTTCCACCCGTGCGAAAGAGGGGGACCTTCAATGAAATCCATAGATATATCATCCTAAACTTGTTCGGGAATGGGCAATGGCTGGTGAAGACCTGCTAGTATGAGAAATGTAAATACTAAATATGAAATTGTTTGCAGGACATGAAGAAATTGGTTAATAAACAGAGGAGACAATTGAGTCTTTCAAAATTTCTCATTATATTATAACTCTTGTTTTCATCCATATTCTCCATCAACTCTTCTGGGTTGCTCTCAATGTAGTCAATTTGTTGGATATAATAATTTGTAACGATGCAACTGTTAAATATTTGTAACGATATGTGTGTAATATTTTTTATTAGATTATCTCAAATAATTTTTTTTCTAAATATATGTCATTTATGTATTAATAAAATAATTTTATTAATTAAATGACCAATTATTATATTTTTATATTATAATGATAAATAATCATTATAGTTTTAATAACTTATTTTTTTTTAAAAAAAATATATATTACATTCATATAAATTGAAAACATTAATATATGTTCGGTTCGTTAGACTTGATTAGTTAAGGTTCGCTAGACTCATTGAGTCGGCTCGTTTAATATTAGCTCGCAAGTCAGCTTGGTATGCATTTTTTTTGGTCCCGTACGTTACGCTGAGTTCATTAAACTCGGTAGGCTCGGTGAGTCAGATTTTTTCAGTTTCAACTCGACTTGGCTCGGCCGACTAGAGCACAAACAGACCAAATCTTTGACTTTAGACTTGAAATTTGGACATAATCTTCCTCTGCGAATGATAATGAACGCCTCCATATTTTAGTGACTAAAATCCTTAAGGAGTAGATGTTATGTTGTTGCAAAGAAGACCACTTCTTGAGAGAAATAGGAAGAGAACAATAAGACAGAAATCCACTTAACAAAAACAATAGATTCAATAAAACACAACAATCTCTTGGATGAAACTAACAAGAAACCATCAGCAACAATGGGGAGAAAACTCCCACCTTTTGAACAAGAATGTCTCAATGTTTTCTAACTACCTAGATAGCAGGTCTTAAGGGAGACTCAAATACCTCTCCTAAAAGCTCGGGTTCCCTTACAAATAAACAACCAAAATAACAACAATAATCGACCAAAACAAATCGGCCCCAAAAGTACATGCTCGGTTTATACAAAATCGAGCACCAAAATATACCTAGTACAAACATTTTGAAATTTCAAATATAAATCCCAAACAATAATCTAGTATTGATAATCAGCAAGTAAAAAATATAAACACTACTTGGCTTGATGAATGCTTAGGTGGTGTCCTCAAATGATGTTGCAAATTGGATTGCATGTAGAATCGAACTCATCTTGTTGATCCATTGAATCAAGTGTTTTGGTTGCTCCATGTCTTTTGTGAGGTTTTTCCTCCAAGTTGTCATGAAATGAACACCCGCAAAATGAATAAATAAGTTAGAGAGCCTCATGGCTCGGGATCTTGTGTGGGGCCCTCGTAGCACATTAATAAACGGACAAGAGACAATGGTACTTTCCAAATTTGAGTGTATTTCTAAGTTCCCACTCACTAAGAATCTTCTGTGAATTGAAGTGACATCAAAATTTGCTGGTAGAGAAGTGAAAGTGAGATAGTTGGCCGTGTGCAAGTTGAGCCGGAAAAATGGTACTATGTTTTATACCTATTATTAAATAGTTGTAAACATGATATTTTTTTAATTCTTAAATGTAAAAAGTCAAAACTATTTGTCACTGTTATTCATGCATGTTTATCAAAAATTGGATAAAGCGAACAAAAAAAATGAAAGACACAGCTGAGTGAAATGTCAGAAAGTCAAGAAGTTAACAAACCACTAATAAAGCCGTGGCATTTTCCAATTTTAGGCCACGACGTTCTCATTTGAAAATTTAGAAAGTAGCCGTCATTTGCAATTATGCTACGACGTTCCATGACCAAAAGACACGGCGTTTCATTTATGCCTCGACATTATTCTTACTATGTTGCGGAGTTTTATCGTTCTTACATGGAAATTCATTTTCGTAATCTTTCAAAAACATGATGCATGACATACAAAATCATTCCCCAAATACATAACCCTACTGTTTTGTGATGTAGGCCCGAAGGCACATGCATACTTTACTTACCTGGTCCTCTGGATGGTTTGGTTGAAATCTCCTCCGGGAATTAGCTCGAACCTAAATCCATAAACCGATCATTAATTAAACCTTCACTAAACTTCATCCTATTCAACCAGAGACCTAAGGAAACTAATTGAGAACTCTGGTCATAATGCATTCCCGATACCGCACTAAACTAAAACTGACACTCATCTATAGCATCCTCGAAACCCTCGCATTGGACTCCCTCGGCTATCTAACTGCCAAAATATAAGAAATGAGGAAAAATTACTTAGATAGGAGAAGAGTCTGGTGGAAGATTCGTCGAGAGCTCCGCTGAGCTAGAGCTGGACACCGAAAAGGAATAAATGATGAAACAGTGGCGGTTACAGTGCATAAATCTCTAAACCCCTTCCCTTAAATAGGTCATCTACTTTTAAATTGTCATATTTACATAAATGCCCTCGCTTAGTCACTCATTAACCTAACCTAATAACTCTCCCAATTCTTCCATGAAATTGCACATCATTAATTGATAAGTTAAATTCGGTTTAATTGAAACCGGGTGCTACATCATTCCTTACCATGCCATTTCATGTAAAATCATTTTCGCATACTTTCAAAAATATGATGCATGACATAAAAATATTCAAACACACATAATCCTACTGTTTTGTGATGTAGGCTCGAAGTCACAAGCAAACTTCACTTACCTGGCTCTCCTGGAAATGCTCGGTTTCAGACTACTTCAGAAGTTTTGTTCACCTAAGTCATAAAACAGAATATTAATCAGATTTCTATTAAGCCTCATTCTAATATATCCAGAAATCTAGGGAAACTAGTTTGGAAGTTTAGTTCATAGTACATCTTCGATTTACCACAAAACCCGGACTAGCTTACCCATACGGCATTCATAAAACTTACATTTATACTCTCTCTAATCATCGATAGCTACCAGTACAGCAAGAAATCGAAATAGGGCTCACCTAGTTCGGAGAAGATTCGAGTAGAAGAATCGCCTGGAGAGCTCTGCTGCTTGAGCTGAAGACCGAAAGAGAGAAAATAGGGAATAGTGGCGGCTACAGTGCATTAAACCCAAACTTCTTTCTTTAAATACGTTATCCACTTTTAAATTTCCAATTACACTTATGCCCTTGCCTAGTCATCCACTAACCCTACATTTATTATTGCCATTTAAAGTGTACCATTAATTAAAAGAATAGAGAATTAATCCGATAGAACCGGGTGTTACAGACAATGTCCCTTCTCAGTAGTATAGTTTAAATTTTGTATTTTATTTTCTGTACTATATTTGTCGTCTGTAAATTTGATGTACTTTAATTTTATTTCTTGATGTATAGTATTTGTACTGGAATCTAGCTGTTAGGTATATATTTGTGATTTGAATTTGCAGGAACTATGTGAAGATAACTATGGAGGAGTCATAAAACAAACGAACTCTGTCTATTTTTTTAATTTTTTTAGATAAGCTGAAATAAATAAATAATTGTAAGGAAACAGATTTTACCGTAGCAAGATATCAATCAGAATCAATCCCATTTTATAGAAATACCAAACGATATTGGACTTACTTGAAAATTCGATCGCATGTTCACCATACCATGTGAAGATAATCTGGAAATTTTTGAGATTTTCTAACATTTGTACAATTTATTGTCATTTTATTTGTTGTCTGTAAATTTGATGTACTTTAATTTTATTTCTTGATGTATATTATTTGTACTGGAATCTAGCTGTTAGGTATATATTTGTGATTTGAATTTGCAGGAACTATGTGAAGATAACTATGGAGGAGTCATAAAACAAACGAAACTCTGTCTATTTTTTTAATTTTTTTTAGATAAGCTGAAATAAATAAATAATTGTAAGGAAAAAGATTTTACCGTAGCAAGATATAATCAGAATCAATCCATTTTTGGAAGGAAAAGAATTAACCGTAACAAGATACACGACATGCTGGATTCACATTCTTCAAATAATCAGAATCAAAAAAATGGAAACTCTGACCAATTTTTCAACTTTTTTTCACTAAATTACATATTATAAAAAATTAATTTTATAGAAATACCAAACGATATTGGACTTACTTGAAAATTCGATCGCATGTTCACCATACCATGTGAAGATAATCTGGAAATTTTTGAGATTTTCTAACATTTGTACAATTTATTGTCATTTTATTTGTTGTCTGTAAATTTGATGTACTTTAATTTTATGTCTTGATGTATATTATTTGTATTGGAATATACCTGTTGGCGTACATATGCCAGAGGCAGTAGCGGTGTTTAGTGTGTTCTAATTCATCTGACACAGCCTTCAGCAAACTCTAATATTTGAAAGAAAAACATAGTCAGCATAAAACAATATGACGTGGACATTACTGATCAAATAATTCCTAGGAAAGACTGTACTGGACAATCTTCTAGACAGAATTACCTTTACAAGTAAATTCCTAGGAAAGGTTGGAGGGATCACAAACGGTCCCACTTAAACCACGTCCATGTCTCCGTGGACTCTTTTTTGACGTTGGCAACAGTAACGAGATATATTTCATCGTTGCCATCAATACTGACGGCTATGAGTAATTGACCGGTATATGAGCCATTCAAATGACAACCATCCAAATAGATAACAGGGCGACCGTACTGCAGCAAACTTGCCTTGCAAGCAGCCATGCACACATACATTCTTTGGCATACTAATGAATCATCCCTCATCTCGCAAATGTATTTTTAATGTGCTACCTGAATTTGATCTACATATTTCTGCTGCGTACGACCAGATTAGCTTGTACCGTTCGTCGTTCTTGCTTTTATTAAATGTTCGAGCAACATTTCTTGCTCTTATAGCCAGACTGAGTGTAATGTTGACGGTCAAATCTGTAACGACCTCTTTTTCCCAGTAAGATATTATCCGCTCTGGGGATTGGGTCGTAGCCCAATATTCTCCCATCACGGCTTTGTTTGGCGAGGACTTCCCAGTCGGTCACCCAACCTGGTACTACTCTCGCCGAAGCACTTTTAACTTCGGAGTTCTTATGGGATCCGTTGTCAATTGTGCTCCAAAACGCGTCTTACTATCTTGGGAGGGTTTCCTTACATATATTTCATTTCCATATACTTTCCCAAGCGATGTGGGATTGTGACGACCCCCTCTCTTACGACCCGAGATTTGCCTATACTCGAGTCCGGGATTCGTCTACACTCGGCTTAGGTCCCGAGGTTTGCCCCGCAACTCGAGATTTTTCCCGCAGTCATTCTCATACGTACACATCCGTGTCATCACAATCACCCCCCTCGGGAACCCAACGTCCTCGTTGGCCACATTTTCGGTTGGGTACAGGCTATGATACCATTTGTAATGACCCATTTTTCCCAATAAGATATTTTCCGCTCTGGGGATTGGGTCGTAGCCCAATATCCTCCCCTCACGGCTTTATTTGGTGAGGACTTCCCAATCGGTCACCCAACCTGGTACTACTCTCGCCAAAACACTTTTAACTTCGGAGTTCTTATGGGATCCGTTGTCTATTGTGCTCCAAAACGCGTCTTACTATCTTGGGAAGGTTTCCTTACATATGTTTCATTTCCATATACTTCCCCAAGCAATGTGGGATTGTGACGACCCCCTCTCTTACGACCCGAGATTTGTCTATACTCGAGTCCGGGATCCGCCTACACTCGGCTTAGGTCCCAAGGTTTGCCCCGCAACTCAAGGTTTGCCCCGCAGTCATACTCATACGTACACATCCAGGTCATCACAAAATCTTTCATCACTGTCTCGATAATGGAAGAAATTTTTCATGTACGTGACTTTTGAACCTGTCAAGATAATGATTTGCCACTCATGTTGCTCTAGCATGTCGATTCTCAATTTTCCTCAAACAGCAGTAAGAATCGGTCAAACTCTTTATTTGAAATGTATGCTTGTCTTGCATCTTAGAAGCATGCAATCGCCACTCACACCTGTCTTCACACTCAGCTGTCAGTTGCTGATTTTCACTTTTGGTGAATTTTATCCCATAGTCATTTTTCAAAAACTACTCGACTATTTTCGCTCTAATTTTCTTTAAATAACTATATTTTTCTCTAAAAAAAAACCCATTCGAGATTTCTTCTTTTATAGGTATGCTTTCCACCTTATCATCCCCCGAACCGACCGGTGTTCAAAATTCATCGTCTAGAGTTTTGGAGGTCGAATACACCTCTATTTCTTCATTTTCATGCAAGTGATCGAATGCTGAAAGATCACCATATGCAAGCGTGTTGTACGAATACAAATTGATATTGACATCACAAGTTGTTGTCTCGTCTAAATCAACCGATCGACTTGAATCAGAATTCATCGTCGTCGTTAATACAGAGAAAATTTGTAGGTGCAAGAAAACATTTGCAAGGTTTTAGAGTTTTAAGAAGGTGTGGAATGAGAGTGGAGGGCTGATCTCTTTAAATAACTAAGGAGATCGGCCCCTCGTTCTCAGGAGAACGGCCCCCCGTTCTACGACCCGTGATCAATTGTTGATCTCGGGTCATAGATGTAACGTCCCTAATACTGTACCCATTTTTCCGTACATATTTTTTTATGCCAATAAACTTTAAGCTTAACATTTAAGCGGAAATAAAACTTGTTAAATCGGAATCGAAGTTCGTTTTAGAAAATCGTTTAAAACTAATTCTAAATCATTAAATAGAACTTCAAACTAATTAATTAAAACTTAAAATATTTTAATAAAACAATAAAAATTAAATCAGAAACTGGGAGGGCAGAATCGACATTTTTCGAGGAAAGAGAGCGGCGATCGACCGCTGCCAGCGATCGATCCTAGAAATCGATCGCTGCAGCGATCCAAGCCACATACCTCTCTGGAATCCGAAATTCCAGAGAGTAAATTTCAACTTTTTCATAAAATTTTCATCCCTTTACACTTCTCATTATGCACCCTAATTAAACGATCTAAACCCACTACCAACTTTCATAAAAACGAACTGCATTGATATGTTTAAAAGTTGTCAAATCCTCCTGTTTTAAATTCCAAACAGTTCAAATGAAACATTTCAAAAACACAGTTTATAAAACAGGTTTTCAAGTACGTTTAAAACCTCAAAACATGAACCTAACATCTAGCCAGATCCAAGCATCCTAATATGTTCTACTTTACACATATTATGTCCAAAAATAACCCAGTACTCTCAAAACACGTACATACATCCCCACGGGTCATAACGCACCGACTGCTCAGCACACTCCCACGGGGCATTCTCCATCAACTGCATCATACTTCAGGAGGAGGAACGTCGTCCTCACCTGGTTCAATGTCACCTACAACATCACCTACACCATACAGACACACTATGAGCTAAAGGCTCAGTAAATTCTACGTAAATACAGATGCGTGCAGTGCATATGGAGTTCAGAAATCATGCATAACATACAGATCGTGGCAGACAGAATATCACCGAGATCTCATCCCCTTAACTGGAGAGAGCCCATCCAGCGGTCGGACTACTCTTTCCAGCTAGAGGAGGGGGTACACGCTTGCAACACGTACAGCCGTGCCTGAGCCTCACCTCGCGTGACCAGATAACAGATTACATATTTTATTACATTACACGAGATGTGGTATTGGTCAGACCCTTAAATCGGTCCACACAATAGATCAATAGCCCCCACTTTTTGGGCCACATCGGTTTTCTGAAAACATCGTGCGGAAATTCATTTTCATGCTTAGTTAAAATACGTGATGCATGAACAGTTATAAGCATAAAATAAACAACCAACATGCATACCATCAAGACGAATAAAAGCGTAACCTAATAAGCGATTAGCCTAACTACCCAACCAAAGCAATTTAAACACACAATACTCAAGATCCTCGACGCGACATCGAAGTACGGTGTAGGCCAATCGGCCAGAGTAAGTCAGGAGAACTTACCTTGTACGCGCTGGACTTCGAGCTCTGCCCACGAGAGTCGTTCACCTAAGGCAATTTAGAATAATCGACGTTAAAATGAGTTTAAGCTTCTAAACGTCCAAATTGACAAAACCTTAACTAAAGAAATTTCCTAAAGCTTTAATCCAATTTATTGAGCTATTTTATCGAGCAATACACGCTCGGCAACTCGAATCCCAAATTATGAGTTTTCCCTAAATCTCGAAATTTCTCGAATTTTAACATTTTCCACAAATTAATCTCGTTTCGTCCAATAACGCTCAATAAGTTCTATACGTTCATAAACTACGATAACCTATTGATTTTTAAACCCGAAATTGAATTTTTAACCTAAACCCTAACGAAACCCTAACGTTAAATCGGCCCGAAAATTGAAAACTAACGCTCTAGAATCATAGATCCATACCTAGGGTTGTGAGAGGAGGAAAAAGCACGGAAGAAACTAGTCGATCGGAGGAGAAATCAGAGGTCGGCGTGCAGAATCGCGTGAAGGAGGAATCGCCAAAGCTCTCTGGCGATTCACGAAGCAGAGAAGAAAATGAGGAAGAAAAGAAAGTTTCGGTTGTTTTATAAATTTGATTTGGCAATTTATCGTTTTGCCCTTCCTTTGATTTTCTATTTGTTTCGTCCTTCGTTTCCTCAATTGGCTAACTATTCGGTTTCTCCAAATCTCCTTATTTCACCAATAAGTCCAACTTATTATTTGAGATTTATTAAAACTTTCCGTTCGCAAATCGGACCACGTTTACTATTTTTACTAAAACGTCATTTATATTACGAGAAACGTAATTACTCGGAATTAAGCATTACTACTCCGAAAATTCTCATAATTTCCTTAAAATTCCTATTAATAATTAAGATTCTAATGACGCTTTCTTTTCGTAAAACGGGTTTGATTTAACATATTTACAAAAATGCCATCATATAATATAATATTAATATCCCGTGAAGCCGGGTATTATAATAGAACAAGGGGCCGTGTGCCAGACTTGGTCCCCACATTCTCTGACCCGTGATTGATAATTGATCACGGGCCATAGGGGGTCGCGCTCAGGACAAGGCCCCCCATTTAAAATTTGTCTGTAACACGTGCGTTGTAAGTGTTACACGGGGGGCCGAGCTAAATATAACAGCCCCCCGTTCTCTACGGGGTTCGACGCGGGGGAGTAGAACTCCCTATGCACGTGCGTTGCACGTGTAGAGCAGGAGGGAGGGAGGGCACCTAAAATAAATGACCCCCTGTGTTTTATGCATCATGTGCAATCATTATGAAAGTTGTATGCTTAATGAAATTGTTTGACTAGTTTCTTGTAGGAAAATATGGAAAATAATTAACTAACTAATTTGGTAAAATTTTAGAAAATTTCAATAAATAATATTGAAACTACTTGATTGATCTAATTACATGTGTAATGAGTTAAAAAGAGGAATGAATAATTAAACTGATAGTTGAGGGGAAGTTGAAATCCTAGATTTTTAATTGATTGAATTAGATATAAAACGTTTTGATTTTTATTGTATTTAGTGAGTTAGATTATAAAAACAATCTTTTGATTGATTAAATAAATCTTAAGTGATCAAAGTTCGGTACTTAACTTACTAATTCTCTATGGGACGAAATTTGGATATTTAAATTTGTATTACTTGCAACATTGAGACGTATGGTTGCATGAATAAAATTGACAATAAGTTTTTAACATCGTTGTCGAGAAATTAATTTTTAATTATTTTAATATCGAGAAATTAATTTTTAATTATTTTAATATCGGGTCGGGTTCACTAATAGGCTTTCAGGTTCGGTTCAGGTGGAAGTCAAACCCGAACCGAACCAAAAAACCGAACCCTGAAGCTTGCACAAATATTTGGGCTTAGGGTGTCGGGATTGGAACTCGGGATTTTAGGTTTAGGGCTGACGACTCCTCGGCGACAGACGACTCCTCGGCGACAGACGACTCCTCGGCGACAGACGACTCCTCGGCGACAGACGACTCCTCGGCGACAGACGACTCCTCGGCGACAGACGACTCCTCGGCGACAGACGACTCCTCGGCGACAGACGACTCCTCGGCGACAGACGACTCCTCGGCGACAGACGACTCCTCGGCGACAGACGACTCCTCGGCGACAGACGACTCCTCGGCGACAGACGACTCCTCGGCGACAGACGACTCCTCGGCGACAGACGACTCCTCGGCGACAGACGACTCCTCGGCGACAGACGACTCCTCGGCGACAGACGACTCCTCGGCGACAGACGACTCCTCGGCGACAGACGACTCCTCGGCGACAGACGACTCCTCGGCGACAGACGACTCCTCGGCGACAGACGACTCCTCGGCGACAGACGACTCCTCGGCGACAGACGACTCCTCGGCGACAGACGACTCCTCGGCGACAGACGACTCCTCGGCGACAGACGACTCCTCGGCGACAGACGACTCCTCGGCGACAGACGACTCCTCGGCGACAGACGACTCCTCGGCGACAGACGACTCCTCGGCGACAGACGACTCCTCGGCGACAGACGACTCCTCGGCGACAGACGACTCCTCGGCGACAGACGACTCCTCGGCGACAGACGACTCCTCGGCGACAGACGACTCCTCGGCGACAGACGACTCCTCGGCGACAGACGACTCCTCGGCGACAGACGACTCCTCGGCGACAGACGACTCCTCGGCGACAGACGACTCCTCGGCGACAGACGACTCCTCGGCGACAGACGACTCCTCGGCGACAGACGACTCCTCGGCGACAGACGACTCCTCGGCGACAGACGACTCCTCGGCGACAGACGACTCCTCGGCGACAGACGACTCCTCGGCGACAGACGACTCCTCGGCGACAGACGACTCCTCGGCGACAGACGACTCCTCGGCGACAGACGACTCCTCGGCGACAGACGACTCCTCGGCGACAGACGACTCCTCGGCGACAGACGACTCCTCGGCGACAGACGACTCCTCGGCGACAGACGACTCCTCGGCGACAGACGACTCCTCGGCGACAGACGACTCCTCGGCGACAGACGACTCCTCGGCGACAGACGACTCCTCGGCGACAGACGACTCCTCGGCGACAGACGACTCCTCGGCGACAGACGACTCCTCGGCGACAGACGACTCCTCGGCGACAGACGACTCCTCGGCGACAGACGACTCCTCGGCGACAGACGACTCCTCGGCGACAGACGACTCCTCGGCGACAGACGACTCCTCGGCGACAGACGACTCCTCGGCGACAGACGACTCCTCGGCGACAGACGACTCCTCGGCGACAGACGACTCCTCGGCGACAGACGACTCCTCGGCGACAGACGACTCCTCGGCGACAGACGACTCCTCGGCGACAGACGACTCCTCGGCGACAGACGACTCCTCGGCGACAGACGACTCCTCGGCGACAGACGACTCCTCGGCGACAGACGACCGACGAGACGACTCCTCGGCGCTCCTGCGGCAGCGACTCCTCGACGGCTCCTTGGTGCTCCAGCGTGCTACATACGACAAGTATAGAGCAGGTATTCATAGAGATCAAAAAGTCTACAGGAAGATCTGTTTTTTGTTATATTATATAGTTTGTGATCAGAAAATAAGATTCGTAGACCTACTAATCAGTAATCACCGTGAAGAAATTATTTAACTGTTTCGTAGAATTCTTCTGTTACCTTCAAACATTAAGTTTACTTGTTCATCAAGCTCTGTAAAGCTTTCTGGTTTAGGTTAAGTTTTCGTCAGCATATTGCAGAAAACACCAACTCCTCAACCCTTCTCTTTCACCGTGAAGAAATTACTTAACTATATGTGTAATGTGTTTATAATTTTTTATTTATGTACTAGTATAAATTAGGGCTGATGTCATGTGGGAGACTCTTCAAAATTGTTGATCGAGAGCATTGTTTGCTGTTTAAAATTATAGGGTGTTTATTTATGTAATTGTTGCTTGCTGTGAGTCTGACTATTGATTGTGACATATTTGTGATATTTGATATAAAATTACTGAATTAGAGTATAAAAATCTGTCATATTTGCTATAGAATAATAAAATTGTTTGAATTTGTTTCGTTAATTGAATGATGAATATGATTGTTGTTAATTATTTTTTTAGGATGGAAACTAATGTGAATGATAGTAATCCGAAGAAAAGAAGTAGATCCAATGCTTGAGATAACTTCACTTTGGATGAAAATTGTGATGAAAATGTACCTAAAGCTAGTTGTAACCACTCTGGTCAGTTATATGCATGTCATTCTGTACGAAATGGTACTTCAAATATGACCAGACATTTAAAGGTGTGTAAAAAGTATTTGTCACAATTGGATGTCAAACAAACAACATTGTCTTTTTTAAAGAAGGAAAGTGGGGGACAATGTTCTAAAATAGCAACATTTACTCAGGTAGGGGGCGTAAAGTGATTGCTAGAATGCTAATTAAGGATGAATTGCCTATGAGAATGGTTGAATGGGAAGGATTTAAAGAATGTCTTCAATATTTTCAAAGTTCTTTTGTTATGCCTTCTCGTAGAACAATAGCAAGAGATATTGAAGTTATATACAATAATGAGAAAAGACAGTTGAAAGAATTTATTAGTAGAAAAAGTCAAAGAGTGAGTTTAACTACTGATACTTGGACTTCGAATCAAAATATCAATTATATGGTTGTGACTGGTCATTTTATTGATGTTGATTGGAAGTTGAATAAAAAAATTTTGAATTTTGTTCAAATAAAAAATCACAAAGGTGAAACAATTGGAAAATTACTTGAAGACTGTTTGTTGGGCTGGGACATTGAGTATGTTATGACCATTACTGTTGATAATGCATCATCTAATGATGTTGCAATTTCTTGTTTGGTTAAGACTTTGCGTAATTGGCAGAGTTCGGTTGTGTAACACTCGGTTCTATTAAGCCACATTTAAATTATCCCATAGGATGTATTAGCTGTTGTGTAAATTTTGGAAAGAAAGTGATAGGGTTAATTAATAACTATGCAAGGACAAAAGAGTAATTAGCAATTTGGAAGAAATGGATAACGTATTTAAGGGAAGTGTTAATGAAGTAGCCGCCACTGTTTCATTTCATTTCCTCTTCCACCCTCAGCCCCTCAGCTTAGCAGAGCGCAATAGGAGATCCTCTTCGATTCTTCCAGCGATTTCCTCTGAACTAGGTGAGTTTTGCTTCTATTTCTTGCTACATTATAACTATAGTTGGTAGGAGGGTTGATAAATGAAGTTTTGAGAATGCGGTATGCGAGTGCTAGTTTCGGTTTATGAGTTGAAATCGGGAATGCACCATGACTAGAGTTCCCAAATCAGTTTCCCTTAGATTTCTAGTGGTTTAGAATGAAGATTAGAAGAAACTTAATGTTTGCTTTGTCTATGGTTTTAGGTTTGAGTAATATCCGAAGTAGCTTGCAACCAAGTTTTTCCAGGAGGCCAGGTAAGTGAAGTTTGCTTGTGCCTTCGGGCCTACATCACAAAACGTTAGGATTATGATTATTTGTGTGTATTTGTATTCTATGCATCATGTTTTTTTTTAAAAACATACGAAAATGAATCTGAAAGCATGATTGGCATGGTAAGGATTGAACATATTGAAACAGTCATGAGAATCAGTTTCACTGTTAAGGGAACTAATCCGCCCCTTAATGAGACATGGATGTATGCACTTTGGGAGAGTTGATCCAACTCCCAATTTCACAGGGGGATCTGAACAGAGGAATCAGTTTCACTGTTAAGGGAATTAATCCGCCCCTTAATGAGACAGGGATGTATGCACTTTGGGAGAGTTGATCCAACTCCCAATTTCACAGGGGGATCTGAACAGAAACGAAGCATGAACAACTTAGTTGAGAAAGTAGAAATTGCATATTAGGAATTTATATTTTGTTGTTTCATTTCTTGATTGCTTTACTTACTTAGCATTAGGCTAATAGATGAGTTTTGTGATGTAGGTGAAGAAGTGATAGCAGGTGTGTTTACTGAGTCTGCCGAGGACTAGGCTGGTTGTGGAGTGCATCTTTGTAACAATTTGGCAGCTGATGGGGCGGCTTAACTGATGTCTGTTGGTGAGAAGGTTTAGTTGACAGTGTTTAAACTTAGAAATGTTAAGTCTCCATAACAGTAGTGGTTTCAATACTTTGAACACGTTTTGAGATTTTTCTTCGGTTAACTGTAATCCGTTGAGTTTTAAATGTTTATTACTGGATTTTGGTAAATGCCATGGTTGAGCTATTTCTGAATGGTCTCAGAAAAGCAAACGAATTCCTTTCTGTAACTAGTGTTGTGTGAGTACAGTGAGGAGTAGTTGAAATGTATTCTGTTTTCTACCGGTAGACGATGTCTATCGGTGGATGTTGTTGTTGTCTATCTGAAGATGCCGTAGGAATAGTCATCGGAAGATGTAGGATTTGCCCTACCGGTATGAGTGGGTAAAACGTTGACGTTTAGTGATCGGCAGATACGAGCTGACGTCATCGGAAGATGTAGTGTCTGAGTCCATCGGATGATGTCTCGGTATACTCATCGGCAGATGCGTGCTGACGTCATCGGAAGATGTTGAGTGCGTTTTTGTCGTTTAGTCACCGGTAGATGCAGTCTACCGAGAGATGTCCTTAATTTCTCATTCGACTGACGCCATCGGCAGGAGTCTCCAATTTTGGTTGTTTTCTGCTTCTTCCGTTGACTTTATCAATCGGCAGATGTGTTTGACTACTACGACTTCCCTGGTACTTCGCTGTTTAAACTAGAATTTTCAAATTGCTGATTGTTTCTTAACCATTCAACAGCATTTCGTAGTTTTGTATAACTTCGTTGTGATTCAAATAATTTCCGCTGCAAATATTTAAATGTTTTTAAAGTTTATTATTTTTTTTTAAAAAAAATATATATAGTAGAAATCTTAGTCATATATGGGCATTGTGTGACGAGCCGGGTTCAGATAACTCGGGGCGTTACAGTATGGTATCAGAGACATTCAGTTAAACCGTTCAAAAGATTACTCATCAGTGCCGATCGTTGCATGGAAGTACTTCAACAACTGTAAGTGTTTATGTTACCCTTAGTTCATAGATATTTAAGAGTGTAAATAACCCTGTGCAGGAATTTAGTAAAATGGCCAGACGCCCAGGGAGACCTAGAGTGCCTAGAGAAATACCAAATGTGAGAAACGAAAAGGAGCCTAGTGTGATCAGACAGCTGACCGAATTGATGCGTCAGCAGACTGATATAGTGCGTCAACAGTCTGACCAGCTAGGAGTGTTATTGAATCGGGAAGCACAAGGAAGTGCCAACTCGGGTTCTAGCAGTGAACATTCTGGAGATAGATTCTGGAGGCTAAGGCCACCCACGTTTGATGGACAGTCATCTGATCCGGTTATTGCTGAAGGATGGCTTAGAAAGATTGAAAGTATGTTTAGGTGTGCCAACATAGGAGAAGGAGACAAGGTCACGTTGGCAACCTTTCATTTAGCTGGTGAAGCTCAACTCTGGTGGGAAACAGTAGAGACCACCACTGATGTTTTGGCGATGCCTTGGTCGCAATTCAAAGACATTTTCTACGGGAAGTATTTCAGCAGCACAGTCCAGACAGCAAAGAAATTGGAATTCCTGAATTTGAAGCAGACAGGGTCAGTGGCTGAATACATTAGGCAATTTGAATCTCTGTCCAGGTTTGCTGGACATTTTGCTCACAAAGACGAGGATAAAGTGTTCAAATTTTTTCATGGATTGAAGCTAGAAATTCACCGAGGTGTTAAATTCTGTGGTATTAAAGGCTTGACATTCAGCGAGGTTGTGTCCACTGCTCTGGAAGTGGAAGAAGCTGAGAGGTTGTGTGCTAGGCCAAGAGGTGTCCCACAAAGGTTTAACCAGCCACACCAACAGAGAGGAACGAAGATGCCAAGTGAAGGCCAAAATAGCCAGGGATCAGGAGGGAAGGTACAGAATGTCAGGAAATTTCCCCAGTGTCCTAAATGTTTGAAGAACCACCCAGGTGAATGCAGACTGGGCTTTGGGAAGTGTTTCAACTGTGAGGAGGTTGGACACACATACAAAGAGTGCTCGAAGCCTAAAGTCACCAGATGCTACAGCTGTAACAAGGTTGGTCACATTAGTAGAGACTGTCCAGTTCCTAAGAGTGGCCTTGCTATGATTAAACCAAGAATTTTCTCCATGGTGGAGTCAGGAGATGAAGAACAGCCTGCTGTGGTGTCAGGTACAATATTGATCAACTCTGTGTCTGCTTTTACTTTAATAGATTCTGGTGCAACACATTCATTTATAGCATCTGCTTTTGCCATTAAGTTAGATGTACAGTTTGCCCCTTCCATGCATGTGTTTAATGTTGCATTGCCTTCTGGTGAACGCATGCACTCTAACCAAGTGATGCTTGGCAGTAATGTGTTAGTAGGGAATGTAAGTCTACCTGCTGATCTTATAATTATGGATATAATAGGATTTGATGTGATCCTAGGAATGGACTGGTTGTTTAAACATCATGCCACAATAGATTGTAGGACTGGAATAGTTAGCTTCCAACCCCTTGGTAGTTTGAAGCATACCTTTCAAGCTTCAAAGAAGAGTAAGGAAATGTCTGTGATGACTTCTATTAACACAAGGCCTCCCCTGTGTGGAGAGTATTTGTGTTTCCTAGCTAGCGTTTTAGACACACAGCTTGTAGGAAAAGTAAATCCTCAGAATGTCCTAATTGTCCAAGACTTCCCCGAAGTATTCTTAGATGACCTCCCTGGTTTGCCACCAGATAGAGAAATTGAATTTGTTGTAGATGTTTACCCCGGAGCCGAGCCTGTGTCTAAGAATCCATATAGACTAGCACCAACAGAACTTAATGAATTAAAGAAACAGTTGGAGGAATTGTTGGATAAAGGGTTCATACGCCCTAGCTTTTCACCATGGGGTGCACCAGTCCTTTTTGTCAAAAAGAAAGATGGATCAATGCGTATGTGCATCGATTATAGAGAGTTGAATAAGTTAACTGTCAAGAACAAGTACCCTTTGCCGAGGATTGATGACTTATTTGACCAGCTTATGGGTGCAAGAGTTTTCTCTAAGATTGACCTTAGATCCGGTTATTACCAACTGAAGGTAAGATCTGAAGATATCCCAAAGACTGCCTTCCGCACAAGGTATGGACATTATGAGTTTTTGGTTATGTCTTTTGGTTTGACAAATGCACCAGCAGCCTTCATGGATCTTATGAATAGAGTGTTTCATGAATACTTGGATAAGTTTGTCATAGTGTTTATCGATGATATTCTAATCTATTCTAGAACTAAGGATGAGCATGCAAGGCATTTGAGCTTGGTATTAGGATTACTAAGGCAGCACCAACTTTATGCCAAGTTTTCTAAGTGTGAGTTCTGGTTGGACCAAGTCCACTTTTTAGGACATGTCATCTCTGGGGACGACATATCTGTTGATCCGGCAAAAGTTCAAGCAGTTAAGGAGTGGCCCCAACCGAAGAGTGCTACTGATATTCGAAGTTTTCTTGGACTAGCAGGGTATTACAGAAAGTTCATCGAAGGATTTTCTAAGATTGCTACACCCCTTACTAAGTTAACCAGGAAAAATGTGAAGTATATATGGACAGATGAATGTGAACATAGTTTCACGACCTTGAAACAGAAACTAACCAATGCTCCAATTTTAACCCTTCCAACTGAGGATGGTAAATTTAGTATTTACTGTGATGCTTCTAAGATTGGTCTTGGATGTGTATTAATGCAAGATGGTAAGGTCATAGCTTATGCCTCTAGATAGTTGAAAACTCATGAGAAGAATTACCCTACCCATGATTTAGAATTAGCTGCTGTAGTATTTGCACTTAAGATTTGGAGGCACTACTTATACGGACAGCCTTGTGAAATATTTTCAGATCATAAAAGTCTGAAGTATATTTTCACACAAAAGGAGCTAAACATGAGGCAACGACGATGGTTGGAATTTGTCAAGGACTACGATTTCGAGATTAAATATCATCCCGGCAAGGCAAATGTAGTGGCTGACACCTTGAGTAGAGTAACAACATCAACCCCAGCTATAAATTTCAGTATGCCATTAGCTTTAGAGTCAGAATTCCAAAAGTTTGATCTTGAAGCAGTATCCAGTGTGTCAGCTATACTTTCAGCCATAACCTTAAAGCCTACCATTCTTGAAAAAATAAAGGAAGCTCAGACGAATGATGTTGAGTGTAACAAGTACAAGTCAAGCATGGATTCTACGGACAAATCGAATTTTAACTATTCTGCTGATGGGATCCTTAAGTTTAGAAGTAGATGGTTTATTCCTGCCATTAAGGAACTTCGGGATGAGATTCTTTCTGAAGCGCATTCTTCCAGATTTTCTGTCCACCCTGGGAGTACAAAGATGTATAAGGATCTTAAACAACATTATTGGTGGCCAGGCATGAAGAGAAGTGTGGCAGAATATGTAGGATCGTGTTTGTGCTGTCAGCAGATTAAGGCCGAGCATCAGAGACCCTCAGGAGCATTGCAACCCTTACCAGTCCCTGAATGGAAATGGGAGCAAATAACAATGGATTTTGTTGTTGGATTACCTAGAACAACAAAGGGACACGATGCAATTTGGGTTATAGTTGACCGTCTAACCAAATCTGCTCATTTTCTGCCAATCAAGACAACTTACTCAATGGATCAGCTTGCCGAATTGTACATGCAAGAGATTGTCAGATTGCATGGAGTTCCAAGTTCTATAGTTTCAGACCGAGACTCCAGGTTCACATCTAAGTTTTGGAAAAGTTTGCACAAGGCTATGGGAACACAGCTTAGTTTTAGCACAGCTTTCCACCCACAAACAGACGGACAATCGGAAAGGACTATTCAAACATTGGAAGATATGCTCCGTGCATGTGTATTGGATTTTCAAGGCTCCTGGAGCATGTACCTATCCCTAGTAGAATTCTCTTATAATAACAGTTTCCAGGCAACAATAGGAATGGCACCATATGAAGCATTGTATGGGCGAAAGTGCAGATCACCTTTGTACTGGGATGAAGTTGGAGAAGCACAGTTGCTTGGTCCTGATATTGTGCAACAAACTGTTGAGAAGGTTACCCTCATCCGACAGAGAATTTTGGCAGCTTAGAGTCGGCAGAAGAGTTATGCAGATTGCAGGCGTAGAGAATTGGAATTTGTGATTGGTGATGGAGTCTTTCTCAAGGTGTCACCATTCAAAGGAGTTGTGAGATTTGGAAAGAGAGGAAAGTTGAACCCCAGATTCATTGGACCATTCGCTATTCAAAAGAGAGTTGGGAGAGCAGCTTACCAGTTGCAACTACCAACTTCTATGGAAGGAATCCACAATGTGTTCCATGTTTCTATGTTAAAGAAGTGTGTAAGAGATCCATATCAGATTGTGGAACAGCAGGACATCGAGGTTCTTCCTACTCTTGCATATGAGGAGAAACCTGTAAGGATCTTGGACTATGCGGTGAAGGTATTGCGCAACAAGGAAGTTCCACTAGTGAAAGTCTTATGGCACAACCAGAACATGGAGGAGACAACCTGGGAGCGCCAGCAAGACATGATGGACCAGTATCCAGAATTATTCAGATACTAAATTTTGAGGACAAAATTTCTTTAAGGAGGGTAGATTGTAACACTCGGTTCTATTAAGCCACATTTAAATTATCCCATAGGATGTATTAGCTGTTGTGTAAATTTTGGAAAGAAAGTGATAGGGTTAATTAATAACTATGCAAGGACAAAAGAGTAATTAGCAATTTGGAAGAAATGGATAACGTATTTAAGGGAAGTGTTAATGAAGTAGCCGCCACTGTTTCATTTCATTTCCTCTTCCACCCTCAGCCCCTCAGCTTAGCAGAGCGCGATAGGAGATCCTCTTCGATTCTTCCAGCGATTTCCTCTGAACTAGGTGAGTTTTGCTTCTATTTCTTGCTACATTATAACTATCGTTGGTAGGAGGGTTGATAAATGAAGTTTTGAGAATGCGGTATGCGAGTGCTAGTTTCGGTTTATGAGTTGAAATCGGGAATGCACCATGACTAGAGTTCCCAAATCAGTTTCCCTTAGATTTCTAGTGGTTTAGAATGAAGATTAGAAGAAACTTAATGTTTGCTTTGTCTATGGTTTTAGGTTTGAGTAATATCCGAAGTAGCTTGCAACCAAGTTTTTCCAGGAGGCCAGGTAAGTGAAGTTTGCTTGTGCCTTCGGGCCTACATCACAAAACGTTAGGATTATGATTATTTGTGTGTATTTGTATTCTATGCATCATGTTTTTTTTTAAAAACATACGAAAATGAATCTGAAAGCATGATTGGCATGGTAAGGATTGAACATATTGAAACAGTCATGAGAATCAGTTTCACTGTTAAGGGAACTAATCCGCCCCTTAATGAGACAGGGATGTATGCACTTTGGGAGAGTTGATCCAACTCCCAATTTCACAGGGGGATCTGAACAGAGGAATCAGTTTCACTGTTAAGGGAATTAATCCGCCCCTTAATGAGACAGGGATGTATGCACTTTGGGAGAGTTGATCCAACTCCCAATTTCACAGGGGGATCTGAACAGAAACGAAGCATGAACAACTGAGTTGAGAAAGTAGAAATTGCATATTAGGAATTTATATTTTGTTGTTTCATTTCTTGATTGCTTTACTTACTTAGCATTAGGCTAATAGATGAGTTTTGTGATGTAGGTGAAGAAGTGATAGCAGGTGTGTTTACTGAGTCTGCCGAGGACTAGGCTGGTTGTGGAGTGCATCTTTGTAACAATTTGGCAGCTGATGGGGCGGCTTAACTGATGTCTGTTGGTGAGAAGGTTTAGTTGACAGTGTTTAAACTTAGAAATGTTAAGTCTCCATAACAGTAGTGGTTTCAATACTTTGAACACGTTTTGAGATTTTTCTTCGGTTAACTGTAATCTGTTGAGTTTTAAATGTTTATTACTGGATTTTGGTAAATGCCATGGTTGAGCTATTTCTGAATGGTCTCGGAAAAGCAAACGAATTCCTTTCTGTAACTAGTGTTGTGTGAGTACAGTGAGGAGTAGTTGAAATGTATTCTGTTTTCTACCGGTAGACGATGTCTATCGGTGGATGTTGTTGTTGTCTATCTGAAGATGCCGTAGGAATAGTCATCGGAAGATGTAGGATTTGCCCTACCGGTATGAGTGGGTACAACGTTGACGTTTAGTGATCGGCAGATACGAGCTGACGTCATCGGAAGATGTAGAGTCTGAGTCTATCGGATGATGTCTCGGTATACTCATCGGCAGATGCGTGCTGACGTCATCGGAAGATGTTGAGTGCGTTTTTGTCGTTTAGTCACCGGTAGATGCAGTCTACCGAGAGATGTCCTTAATTTCTCATTCGACTGACGCCATCGGCAGGAGTCTCCAATTTTGGTTGTTTTCTGCTTCTTCCGTTGACTTTATCAATCGGCAGATGTGTTTGACTACTACGACTTCCCTGGTACTTCGCTGTTTAAACTAGAATTTTCAAATTGCCGATTGTTTCTTAACCATTCAACAGCATTTCGTAGTTTTGTATAACTTCGTTGTGATTCAAATAATTTCCGCTGCAAATATTTAAATGTTTTTAAAGTTTATTATTATTTTTTAAAAAAAATATATATAGTAGAAATCTTAGTCATATATGGGCATTGTGTGACGAGCCGGGTTCAGATAACTCGGGGCGTTACAGGTTGTTTTAGATGGAGAATTTATTCATGTTAGATGCTTTGCGCACATTTTAAATTTGATTGTTAATTATGGATTGAAGGAACATCAACATTCAATTAACAGGGTACGAAAAGCTGTCAAATATATCAAATCTTTCCCATGAAGATTACAACATTTTAAGAATTGTGTTGACAGTTGCAAGATTGCATTTAAAGGAAACCGAAACCGAAACCGATGTCATCGGTTCTGTTCGGTCCAAAACCAAACCGAACCGAACCGAACCGATGATTGAAACCGAAACCGAAACCGAAACCGAAACCGAAACCGAAACCGAAACCGAAACCGAAACCGAAACCGAAACCGAAACCGAAACCGAAACCGAAACCGAAACCGAAACCGAAACCGAAACCGAAACCGAAACCGAAACCGAAACCGAAACCGAAACCGAAACCGAAACCGAAACCGAAACCGAAACCGAAACCGAAACCGAAACCGAAACCGAAACCGAAACCGAAACCGAAACCGAAACCGAAACCGAAACCGAAACCGAAACCGAAACCGAAACCGAAACCGAAACCGAAACCGAAACCGAAACCGAAACCGAAACCGAAACCGAAACCGAAACCGAAACCGAAACCGAAACCGAAACCGAAACCGAAACCGAAACCGAAACCGAAACCGAAACCGAAACCGAAACCGAAACCGAAACCGAAACCGAAACCGAAACCGAAACCGAAACCGAAACCGAAACCGAAACCGAAACCGAAACCGAAACCGAAACCGAAACCGAAACCGAAACCGAAACCGAAACCGAAACCGAAACCGAAACCGAAACCGAAACCGAAACCGAAACCGAAACCGAAACCGAAACCGAAACCGAAACCGAAACCGAAACCGAAACCGAAACCGAAACCGAAACCGAAACCGAAACCGAAACCGAAACCGAAACCGAAACCGAAACCGAAACCGAAACCGAAACCGAAACCGAAACCGAAACCGAAACCGAAACCGAAACCGAAACCGAAACCGAAACCGAAACCGAAACCGAAACCGAAACCGAAACCGAAACCGAAACCGAAACCGAAACCGAAACCGAAACCGAAACCGAAACCGAAACCGAAACCGAAACCGAAACCGAAACCGAAACCGAAACCGAAACCGAAACCGAAACCGAAACCCACCCCTATACACAGCCATAATTTAATTATTGTTTACCTTATTATTCTACTTCTCAACTTTGACTTTTTGTCTGTGCAACGATAAAAACATGATCCTGATTCCAATGGATTTGGACATTGAAAGAATTTTCAAGAGAATTTCTGCGTGCATAGTCAATTTCAAGTAGTAGTGATCCAATAAATAATTTCCCTAAATAAAACAAGTTTAAACACTTTTGAATTTAAACTAGCTTTTATTCAAATGATCCAATCTTCAAATTATTTTAGGGGCTTGATCTGAACTCTCATATCGCAAACTTCTTGGAGATTTGTGAAACATTCAAACATAATGGGTTTATGATGATGCAATTCGTTTTCGTCCTTTTTCCATTCTACCTGCACAATAAAACTAAGGGTTGGCTAAACTCTTTCATGAGCTTTATTTCAGCCTGGAATGAGTTTGCTAAAAAGATTTTAGCCTAATATATTCCCTCGGCCATGACTGCAAAAATGCCAAATGACATCACTTCGTTTATGCAAATATTATGGAGAGTCTCTCTACAAGGCCTGGGATCGTTTCAAAGATCTGCACACCATTGTTCCATCACAATAGCCGTAAATGGCCGCAAGTTCAAACCTTCTATAATGGACTTGTTGGAAACACATACACTACAATCCATGTTGCAGTTGGAGGAGTGTTAATAACTAAATCCATCGATGATGTGTATAATTTATTGGAAGAGATGGTTGAGAACAACTACAATGGTCAACAGAGTGAATACAACCGAAGTGAGTAGCTGGAATTTATGACCTTGGTGCACTTTCAACAATCACTACATTGACTAAAAAGATAGATACATTAGGAGTCCAACTCATAAAGTCTGTTCAATCTATTCAAAGTTCCTTTACTGCATGTGGAAATTGTGTTAATAATCATCTGTATGAACATTGCCCTATGAACTTTGAATTTGTTCGATACATTGCAAATACTAGGTAGCAGAACAACTCGTATTCAAACACCTACAATCCTGAATGGCGCAATCACCCCAAATTCTCATAGAGTCATAATGTTGAACCACCACAATCTCCCAGACAACTCAATCCTCCGGGTTTGAATCAAAACCATCAGCCATACTACAATCTTAAATCATCTCAAGAGAAGAAACCTTCCATCGAAGCACTATTACCTCAAAGCTGCATCTCCAAGAATATTAGAAACTCAAATGAGACAGATAGTCTCTCCCATCAATATCTGACCTTAAGGAGCTCTACCCACCCTTTTCTCAGTGGTTTGTCAGCAAACGTTGGATAAGTAATTCAGCCATTTTTTAGAAGTATTCAAGAAACTTCATATCAACGTATCTTTTGCTGAGACCCTTGAGCAAATATCTAGTCACACCACATTCATGAAGGACATCTTCGCCAAGAAGCATAAATCATAAGAATTTGAAACCATTGCACCAACTGAGGAGTGTAGCGCGATCCTACAAAAGAAGCTGCCACCTAAGCTAAAAGAACTTGGTACTTTCACTATCCCGTGCACTGAAATTGAGAAATCTTTATGCGATTTAGGCGCCAACAACACTCTCATGCCATTCTCAATCTATCAGAAGTTAGGACTTGATGAAGCTAAATCTACCTCCATGATCTTACAGTTGGCAAACAGATCCCTAACCTGTCTGAGAGGAATTATCGAAAATGTTTTCATGAAAGTGGATAAACTGATTTTCCTAAATGAATTTATTATCCTAGACATAGAGATACCAATAATTCTAGGACGACATTTCTTAGTGACTGCAAGGATACTTGTTGATATTTAGAGGGGAGAGCTAAAAATGAAATTTCAAGAACTAGAAGTTACATGTAATTTCTTTGAAGCAATTAAGTATCCTAATAATTCTTATTAGTGCTTTAGAGTTGATGCGATCTAGGACATTGTCGACAAAGGATTTGCAAAGAATCACCCTTTAGACACCCTTGAAGCTGCCATTGTTAATCCAACCATTTAAAAAGAAACCAAGAACGTCGAGAAAATTTATTTTCTCGAAGCTAATGCTAAAGCGGTGATACAAAGAAACAAGTAGAATCATTGAAAGCGTAAAATAAAAAGAACACTTATCGTAAACTATCAATTGAAGGACCACCAAATATTGGAGCTGAAACTATTACCAAAGCACTTGAGATGTGCATTCCTTGGAAAAGAATCCACTTTGGCCGTCATCATTGCCAAAGTGACCACCATAGAAGAAGAGAAATTGTTTAGAGTCCTTAGAGAATTCAATAAAGCACTAGGATGGTAATTGTGGGTATCAAAGGAATCAGCCCATGTATTTGCATGTAGGACGAGTACAGAGCAACCATTGAGCACCTGATTGAATCCTATCATGAAAGAGGTAATAAAGAAAGAAATTATCAAATGGTTGGACACAAAGAACAATATACCTAATCTCCGACAGTAAATTGGTCAGCCCTATCAAATGTGCCCCAAAGAAAGGTGATATGACAGTGATCAATAATGAACAAAATGAGTTCATCCTAACAAGAACTGCCACCAGATGGTGTGTTTGCATGGACTACAGGAAGCTCAACAAGGCCACATGAAAGGAACATTTACCTTAGCCATTCATCGATCAGATGTTGAATAGATTAGCTAGACATGATTTCTACTATTTTTCAAATGGATACTCCGATCACAACACGACTTGCCATAAACCTAGGAGACCAAGAAAATACTACAGTCACATGTCCCTATGACATATTTGCTTTTAGGAGCCATTTGGACTCTGCAATGCTCCAATCACATTTCAAAGATGCACGATAGTGATATTCTCCGACAAGATGGAGTAGATAATCAAAATATTCATGAACGACTCCTCAGTCTGCGAGAACTCATATGATGATTGCCTCAGAAATCTCCAAATGGTGCTGCAAAGATGTGAGGAAACAAAACTAGAGTTAAATTGGCAAAAAATGTCAGTTCATGGTTAAAGAAAGAATTGTGCTTGGATACTAGATCTCATAAATAGGTTTGAAGTTGATGGATACTAGATCTCATATATAGGTTTGACGTTGATCAGGCAAAATTGGAGACTATCGAGAAACTTTCACCTCCAACTTTTATAAAAGGTGTCAGAAGTTTTCTAGGATATGCTAGATTTTATAAACGCTTTATCAAAGACTTCTTTAAAGGTATGGAAACCTTTTTGCAACTTGCTAAAAAGAAAATAATAAGGGCTTGGGAAGTTTTTCTTTCACTGAAAAAGAAATTGGTTACAGCCCATATAATTATGACACCTGATTGAACCTTCCATGCAGTTGGAGCAATCTTGGAACTGCGTAGAGGCAAGATATTTCATGTCATCTACTATGCAAGCAAAACGTTTAATGAAACTACATCACCTCTGGCAAGAAATATTTGGGTGTCGTTGTCATTTGATAAAGGATGCCAAGCCCAAATTGATAAGATGGATTCTATTACAACAAGAATTTGACTTAGAAATTTGGTGTATAAAAAGTTCAAAAAATCGAATAGCTGATTATCTTTCGGGACACAAAGCAAGAGCTAGTAGCTGAGAATACAGTACTGAATGAGACATTCCCTAATGAACAATTGCTAGCTATTCAAGAAAAAGGTTTCTTAGTATCCTGAATACGTTAACTATCTCATCAACAAGATCCTGCCTCCCGGCCTTTCTTTGACCAGCAAAGAAATTCCTACAGGATGTGAGATTCTATGAATGGGACTAGCCATATTTATTAAGACATTGTGTCGATAAGATATTTGACTTTGCATTCCAAATGAAAGAAACTGAGACATTCTAAGACACTGCCACTCTTTTAAAGTAGTTGGGCATTTCAAGTAAGACAAGACAAGTGCCAAAAGTACTACAATTTGATTTTTACTAGCCAACAATCTTCAAGGATGCACATCACTTTGTTGCTTGCTGTGATCGATGTCAAAGAATGAAGAATATTCAAAAAAGACATGAAATGGACCTAAATTAAATTTTGAAAGTGGAGCTTTTTGACGTGTGTGGTATTCATTGCATGGGGTCGGTCATATTGTTAGATAGAAATGTTTATAGCTTAGTGGTTGTTGACTACATCCCTAAGTGGGTTAAAGTTGTTGCTTTAACAGTGAACAACGCTCAAGTGATTCTTAAGCTTCTGAAGAAAAATATTTCACTCATCGTGGCACTCATTATCACCAGTGATGAGGGTACACACTTCTATAACAAGAACTTAATCCAATAGAGGCGTCGGTTTTCCAAGACGATGCCTAGAATGGTTGAAATCTCCAATTAAAGTGGCGGTCGCAGTTTTCCAGCAAAGATTCGGCGACCACATTCGACCATTGTTTTGTGTGATCTTTGGGTCTATCGTATTCTGCTCATCAATAGCTTTCAAATGGTGGGTCAAATGTTGAGTTTGAAGTTCAGAATCGTCGTCGGCGAGCGTTCAAATTTTTTATCAGAAGTTTCAAGCGATAATTTTGACAACTCTATTATCCCAAACGACTCGACTATTTTTGAAGAGCATTATAAAAAAAATCAAAGCTTTACGCTCCACAATTTTAACCAATCGACTAAAAATTTGCACGTGTCTGTATGAAAATAAGTACAAAAATTGGAGTCCATACAAGTCAAATTGACTTAAAAAAAAAGTAAAAAATTTACTCGGAAATTTAAAACAACCTCAAAGAAACCAACAAAAAATTGAGGTTACGTCCGACACGTTTCTGACTGAAGTTTTGAAGTAGGTTCCTCGTCATGGTGATACTCTTACGACATGCAACCTAGAAAATCTACTTGGGGCAAAGTATTGTGTGCTCTAAGCTTAAAATCGACTTAAAATATTTCATAGAAGATATTTTCTTGGGTAAAAACGTCAATTCAGGAGATGACACACGACATGTATAGCCTCAGAGCATGGGTATAAGGAAAACATTATGGTTGTGCCCAAAATACAGATACAGATATTGTTTTAGGAAATGTTATTTACCCTTTCAACACTTAAAGGACGGGTCAAAACACCTCATCTTACTTAGAAATAATGATCACTATGTAACGACCCGAATTTAATAAACTCGGTTCGCTACTCATAATACTGAACCGAACTATGACATTTAGAGAAAAATTTTAAAACTTCACTCAGCGATCAAATTTGACCTTATAAAAAGAACGTCAAAACTTGCAGCGGAAAACCATTTGTATAAAACAACATTTATATACTAATTAAAATATTAGAGACAATTGGTTGAAAGAAAACAAAAAAAATATAAAACAGAACACATCCACCGCTGAATAGTCTCAGTGGTAGAAATAGAGACAGAATAGTCTCGGCGGTAGAAGTAGAGACAGAATACGTCTTCTGCTACCGACATCTACTGCTCACATCTACCGCTCGCACCTACCTAAATGACATCTGCCTTTCGACATCTGTCGAACGACACGTCGACTACTCTCATCTACCGCTCAACAGTAACACTCAACCTCCACTGATAGACAACATCTACCGATAGGCAACTTCTACCGATCGATAACATCTACCGGTAAACAGTAACACTCAACATCCCCCGATAGACAACATCTACCGATAGACAACATCTACCGATGGACAACATCTACCGATAGACAACATCTACCGATAGACAACATCTACCGATAGACAACATCTACCGATAGACAACATCTACCGATAGACAACATCTACCGATAGACAACATCTACCGATAGACAACATCTACCGATAGACAACATCTACCGATAGACAACATCTACCGATAGACAACATCTACCGATAGACAACATCTACCGATAGACAACATCTACCGATAGACAACATCTACCGATAGACAACATCTACCGATAGACAACATCTACCGATAGACAACATCTACCGATAGACAACATCTACCGATAGACAACATCTACCGATAGACAACATCTACCGATAGACAACATCTACCGATAGACAACATCTACCGATAGACAACATCTACCGATAGACAACATCTACCGATAGACAACATCTACCGATAGACAACATCTACCGATAGACAACATCTACCGATAGACAACATCTACCGATAGACAACATCTACCGATAGACAACATCTACCGATAGACAACATCTACCGATAGACTATCACAATCCTTAAAATTCTCAGCACACTTCGACAATCATCAACCCATTTAGACTTCACATACAGACATTAGTCAAACCGCCTCATCAGAGCACCAAACCGCGGTATAGATGTGCTCCATCAACTTCACTTATCCCTCTGTAAACTCAGAGAAATCACCTGTTGTAACCTCAGCACTTACATCACAAAACTCATCTATTAGCTTAATATTAAATAAGTAGAGTAAAATGAAATGAAGTACTGAAACATAAAACTTAATCATGCAGTTTCTACTTTCACAACTCAGTTGTATTCGTTTTATGTTGATCCCTCTGTACAATGAGAGGTGGATCAATTTCCCAAGGTCTACATCCTCCACTCGATTAAGGGGCGGATTAGTTCCCTTAATAGCTGATCTGATCCCTTCTTCGATGGGAAATGGATCAATTTTCCCAAAGTCTGCATCCTCTACTCGATTAAGGGGCGGATTAGTTCCCTTAATAGTTTGTCTGTTACAACCTGTTCATGCCTTACCATGCCATTGCATGTAAATTCATTTTCGTACTCATTTAATAAAATATGATGCATGACATACAAGAAACATTCAAGCATGGATAAATCTACTGTTTTGTGATGTAGACCCGAAGGCACACACATACTCCACTTACCTGGTTTCCTGAGAGATTCCTGGTTGTAAACTACTTCAAGAGTTGGCTCACCTAAATCATAAGCACAACATTACTTAGCTTCATTCTAAACTATCCAGAAATTTGAGGGAAACTAGTTTGGAGGTTCTGTTCTTCGTACATTCTCAATTCACTACAAAACCGAACTCAACTCCTACTCCCAGCATTCTCAAAATACGCATCTACAACCCTCTCTATTGCCTATAATCACTAAAACAGCGAGAGATCGAAGTAAAACTCACCTAAGTCGAAGAAGAATCGAAAAGGACGTCGCCTCGAGGAACCACTGAGCTTGAATGTCGAAAGAGGGAAAAATAAAACAGTGGCGGCTAAACCTTCATTAAACCTTCTACTTATAACACTTGCTTCACAATTACTCAACTGCCCTTGGCTAATCAACTTTAACCTAATTAAGCAACCAATCAAATTTACTTAATTTATAAAAATACAAGTCACAAAATGTTACTGATAAAAATCAGGGCTGACAATTATCGGTTGCTACACACTATGCTTTAAAATACTGACAAAATTAACTTTCTCTAGGGTTAAATTGAATTATCTCGTCCTACAATTAGTGTAACTCCTAGTCTAACGAGACTATGTTCTATGATAACTTTTAACTTCAGCAACAACACATGGTTTTCATATTACATTCATACCACATAAATCATGAAGACAACATTGAATTGACGTAGAGTCCTTGTGACAACGTCCCACGCAACATCAAATAGATGTAGAGTCCTTGTAATACCTGAGACACTATTTAATGAAATCTTCCATTGTTCATTCATTTAGAACTAGAAAGGCAAGAGGTAATTTTGAATTTCAGTTCAAAGCATCAAATGCAACATTCACCATGCTCAAATGACACTCTAAATTTGAAATCACAACCTTCCAATAGTTCATCACTTGTGTTGCCCAAGCACCAACTTAGCTGAGTGAAAGGAAATTATAAATCTATGATCTGAATACACTCGAAAGCTCTCAATATACAAGAAGCTTTTTTTCAAAGTTTCGACCTTTTTTTTTTACAACCAATTACAAGACAAGAGTTGGACAACTAACTAATAGGAACCAAATATTTTGCACACACAAGTAACCACTTTACCTAGCTGTATCAGTACAAAACTAAAAACCAACTCTTTACGCATTAACGTAAATTTCATAAGGCTACTTACTGTAAGATATTGGCAGAACTGGTGCATTCAATGCACCTTGACAGTAATCATCCCACTCGAACCTGACACATCTTCTAGTCAACTTGGCTAGAACGTAAGAGAAAGTGAGTGGAAGAAAATAAAGACAAAGTATTTGGCTTGTGTAGTATTTTCTTATACGTGTTTTTCTTAATTGTATTCAACAAAGTGGTATCAGAGCTCGACAAATTTCTTTAAATTTAGTATGCTCTGTGGTTGCGGTTTTTAATTGATCTTCCACATCAGAAATTTTTTTTAGAGATTATTTAGTGAGTGTTTTTGTGTTGTGAGTGGTAAGAGATTCTAAAAGTTTAGAGTCAAAAATTTGTTTGGTAGTGTCGGAGTTCTGCCAAAACAATGAGTAACCTTCAAGTTATGGAAGATATCAAGAAAGTCACCAACACAAATTATAACACATGGGAAACGTGCATGGAGTCATACTTGCAAGGTTAAAATCTGTGGGACATCATTGGTGGTATTGAAACCACGGTCTCAACAGATGAAAATACCGCCCGGAAGTGAAGGATTAAGGCAGGAAAGACCATGTTTGCGATGAAGAGCACAATAGATGAGGAAATGCTGGAGCACATTAGGCAAGTTGAAACGCTGAAATCAGCTTGGGACACTTTCAAAGCACTATTCTCACAGAAAAATGACATGAGATTACAACTCGAAAATGAGTTGTTACCTATCAAGCAGTGTGATATGACGATCAATCAGTACTTTCACAAGGTAAAGACCTTGTGTCAGGAAATTTCTGAGCTGGATCCTAAAGCCAAAATCAAGGAACCAAGAATGAGAAGAATCATCATTCATGGTTTGAATCCAAGGTACGGAGGCTTTGTTACTGCCATACAAGGGTGACCTACTCAACCGTCATTAGTGGATTTTGAAAATCTACTATCTGACCAAGAAGCGATGGCCAAAGAGATCGGTGGAAGCTCACAGAAGAGTGAGGAAGAAGCACTCTTTGTCAAGAAGAACAAAGAGTGGTCTAAACTGAATGGTGGCAAAGGATTATGGAAGAATGATGACAAGGCAGATCATCATGGGAACCCTCGGTCAGGGGGAGCTTAGAAGAATGAAAATTGAAGTAATTTGTCCAGGCAAAACAAGAGGTTTGATGGTAACTGCCACAACTGCGGGAAGAAGGGCCACATGGCAAAAGATTGTTGGTCCAAGAAAAGAAATGCCAAAGGAACACAGCGACCTCAAAAACAGAAAATTCAAGTGAGGATGATTGGGATGCCATCGCATCTCTGGCTGTGGAAGAAGATGAATTGGCGCTTGCAGTGACAGTACTAGGGCAAATTGACTATGATAAAGATTGGATCGTCGACTCCGATTTTTCGAATCATATGACCGGTGATGTGGGAAAGCTACAAGAGATGGTGAAGTATAAAGGGAGTCGTGTGGTGGTAACAGCCAATAACTCTAGGTTACCAATATCTCATATTGGTAAAACGACCATTGTGTCTCGTTACACTCCTAACGAGGTACCGCTTCAAGAGGTGTTTCATGTACCCGGCATGAAGAAAAACCTGCTATCGGTGGCGTAGTTGACATCATCTGGCCGTTATGTCTTGTTCAGTCCCCAAGATGTCAAGGTGTACGAAGATGTGAAGATCTCGGGTACACCAACGATGGAAGGACTGAAGCTGGAGTCTATCTATGTAGTGATAGCAGAGACGACTTATGTAGATAAGACTCGAAAGAATGAGACGGCGGATCTGTGGCACGCGAGGTTAGGGCACGTTAGTTATCACAAGTTGGAAAGTGACGATGAAGAAATCGATGCTCCAGGGTCTTCCTCAACTAGAATTTAGAGAAGACACAGTGTGTGTGGGTTGTCAATACGGTAAAGCTCATCAATTACCGTATGAAGAATCAAAGTTCAAGGCGAAAAATGCCACTGGAGTTAGTACACTCTGATGTCTTTAGGGGAGTCAAACAACCATCTATCAACGAGATGCGATATATGGTTACATTCATTGATGACTTCTCAAGATATGTTTGGGTTTTCTTCATGAAAGAAAAATTCAAGACGCTTTCAAAATTCAAGGAGTTCAAAGAAGTCGTGGAAGGAGAAGTTGGAAGGAAAATCCAATGCTTGCGCACGGATAATGGAGGAGAATACATGTCAAACAAGTTTTCTTGATACTTGTGACAGTGTCGAATCCATCATCAGATGAGTTATCCAAATACGCCATCACAAAATGGAGTAGCTGAAAGGAAAAACCGACATTTTGGCAGAGATTTGTTGGAGTATGCTACATGGAAGGAATGTCCAAGAAAGATTTTAGGTTGAGTGCATAAAGAGTGCAGCCAATGTTATCAACCGACTTCCCCAACCAAGGCTTAGATTTGTTTCACCCTTCGAGAGATTGTGGAATGCAAAACCTGCAGTTGATCACTTCTGAGTTTTCGTCTGTGTGTGTTACATATTTGTGCCAGATCATTTGCGAAGAAAATTTGATAAGAAGACGATTCGTTGTATGTTCATTAGATATGACAATCAAAGAAAAGGATGGAAGTGTTATGATCCAAAGAGTGGTAGATGCTTTGTATCACGAAATGTGGTGTTTGATGAAGCATCTTCGTGGTGGTCTTCTAACGAAGAGGAGTTACTAGATTCCAAAATTCTTGAAGATTAATTATAACTAATGGGGGAGCAAGTTGTAAATGTGCGACAAGATCCAGTAGCACATGAAGAGGTGGAAGATGATGATGAGCACACAACGACTGAGAATCCATGGCAAAGTGGTATTTATCAGAGACCAGTTGAAGAAGATGAATCAAGTCAAGGAGCAACAAGTCCACAATCATAACTTAGAAGGTCAACAAGAGTTCGGATGCCGAATCCGAGGTATGCCAATGTAGCTGTAGCAAGAGTGGAGAGTCCAAAAGAGCCAGAGACATTTGAAGAAGCCTTTCAAAGATTTGAATGGGCCAAAGCTATGGAGGAAGAGATTCTAGCATTGGACCAGATCAAACATGGGAGCTTGTGCCAAAGCCAAGAAAAATAAAACCAATTTCATGCAAATGGGTCTACAAGATCAAGACTCGTCCAGATGGATCGATCGAACGATACAAGGCTCGATTAGTAGCTCGTGGCTTCTCTCAGCAGTACGGACTTGACTATGATGAGACATTTAGTCCAGTGGCGAATATTACAATTGTGTGAGTCCTTTTAGCTCTTACAACTAGCAAAAACTAGAAACTCTGGCATATGGATGTGAAAAATGCTTTCTTTCATAGAGAGTTGGATCGAGAGATCTACATGGTCCAACCAAGGGGGTTTGAGAGCAAAATGCGTCCCGATTATGTATGCAAATTGAGAAAGGCGCTCTACGGGTTGAAGCAAGAGCCAAGAGCATGGTACGACAAGATTGCCGAATTTCTGATCAAAAATGGTTACTTGTTGGCACATGCAGATTCTATCTTGTTTGTGAAAACTAGAGAAAGAAAACTAGCAGTGGTGTTGATTTACGTGGATGATTTGATCACCACAGGAGACGACGAAGAAAAGATTCATCGAACAAAGAAAAATTTATCTGTTTGCTTCCAAATGAAAGAGCTTGGAGAGCGCAAACATTTTCTTAGATTAGAAATTGATCGCACAAGTGATGGTTTATTTATGTGTCAAAAAAAATACTCCATAGATTTGTTACAAAAGTTTGGTATGCAAGAGTGCAAGCCAATTTCAACACCGATGGATGCCAATGCCAAGATGTGTATACATGAAGGCAAAGATTTGGCGAATACAACAATGTATCGACAACTCGTGGGTAGTTTAATTTACCTAACTCTGACCCGACCTGACATTTCTTTTGCAATTGGTGTTGTTAGTCGGTACATGTAAAATCCAAAGAAGTCTTGCTTAGAAGCGGTTCGACGAATTGTGAGGTATATCAAGGGTATATTTGACTATGGTCTTTTTTACAAAAGAGGTGGCGATTGCAAGTTGGTTGGCTATTGTGACGCAGATTATGCTGGAGATCATGACACACGTCGATCAACGACCGGATATGTGTTTAAACTCGGAGGTGGAACAATTTCCTAGTGTAGCAAGCGACAACCAACAGTGTCACTATCAACTACCGAAGCAGCGTACCAAGTAGCGGCCATGGCAGCTTAGGAGAGTACATGACTAAGATTTACACCAACCAATAGGGCTGGGCATGGTCCGGTCCGGGCCGGTTTTGGGCTGGAACAGGATCGGACCGTGGGTTTTGGGAAATGAATTCCCGAAACCGGAACCGGTCCCTAGCGAAACCGGTACTGAACCGGTTCCCTCCCATACATTTTATTATTATTATTTTTTTATTTAAAAAAAACAAACATTTAAAGAAACATTTAAATGTATGGATCTGAATGAGAAAACCCCTGAAGAGAGAGAGAGACTAACACAATACTTCCAAAATAAAGTTTACTTTCTGTACACGAAGTAGACGAACAAAAAGAATCTAAGAAAACGAAGAAACTAAAAGAAAATGGCAGTAAGGAAAAGTGCACCTTTGGGGATCTGATGAGAAGTGGTGAGAGAGAGCTTTGGGTGAGAAGCGGAGTCGGAGCGGTCAGCCATGGATGATCAGAGGGCGTTGCAGTGAGGGAGAAAGAGAGAGATGGAGGCAGAGAGATCCTTTGAGCTTCTGGTTGCACTCGAACAAGGTGAGAAAACATTTAAAGTATTTTCCAAAAATAAAGGTTTTTAAAATACAGTTCTTTTTTTAAGTTATCCGACCCATGGGTCGGATAATCCACCAGGCCGACCCATGGGTCGGTTCTCCCGTGGGATTTCCCGGGACCGGCACAGGGAACCAGGAACCGGACCGCAGTTCCCGGTTCCCCAATCAGTGGAACCGGAACCAGTCCCACGGTAGGCAGAACTGGCTGAGAACCGGCCCAGACCGCCAGTCCGGTCTGGTTTTGCGGTTCCGGGCCGGTTCTGCCCACCCCTACCAACCAATTGATTATGCAATACCACTTTATTGCGATAATCAATCAACAATCCATTTGGCAGAAAATCTGATATTTCATGCAAGGACTAAGCATGTGGAGGTGTATTATCATTTCATTAGAGAAAAAGTCTTACAAGAAGAGATAGAGATGCATCATGTGAAGACAACAGATCAAGTTGCGGATTTGTTCACAAAAAGTCTGAATGTTAGAAAATATGAAGAATTTCAAAAGCAACTCAACATGATGGCCGACATTGAGGGGGAGTGTTGACATTCATTGTCGTCCAACCAACAACTATCTATCCACGAGATGCGATTATTTGTGAAGATTCCTCATGTGTGAATGGAGACTTTAAAGTCTCTTTTAACTATTCCTTTGACAGCTGCATTCACTATTCCTTTGACGGCTGCATTCACTATTCCTTTTGTGGCTAGAAGAAGAAGAATTTGTTTCTTCTTGTGTTTCCCTAGCCTCTATAAATAGAGACTTGAGGAGAGAGTTCAAAACATCCCATTTACAAAATCCAAATCTCCGTGAGAGAAAGTGAGTGCAAGAAAATAAAGACAAAGCATTTGGCACGTGTAATATTTTCTTATATGTGTTTTTCTTAATTGTGTTCAACATATTATGTGAGGATCATTAAAATAAATGAAAGCTCACTCTCCAATTGAGGAAAATCAACAACACTTTTCACTCCACTAAAAGTCTTGAAAGAATTTGCATTGAGCAACTCTAACGACAAACAATCAAGTTCGCAGAGAACTTGTAATAACTAATCGAGACAGCTAACTCACGCACTAAATATTGCTAACGAGAAGGAAGTGTTGAGTGATAGTGGTTCCTCCAAAACCTCCATTACCGAACCCAACACAGTAACAAAGACAACAAAAACGAAAGGGCATGTTTAATTGGGCTGAACAAGATCCAAAAGAAACAATATGATGTAAGAATCAACACCCTTATGATTTTTCGATTCACTCGAGCAAAGAAACTCTTAGGATTGACAAAAGAATGAAGGAAAAATTGCTGAAATGAATGTTTGGCTATTGAACCATCTGAAACACTACCCTCAAATCAACTAGTTATAACCCAATAAGCTATTGCTACAGTTCCATAAATCGAGCACAAGACTACCACCACCATCGTCACTATCTCTTCTAAGCTAGTTCGCATGAAATTTCAATCAGGGCAATCTTTCGTTGCAATCATCCTTCTGGGAAAATCCTTCTCGAACGGCTCTAATTCATGGACCAGACATCTCCAAACGCTCTATCCTAGGAATAACGGTTTATAGGCATGACGCCACAAGCTTCATGATACTACAAGGAATTACAAATTTCTAATCATACCCTAAAACAAATTCTTATCCTTCAAGCAATACATGCTCACTTATGAACTCAAGCGAGTTCACCCAAGCGAACAAATTGATTTTAAAAAAATCAATTTCAAAATTATTTGATTGGAGAGATTTTTGGTATTTAAAATCTCTACCTGGGGCGAGTTCTATTGGTTCAAATTATTTGTCTTGAAATTCTAAATTTTTTGTGAAGCTAATTTTATTTGGGATATTTGTTTTTGGGCTTCAAATATTTGGAATTGGATATTCGGGAATTGAATATTATGTCCAAGTCGGTATTTTTGAGCGATGGGTTCGTTCAAGTTTGATATTCTTTTATTGGATCGGAATACAACGTTTCAATTATGGTAGGTGAAGATGCGAGATTTGCTCGAACATATGGAATTAGACAACATGTTATTTGGGCTCGATAAATAGCTTATGTCTTTAAGTGAAGAGGAGAAAATTCAGAAAGATCGAAAAGCCCTATCTACGATACGTCTGCTTCAGATTTTGCAGGATTTTCTGAATGAGAAAACTGTCGCAGATTTATGGGTTAATTTGGACCAGTTGTGTATGAAAAAAATCATAACGAGTAAGTTACGTTTGAAGCAACGGTTATATTCTCATCAGTTGATGGAATATAGTTTAATTGAAGAACACTTGACTGTATTCAAGGAATTTGTTTCAAATTTGGAGACTATGGGATGCAAGTACGATGATGAGGAATTGAGGTTGATTCAATTGTGCTCGTTACGAGCTTCATACAGTTCTTACAAAAATACAATTTTATACACTTGGGAGAGTCTATCTTTGAAAGAGATTTATGGCGCCTTGTTATCAAAGGAGAAGATAAAGCAAATTTTTGTTGGATCTGAGGCTCAAGGAGAGGGACTCGTCATTCGATGTAAAATAATAGTGTAACACCCGACAATTTCGGCCATGTGATTTTCTTAACTGATTTAACTGTCACCTCTTCTAATGATCTTTTCGATTTAGAATTTAAATGTCAAAGCTTATTCAATTCCTATTTGTGTGGTGCCAGAACCGTAATAAAAAAGAATTTTATTTAGTATAAATAGGAAATGAAAATCTTTAAACCTCATTAAAACCTTACTGTAGCCGACAATCCTCTCTCGACGACCTCCTTTTCCCTAGAGCTCTCTCTCGGCCAGCTACTCCTCCATCGACGATCGATTCTTCAGTCTCCACCCCGACAATCCACGCTCTAGGTAAGACTTAGACAATGTAGTTGCTGGTTAGTTACTTAGAGCTCCGTTTTCAGCTAAGACTTGTAGTTTTAGATTCATCAATGGCTGAGTAATAGTAGTGACATTTGAAATCTGTGGTTAGTTACTAGGTTGAATCTGGTTATTTTCGGTTCTGGAAGTTTAATCTACACACACAAGGTGCTCGATTAAGAAGATTTGGAAATATATATATGTTAGATTCTAGGGTGACTTTTAGTTAGAACTTTTAGGATTTTGATTTAACACTGTAATGTGAAATGTTTTTTAGGTGAAAAAGTCTGAACAGAAGTACTCAAGTTTGCTAAGGAAACCAGGTAAGTGAGTGAGTAGAATTTCCGGCCATTAGAGCCCTACATCACAAGGGTACTAAGTTAAAGTTGATTATGATGTCCGAAAGCTGTTTGTGTCATTGTCTGTATGGTTATGATATGTGAGTTAGCAACATGATTTATTGTTGAATGATTGATCTGTCCTTTTAGTCTGATGAAATAAGAGTACTCATACTCATACTTCACGATTGTTTCCTTTTCAAGCATATGAAAATGTTTTAAGTGTATGTTTTCCTTCACGATCAAAATATGAACATGAAACTTATGTAACAAGGGTTAAGAGAGGGTTGGGGGCGGTTTCGCATATGTCACTGTCCAAAAGAAGGACCATGAATACGGCTCGCAAGGGATTATATACACTTTCACTGTCATCCCCCCTTTCGGCACAAATCCTCCCTTAATCCACATGATGTAAACGATGAACAAGAATATGAACAAGAATATGACGAGAAATGATTATGAAAATGTGTTCCTTTCAACTGTGCATTCATGCATACATGTTAGCACTGCACTCCTTACTAAGAATTAGGCTTATAGTTTAAACCTCATGATGTAGGTGACGAATTATCAGGTGAGGATTTCAAACCCAATGAAGATGTCTAGGACTGGTTGCTGGATGGTGCTCAGGGTGACAGATTGTGGCTGTAAGGCGATTTCAACCCCTGGTTACTGCTCTTAAGATGTTAGTAAAGATTATGAATACGTATAACTAAGTAGGATGAGATTTTTCTTATAACGTCAGATTTTGGAAATTGTCTGATTCAATTCCTAAGTTTGAGGATAATTATGAGGATATAGAATGATCTGTTTTATTTAAGTCTTCCGCTACACGTATTTTGGATGAGTCTATGGTTCAACTGTGTGTTAGTTTATCTCGGTCATGTTGAAGTCTGTGAAAGTCTGAATATTTCCTATCAGAAGATGTCCCCGTTCACCGGTAGAAGTCTTCTATCGGGTGATGTTTAATGAGTCAAGTGAGATGCACATGTCAATCGGAAGATGTAGATTTTCTACTATCGGTAGAAGTGAGTATTATGTCTTGTCGTTTTGTAATCGCCAGATGCCGTATATTATTATCGGTAGAAGTCTTCTGTCGGGTAATGTTTAATGAGTCACGTGGGATGCACATGTCAATCGGTAGATATAGATTTTCCACTATCGGTAGAAGTGAGTATTATGTCTTGTCGTTTTGTAATCGGTAGATGCTGTATATTATTATCGGTAGAAGTTTTCTGTCGGGTAATATTTAATGAGTCACGTGGGATGCACATGTCAATCGGTAGATGTTGTTATTTATTATTATTGGTAGAAGTGGGAATTATGTTTTGTCGTTTTGCGATCGACAGATGCGAGAAGAAAGTTTTGTCGTTTGCGATCGGTAGATGTTCTTGATTTTCAATTCCCTTAGCCAAATATTTTAACATTCTGTCTTTTGTTAATGTTACTTACTTAATGGGTTTTCGTTGAGTGGTCGAAGATTTATAGATAAAAATTTTATTATTGAGAGAAATGTCAAAATTTTTCGTAAAATTTCTTAGTCCAGTCCTATGTCATGGGTAACAAATCGGGTTTGGGAGACTCGGGGTGTTACAATTATGGTATCAAAGCAAAACCGGATTCTAAAATCGATTCTGCAGACTGCCTTCCAGCATAGATTGCCACATGAGCACACTCCACCAACTGTAAGTGTCTATGATTTTAGTAATGTCATTACGTTAAGATGTGTTTATGATTATTTGTTTAGGAATCTCAAAATGGTAAGAGGTCAACAAAGAGAGAACAATGAGGATAGTAACACCATCACTCAGCTAACCGAGTTAGTTATTCGCCAGTCTCGTTAAATTGAGCAGTGGGTGGCTACTAGAGAAGAGCAAGGGAATTCTAGCTCGAATACGACTCACGACCATGGAAGCGAGCATTTTCCCCACCTTCGACCTCCAGTATTCAATGGTCAGGTTTCGGATCCTATTTATGCTGAAGAATGGATTCGAACAATTGAGGACATGTTCAAGTATGCCAAGATCGAGGAAGGGGACAAGGTCACATGTGCTGTTTTTCATCTGGCATTGGGTGCAAGGCATTGGTGGGACTCAATCCAGAGCACTACTAACGTGGAAGACATGACCTGGACACGGTTCAAGACGGCCTTCTATGACAAGTATTTTAGCCGAGCAGTTCGGGCCAGCAAAAAGATGGAGTTTATGCAGCTGCGCCAAACCGGTTCTGTGGATGATTACATCTGTAAGTTTGAGGCCTTGTCCAGGTTTGCACCCCGTCTGGTGGATGATGAGGAAGACAAGATTCACCAGTTTTTCCATGGACTGAAGCCGAGCCTCTTCCAGGGAGTGAAGACTACAGGGATCCATAACATACTTTATTCCGAAGTGGCTGCTAAGGCTTTGGAATTGGAAGAAGTTGAGTTAACAGTACAAGGGCAACGTGAACCGCCAAGGAAGTTTATCAAGGAGACTCAGCCACCACCGCGCCAGAGCAGAGGTTGGCAACCACAACCGAATAGAGGACCGCAACAATAGCAGAAAAGTGTGAAGAGACCCTTCAATCCAAATAATGACCAAGAAAAAGGAAAGCGACCTTTAGCTCCTCTCTGTTCCACCTGCCAGAAGAACCACCATGGCGAATGCAAATTATATTCTGGCCGTTGCTATGGATGTGACAAGGTTGGACACATGGTCAGAGATTGCCACATGAGCACACTCCACCAACTGTAAGTGTCTATGATTTTAGTAATGTCATTACGTTAAGATGTGTTTATGATTATTTGTTTAGGAATCTCAAAATGGTAAGAGGTCAACAAAGAGAGAACAATGAGGATAGTAACACCATCACTCAGCTAACCGAGTTAGTTATTCGCCAGTCTCGTTAAATTGAGCAGTGGGTGGCTACTAGAGAAGAGCAAGGGAATTCTAGCTCGAATACGACTCACGACCATGGAAGCGAGCATTTTCCCCACCTTCGACCTCCAGTATTCAATGGTCAGGTTTCGGATCCTATTTATGCTGAAGAATGGATTCGAACAATTGAGGACATGTTCAAGTATGCCAAGATCGAGGAAGGGGACAAGGTCACATGTGCTGTTTTTCATCTGGCATTGGGTGCAAGGCATTGGTGGGACTCAATCCAGAGCACTACTAACGTGGAAGACATGACCTGGACACGGTTCAAGACGGCCTTCTATGACAAGTATTTTAGCCGAGCAGTTCGGGCCAGCAAAAAGATGGAGTTTATGCAGCTGCGCCAAACCGGTTCTGTGGATGATTACATCTGTAAGTTTGAGGCCTTGTCCAGGTTTGCACCCCGTCTGGTGGATGATGAGGAAGACAAGATTCACCAGTTTTTCCATGGACTGAAGCCGAGCCTCTTCCAGGGAGTGAAGACTACAGGGATCCATAACATACTTTATTCCGAAGTGGCTGCTAAGGCTTTGGAATTGGAAGAAGTTGAGTTAACAGTACAAGGGCAACGTGAACCGCCAAGGAAGTTTATCAAGGAGACTCAGCCACCACCGCGCCAGAGCAGAGGTTGGCAACCACAACCGAATAGAGGACCGCAACAATAGCAGAAAAGTGTGAAGAGACCCTTCAATCCAAATAATGACCAAGAAAAAGGAAAGCGACCTTTAGCTCCTCTCTGTTCCACCTGCCAGAAGAACCACCATGGCGAATGCAAATTATATTCTGGCCGTTGCTATGGATGTGACAAGGTTGGACACATGGTCAGAGATTGCCCCATGCCGCCAGACCCACATCGAGCGAGAGTAGCGCCAAGAGTCTGCTTTAATGGAGGATAAGGATGCAGTGTAGCATACGGTCATAACTGGTACAATTATGATCTGTGGTATTTCTGCTTATACACTTATAGATAAGGGAGACACACACTCGTTTGTATCAACCCTGTTTGTATGTAGGCATAAATTAGGACTTTTACCAGTCGATAGGTCATATAGTGTCATGTTACCGTCGGGGAAGTCTTTACATCCAGAACAGATAGTGAAAGGTGATATTGTGTCTTTAGAAGATAAGCAGTTATATGTAGAGCTAATCGTAATTGATATGAAGGGATATGAAGTCATACTAGGAATGGATTGGTTATTCAGACATTATGCCACGATAAGTTGTAGGTCTGGATTGGTTGAGTTCTGACCCCCGAACGGAGATCGGTATTCCTTCCAAGCTATCCCAAAATAAATAAAATGCCAATTATATCCTCACTAGAGACTCAACGGTTACTGAAGGGTGGTTGTGAGAGTTTTCTAGCTAGCATAATTGATGTCTGGGTAAAGAATAAGGTAGAACTTCAAGATATTCCTATAGTTCGAGAGTTTCCAGAAGCCTTTTTGGATGACTTGGCCGGGTTACCACCTGATAGAGAAATTGAGTTTGTAATCGATACATATCCCGAGGCATTACCTGTGTCTAAGAACCCTTACCGCATGGCACCTGTTGAGCTAAAGGAGTTAAAAGTCCAACTACAGGAACTAGTTGACAAGGGATTTATACGCCCGAGTTGTTCTCCCTGGGGTGCACCTGTCCTATTTGTTAAGAAGAAAGACGGTTCTCTTAGAATGTGCATAGATTACAGAGAACTGAACAAGTTAACGATCAAGAATAAATATCCCTTACCCCGAATTGACGATTTGTTTGACCAACTACAAGGAGCTAAGGTATTTTTAAAAATTGACTTACGTTCGGGTTATTACCAACTGAAGGTTAAGGAGAGTGATATACCAAAGACAGCATTCAGAACCCGATATGGACACTATGAATTTCTTGTGATATCGTTTGGATTGACAAATGCACCTGCAGCTTTTATGGACTTGATGAACCGTGTGTTTCGTGAGTATTTGGACAAGTTTGTGATTGTGTTTATAGATGACATCCTAATTTACTCACAGACTAAAGCTGACCATGAAAAACACTTAAGAGTAGTTTTGACGACATTAAAACAGCAGCAACTCTATGTCAAGTTGTCCAAATGTGAGTTTTGGTTGGACAAGGTCAACTTTCTAGGCCATGTCATTTCTGCTGAGGGCATATCTGTAGATCCAACCAAAATTCAGGCAGTAAAAGACTGGCCGAGGAACGTCAGTGAAGTTCGGACTTTCCTTGGATTGGTAGGCTATTACAGAAAGTTCATCAAGGGATTTTCTATAATTGCTAAGCCTTTAACTAGTTTAACAAAGAAAGACACCAAATACTCTTGGAATGGAGCTTGTGAAGATGGCTTCCAGGCACTAAAATTGAAGTTGACGACAGCCCCTCTTTTGGCACTCCTAACTGAGGAAGGGAGATTTACTGTTTATTGTGATGCATCCAAAGTTGGTCTGAGATGTGTTATAATGCAAGAAGGCAAGGTTGTGGCGTATGCCTCCAGGCAGCTGAAGAGTTATGAGCAGAATTACCCCACTCACGATTTGGAATTAGCCGCGGTTGTCTTTGCATTAAAAATTTAGAGACACTATTTGTATGGTCAGCAGTGTGAGGTGTTTTCTGACCATAAGAGCCTAAAGTACCTCTTTACTCAAAAGGAATTAAACATGAGACAAAGGTGTTGGTTGGAGTTCGTTAAGGATTATGACTTTGAAATTAAGTATCACCCGGGTAAGGCTAATGCTGTAGCCGATGCATTAAGCAGAATGTTCAAGACAATGCAGCCTGCGGTGTCAACCATGTCATTACCCTTGAAGGTTGAGATTCAGAAATTCAAGTTGGAGATAGTTCCGGAGTTATCAGCATTGCTTTCGGCATTATCTATTCGGCTAACTATTTTGGATAAGATTAAGGAGACACAACAAAAGGAATCAAAGGAAAATAATAGCATGATGAGTAAGTTGAAGGACGTCTCCTCTGAGTTCAGTCTCTCCAAGGATGGTATTTTAAAATTCAAGAATCGATGGTATGTTCCAAGTGATGAAGAATTACGCAGGTTGATCTTGGCCGAGGTGCACTCGTCTCATTTTTCTGTACACCCTCGCAATACCAAGATGTATTGGGACTTAAAGTTACTTTAGTGGTGGCCAAATTTGAAGAGGGATGCTGCCAAGTATGTGGAGTCGTATTTGGTATGCCAACAAGTTAAGGCAGAGTATCAACGTCTAGGAGCTACCCTTCAACCCTTACCGATCCCCGAATGGAAGTGGAAAAACATTGCCATGGATTTTGTTGTAGGACTACCTACGACAACTAAAGGTCATGACAGCATTTGGGTTGTAATTGACAGATTGACGAAATCAGCTCACTTCCTACCTGTAAAGACGACTTACACGATGGATCAGCTTGCTAATCTATACATTCAGGAAATTATCAGATTGCATGGGATTCCAATATCCATTGTCTCAGATCGTGATCCCAGGTTCACCTCGAGGTTTTGGCAAAGTCTTCAAGGAACGTTAGGAACAAAATTATCCCTCAGCACTGCTTTTCACCCTCAGACTGATGGACAATCCGAACGGACAATTCAGACACTCGAGGATATGTTAAGGGCGTGTGTGCTGGATTTCCAGGCATCTTGGAGTCGATGCCTGCCATTGGTTGAATTCTCGTACAACAATAGTTTCCAGTCCACCATGGCAGGAAATGCAGATCACCCTTATATTGGGACGAAGTTGGCGAAGTAAAACTTCTAGGCCCTGAAATTTTGTAGCAGATGTCAGAGAAGATCGCCATTATTAGGAAAAGAATGATGACAGCATAAAGCCGACAGAAGAGTTATGCAGACCAAAGAAGGAGAGATCTTGAGTTTGCCGTTAGAGATGAATTTTTCCTTAAGATTTCACCATTTAAGGGAGTTTTAAGATTCGACAAGAAGAGAAAGCTCAATCCACGATTCATTGGACCATTCCCTGTCTTGGCAAGGATTGGCAGTACAGCTTATAAGTTGCAATTACCTCCATCACTGTAAAAGGTTCATAATGTTTTTCATGTGTCGATGCTAAGAAAATGCATACGTGATCCGACGCAAGTTGTTAAGCCAACGGTAATCGAAATTGAGTCGAAATTAATGTATGAAGAGAAACCTGTTCGAATTTTGGAATCTGCAGTTAAGACTCTGCGGAATAAAGAGATCCCTCTAGTGAAGGTTTTGTGGACGAATCATGGCATTGAAGAAGCCACATGGGAGCGACAACAGGACATGTTGATCAAATATTCTGAGCTCTTTGCTTGATCAATTTTCGAGGAAGAAAATTTTGTTTAAGGAGGGGTGGATGTAACACCCGACAATTTCGGCCAGATGATTTTCTTAACTGATTTAACTGTCACCTCTTCTAATGATCTTTTCGATTTAGAATTTAAATGCCAAAGCTTATTCAATTCCTATTTATGTGGTGGCAGAACCGTAATAAAAAAGGATTTTATTTAGTATAAATAGGAAATGAAAATCCTTAAACCTTATTAAAACCTCATTGTAGCCGACATTCCTCTCTCGGCGACCTCCTTTTCCCCAGAGCTCTCTCTCGGCCAGCTACTCCTCCATCGACGATCGATTCTTCAGTCTCCACCCCGACAATCCACGCTCTAGGTAAGACTTAGACAATGTAGTTGCTGGTTAGTTACTTAGAGCTCTGTTTTCAGCTAAGACTTGTAGTTTTGGATTAATCAATGGCTAAGTAATAGTAGTGACATTTGAAATCTGTGGTTAGTTGCTAGGTTGAATCTGATTATTTTAGGTTCTGGAAGTTTAATCTACACACATAAAGTGCTCGATTAAGAAGATTTGGAAATATATATATGTTAGATTCTAGGATGACTTTTGGTTAGAACTTTTAGGATTTTGATTTAACACTGTAATGTGAAATATTTTTTAGGTGAAGAAGTCTGAAGAGAAGTACTCAAGTTTGCTAAGGAAACCAGGTAAGTGAGTGAGTAGGATTTCTGGCCTTTAGGGCCTTACATCACAACGGTACTAAGTTAAAGTTGATTATGATGTCCGAAAGCTGTTTGTGTCATTGTCTGTATGGTTATGATATGTAATTTAGCAACATGATTTATTGTTGAATGATTGATCTGTCCTTTTAGTCTGATGAAATAAGAGTACTCATACTCATGCTTCACGATTGTTTCCTTTTCAAGCATATGAAAATGTTTTAAGTGCGTGTTTTCCTTCACGATCAAGATATGAACATGAAACTTATGTAACAAGGGTTAAGAGAGGGTTGGGGGCGGTTTGACGTATGTCACTGTCCAAAAGAAGGACCATGAATACGGCTCGCAAGGGATTATGTACACTTTCACTGTCAACCCCCCTTTCGGCACAAATCCTCCCTTAATCCACATGATGTAAACGATGAACAAGAATATGACGAGAAATGATTATGAAAATGTGTTCCTTTCAACTGTGCATTCATGCATACATGTTAGCACTGCACTCCTTACTAAGAATTAGGCTTATAGTTTAAACCTCATGATGTAAGTGACGAATTATCAGGTGAGGATTTCAAACCCAATGAAGATGTCTAGGACTGGTTGCTGGATGATGCTCAGGGTGACAGATTGTGGCTGGAAGGCGATTTCAACCCCTGGTTACTGCTCTTAAGATGTTAGTAAAGATTATGAATACGTATGACTAAGTAGGATGAGATTTTTCTTATAACGTCAGATTTTGGAAATTGTCTGATTCAATTCCTAAGTTTGAGGATAATTATGAGGATATAGATTGATCTGTTTTATTTAAGTCTTCCGCTACACGTATTTTGGATGAGTCTATGGTTCAACTGTGTGTTAGTTTATCTCGGTCATGTTGAAGTCTGTGAAAGTCTGAATATTTCCTATCAGAAGATGTTAAAAGTGCTTGTCCACCGGTAGATGTTTTCTACCGATAGAAAGTCTTCTATCGGGTGATGTTTAATGAGTCACGTGGGATGCACATGTCAATCAGAAGATGTAGATTTTCTACTATCGGTAGAAGTGAGTATTATGTCTTGTCGTTTTGTAATCGGCAGATGCCGTATATTATTATCGGTAGAAGTCTTCTGTCGGGTAATGTTTAATGAGTTACGTGAGATGCACATGTCAATCGGTAGATGTTGATTTTCCACTATCGGTAGAAGTGAGTATTATGTCTTGTCGTTTTGTAATCGGCAGATGCTGTATATTATTATCGGTAGAAGTTTTCTGTCGGGTAATATTTAATGAGTCACGTGGGATGCACATGTCAATCGGTAGATGTTGTTTTTTATTACTATCGGTAGAAGTGGGAATTATGTTTTGTCATTTTGCGATCGGCAGATGCGAGAAGAAAGTTTTGTCGTTTGCGATCGGTAGATGTTCTTGATTTTCAATTCCCTCAGCCAAATATTTTAACACTCTGTCTTTTGTTAATGTTACTTACTTAATGGGTTTTTCGTTGAGTGGTCGAGGATTTAAAGATAAAAATTTTATTATTGAGAGAAATGTCTAAATTTTTCGTAAAATTTCTTAGTCCAGTCCTATGTCATGGGTAACAAATCGGGTTTGGGAGACTTGGTGTGTTACAAATAGAGTCAAACAACAAAGGCAGTGATGGTGTTTAGGGTTCAAAGGGCAAATCAAAGTAAAGGAATTAAAATAGAACCTATTACTTCTGTTAGAAGAGGAACATTAAATCTGAGTTCCGGGAATTCCATAACGTTAAGAGAGTCACTGAGAAGGGAAAATAACCGATGACGTCCGGTGAAGTAGTTGTCGCAGAAGAAGATTATAGTTATAAAGATCTTCTTGTTGTGTCAGAGGGAAACTCAAAGTCAAACAAGAATTTGATTTTGAATATAGTTTGTTTGTTTCATATGAGTTACAATCGAAATTGGTTTTCGACATATGAGACAGTGTCAGAGGGTGTTGTGTTAATGGGCAATAACACACCTTGCAAGGTAGCTGAGATTGATACCATTAGAATTAGGATGTTTGATGGAGTTATGAGGACACATGGTAATATGAGACATGTTCCTGAATTGAAAAAGAATCTGATCTCGTTGAGTACTCTTGATGTGAAAGGGTAAAAGTATAGCGTTGTAGATGGAGTCGTGAAGATCAGTAGAAAGGCACTCGTCATGTTAAAGGGACATATGAATTCTGCAAATTTGTATGTACAGTGACAAGTAATAAGGCAGCAAAGTTTATGAATTCACCTTCTAAGAGATTGGTTGAGAAAACTTGGAAGAAGTTTGGTTCTTAGGTGAAGTTCAGGTTGAGATCTGAGAGTACATCAGAGCCGATGAGTCAGCCTATTACTGATGTTTAATCACCAGCTTCAGTTTTACGTCAGAGTGTTATCGTCAAAGCCAGAACCAAGAGGAAGGTTAAAGCTCTAGGGCGATATGGTGAAACTACGAGTTATGCGTTGAATGTGTTTGAGGGTAACTATTCCAATGGGGAGTCGTCAACATGTTTAGATGAAGTTTGTTGCGACAACTTTAATAGTTCAGTGATACCATAGAGGAGGAGATATGATTTCTTCTCAAGTATATCTCTCAGTTTAAGTGGGGCTTAAACTTGATGGGTATCGGTTGCTAAGCAGGCCCGATAGGGGCTTTTGTGGAAGATGAGGTTATTTTTAAATGAAGTTTTGCAAACTTGTTTCCTTGAACTAGAATTTCTTTGAATATGGAGATTGTTAGAGTTCTGTTTTTTTATTCACTTTGGGTTTAGTTGAGTACCATGTGTTGAATCTCTCATGTGGAATTCGTGTCAAGGTGGAGATTGTTAGAGTTCAGTGTGACCCGAATTCTAGTTGGGCCAAGTTGAGCCCATATATCAATATTAGGGTCTTAGATTTTCTCTATATATTGATATTTGAGTCACAAAACTCAATTGTACCTTCATTTCCTATAGTGAATTTTCCCTCTACCTGTGGCTGGTTTTTTCCCGTTTAGGATTTTTCACGTAAATCTTTGTGTCTCCATGTTTTCGCATTTATTTTCTTTTTTACTGATTATTATTGTTCGATTTTCAACACTTGGGAATGTTAGGTTATGAAAAAGAAATGTTGGTAGTAGTCTTTGCACGGCAAAAAGAAAAACCTTATTTATTTGGGAAACATTTTAAGGTGTTCAGTGATCATTTTAGCTTAAAGTATTAGTTGGAGCAGCATATATCTACAACTATACTGCAAAAATGGCTAACAAAATTTATTGGTTACGAGTTTAAATTATTTTCAGGAGTAAAGAAACTAAGGCAGCAAATACTTTCTCTAGGTTGACTGAAGTCGATAAGAAAGCTTCAATGATGGAAATCTCTTTTCCTATTGCGACATGAGTGAAACAACTCAAAAAATAAAGGCAACAAGAACAAGAAATCGAGGTTTTTGGTTCAGGTTATAATTAAAAAAGTTTCTACTCATTCTGAAAAAAAAAACTCAAGTATAAGGAAGACTTTAAGTAGGCAAAAATTCAACTTTAAAACATCTAATTATTGTGGAGGCTCATGGTGGAACAAAAGGTGGACATTCTAGGGTTGAAAAGATATTGGTAAGAATCAGGTAGTCCTTCTATTGGAAAAGGATGTGCAAGCATATTTGTTCCCATGTGGAATCTTGCAAAATTTGAAACATGAAACATGGTATCTCTTGGTTTATTGCACCCTCTATTGATTCCTAAGCATAATTGGACTAATATATCAATGGATTTGATAGAAAAATTGCCAAGGTCTCAAGGTAACCAAGTTATTTTTGTGGTGGTGGACAAACTAAGTATGCACGTTTCATGCCTTTAATTCATTCATCGCTTGATCTTGCCCAACATTTTCTAAAGAATGTGTATACATTAAATTGCACGGGTTGCTCAATTCTATAGTAAGTGAGCGAGATAGGATTTTCACTAATAAGTTTTTGGAAAGAATTGTTTCTTATTGAAGGTGAACTTGTCTATTAGCACAACCTACTACCCTAAAAAATATGCACTTCAAACCTATCCCTTATTTTGTCCGGAACTCGCTAGCTGCCTCCTCGTTTCTAAAGAATTTTCAAGGTAAGTCTAAACCTAATTTACTTCTACCCTCAAACAAGTAAACATATGAGTTTACATAATTGAGAGAGACAGTTAGAATTTTCATTATTGTTATGGTTTCTCTATGGAAATCCTTCGATTAGGATTTTTCTCCTCACTTTATTTCACTAGGTGAAAGATACTCGTCTTGAGCAAAAGTCTATGTACAAAGGAACGAGGTAAGAGATGTTTGTATACGTTGACTCGTCCGTCTGCATCACAAAGTGGTAGGTTATCTATTTACTTTTTAATTATACTCGAGGATATATTTTATTTAGATATTCATGATGATGTCATTTGGGATGTTTTATGAGATCTTTTAATGTTATTCGAGGATTTGATAATGATGATGATATTGCTAAAAAGTATGTTATATTATAGGCTCTTGAATATTACACGTTGATGAATGTAAGTACTAGGTTAAGAAGTTTCGTTACGATAAGACTTTGAGGACTTGTTTGTTAGTATGTTACAACATTAGTGACTCGATGATTTGTTTAATCGTTATGATAGGATGATGTTTACAATTGATGTTATGATTATATTGATGGTGATGACGTTCGAGAATGTGTTATATATAGACTTTTATTATGATTTATGATTATATTGATGTTGATGACACTCGATGATGTGTTATAGTGTAGGCTTTTAACTGTGATTTATTGTCAGATGATATGATTATATTGATGATGATGTCACTCGAGAATATGTTTGTTTGATGATTTGATAGATATAGAAATATTGATGCTTTTATGATATGTAGTAAGTTGTGATAGAATAGAAAGAACAGATGAATTGACTCGAGGATATGCTATATTTTGCATCGTATGTTTATGTATGACTCATGCATCATGAAAAAGAAACTTATGTTAAGAAATATTTAAAGACAATAAAGAAAGAAAAAAAGACATAAAAGATAGAGAGAAATACGAAAATATGAGAGAAAAACTGAATAAACGTAACTTTTCTTATGAGATGAGATTATGAGGTGTCTTATCGCTTCTATAGTCTGAATTACCTCTAACAAATGAACTGTATATCGAAACTGAAGCAAGAATAAAAGACTCAGTGAGAAATACTAAGATAAGACTGTTTTTACGAAAATTGTATTAGCATACATGTTCATGATAGTTTATGCATTTTTAATTGAGCGTTAGCCTCGTAGTTTGAACTGTGTGTTGTAGGTAAGAAATTTTATGATGTACACGATGAAAGAAACAAATAAAAGATGTAGTTGAAGAGGTGCTCTCATGACAAGGTTATATGGTGTTAATGAAAATAGCGATTCAAAGGTTATGAAGAGAAAAACTTACTTTTTATTTTTATCTGAGTTAAAAGAGATTTTATATCACTTATTATTTCGTTATATTTATGGATGAATTTATTAAGTATTACTTTCAAATGACCATTTGATATTGTTGATTTTATTTTAATGAACACTTATGTTTTTAAGACTTTCGTTGTACGTTTTCAATGAAGTGATTTCAAAATTTTAAATGAACTCTTTTAAAGAAAAAGTAAAGAAGAAACAGTACACTACGGGGCGCTACAATCTTTATGAAAAGTCTAACATGCAATATGCTTCCATCAAACATTAACTACCCAATCAACGTTGTATCTTCAATTTCTTATGCTTTCAAAAGTGAACCAAAATATAAACATAAAAAAAAATAGTTTTTATACTACTACGATTTATAAGGTAGAGTATAAGACCGATAGCAGAGAGTGAGAGCATGTGTTTGTCAAAAGGGTTCTTGATTTCTATTATACCTACGAAGAACATTCACTCTTTATAAACATCTAGTTGGAAGTAAAGACTATATTCAATTTGACCGTCATATTAGGTTTTCTTACATTTCCAACTTTATGTAATTAGTTAAATTTTTGGATAATTATCAAATTTATTATTAAACTGTGGGGTGATTAATAAACTGGATCTTAAACTACTTTTGTTAACAAAGTCGCCCTTAAAGTATGATTTTGTTAACAAATTAATCCATAGCGGGCGACTGGTCTCGAAAAACAGGCGACCGGTCATAGTTTTGTATGTGGACCAAAACATCTCTTATGGACTAGGTGATCGCTTTCAAAGGAATGAGTGACCGTTCTAGAAGAGACGTGGGGAACGGATGCCAACTCTCGAGGAACGAGCGCCTAGTTCAGAGAGCGGGCACCCGTTCCTTGATATATATCTAAACGGGTGCCAATTGGTCGTGCACATGGTTGGTTACTTCAGAAAGCATACCAAACAATATTAGATTACCTTGAAATTTTTACCACACAACCAACATATTATGAAAATAATTTCTGCAAAGTTTTGTTATTTTTCAATATTTTTACGATTATTATAATTGTTTAAACAATTTTTACGAAAAAAAACATATAATAAATCGTGCAAATGCTGAAAAATACGAAACTTTACATACTATTTTCTCATTATATGTAGTTTGTGTGGTAAAAATTTCAGGTTAATTCATATCGTTTGATATGTTTTCCTAGGTAGCTCATTTGGAACGAGTGCCCATTGATCGTGCATGATATCGGATTAGCTAGAAATTTTTACCATACAATTGAAATATTATGAGAACATAGTCTACAGATTTCGTGATTTTTTAAAATTTGTACGATTTATTATAATTATTTATAAAACTTTTACAAAACAAACTATAATAAATCATACAAATGTTGAAAAATCAGAAAACTTTGCATGACTATGTTTTCATGATATGCCGGTTGTGTGGTAAAAATTTTAGGATAATCTAACATTGTTTAATATGTTTTTCGAGGTGGCTCCTCTGAACCGGACGCTCGTTCTTTGAGAGCTGGAGTTTGTTCCCCACATCTTTTTTGGATTGGGTGTCTGTTCTTCGAGACCGGTCGTCCGCCATAGGTTAACGGCTCTTCGGCATCTCGTACTCTTGTCTTCTTTAGCCTACCAGGTTGGCGCTTTCTTTTGGGCTGGTGGATTTCGTTCATACCTTCTACAGGCGGCAACATTAGTTGGCCGCTAATGGGACGAATATAGTTTGAGTACATCTGCAGGTATCTTGCCCTGTGATAGCATGCATGCACGTAATTTTCTGGCGCTACTCTCATCTAGTACATGCAAGGAATGGAATGGTCACGCGAGATTCCTATAAGCTCTCACCTCGTACAGTTGCACGCACACAAATTCATGTCGACAATGAATTGTTCGTATCTGTTGCTAACCTAAAATAGTGCAGCTCCCGCAAACGTTGCATTCCAATTTCCAGATGCACTCGTCATCTTATCAAGCTTTTTCCTTATTTGGTGACACAGGACGTCGGTTGATTGGGTCACCTTCTCAAATTTCTTCACGATGCGAGTCATCAAGCGCTTTCGAACCATCTCGAACATGGCCAGTATTGTTTTGTCCATGACTGGCAAAAGACGTGCATTGAATGACTCGCACAAATTATTCAATCTCAATTCACACATGGGATTCGAAGAGAAAGCATAACTAGCTCAATATTTAGGCTTTTCTGCTCGAAGCCATGCGTGGGCCTCCGGACTAAGCTGGTACAATTTCTGCATTTCATGCTCGAAATGGGCCTCCGTGGGTGCCCTAGCCGCATTCCACATCGCATCTCTGTACGCTCTGTCCTAAAAATGGTTTTTGAAATTCACGTACATATACCAGAGGCAGAAGCAGTGTTCATCATGTTCGAATTCTTCTTGAACAGCTCTCTGCAACCCCTCATATTTGCGCAAAAAACATCGTTAATAAAACAATATTACTACCACAACGCCCCAAAATTTAAAATAACATATAGAAATGCATTATACCTTTTGTCGATCTGAAACAACTGTCCAACCGCAGCCTGATTCAATGTTTAGGTCTTGCTTTAATATTTTCAAAAACCATGTCCATGAGTCCACACATTTAGATTCGACGTTGGCAACAGCAACGGGATATATTCCATCGTTCCATCAATACTTACGACAATGAGTAATTGGCCGACACAAGACCTTCAGATGACAGTCATCCAAGCAAATAACGGATCTCCCGCACTCCAGCAACCCGGTCTTGCAAGCAGCCATGCACATATACAATTTTTTGAATCCCAATAAATTAAGGCCGACTGGTTTCCCATAAATTTTTACTGTGCTGCCCGGGTTTGATTTGAATATTTTAGCTGCGTACGATCACAGTTGCTAATACTGTTCGTCGCACTTCCCTTCATTAAAGGTTCAAGCTAGGCTTCTTGCTCTTGTCGCAAGACTGAGTAAAATGTCAACAGTGAAGTCCTTCCTCACTGTCTCGATAATAGAATGGATGTCTCAGGTAGGGTTACTTTTGAACTTGTCCAGGTAATGCTTCGCCACGCATTTTTTTGAAGTGTGTCGATTCTCAACTTTCCTAAAACAGCTATGAGAGTAGATCAAACTCTTTATTTGAAATGTATGTTCATCTTGCATCCTCGAAACATGCAATCGCTGCCCACTTCAATCTTCACATTCAGTTGTCAGTCGCGTCTTTTCATTTTTAGTGAATTTTATACCATAACCGTTTTCCAAAGAATATTTGTGAATTTCTTCTTACAAACCATATTGTCTACCCAAAAAAATCTCATTGAGATTTGTTCTCTTACTGGTCTGCTTTCCACCTCCTCGTCATCTGAGCCGACCGGTGTTCAAAACTCATCGTCCAGCATTTTGGAGGTCGCATAGACGAATATTTCTTCATTTGCATCTATGTGATCAAATACTCGTAGATCACTATATGCAAGCGTGTCGTCCGAATACCAGTCCATTTCGGCATCACCAGTTGATCTTTCGTCTAAACCAACAGATCTACCAGAATCGAAATCCATCTTCGTTGCTAAAAAAAAACGTTACAACAAAATTAATAAAATACAAAAGTTAAAACATTGAAAGTACTGATCAGGATAATTTCCAGGAAAGATTGCTATTAACAATCTTTTTAGACATAATTTCCTTTCCAAGTAAGTTTCCAAGAAAGGTTGAAGGGTCACTAACAGTCCACTTAAATTTCAGTCTCCTAGACAGAACTTACTTACATAGTACAATAACACCAGTTAACAGATAAGATCCAATTAACTACACTATAATAGATAAATAACTAAAAAAAAAACAAGCTCCATACTTAGCCGGTGAACTCGGAGCAATATCGCCGGAGAGAGTAAAAAGTCATCTTTTACATGGAGAAAAATATTAAAACATTAAAAATTAATTAATTAAAAATGTCCATATTATTTTAAAATTGCTAAAGTAAATAATAAAATAAAAATAAAAATTTCATACCTAACTGATAAACGAGGAGAAATCTCGCCGAAACAAGGAAATAATTGAGAGAGTATTGAAAGATTTTGGTGTGAGTTGAAGAAGGGGAGAGAGAGAGTTTAAATAGGGGGAGAGAGGCCGGCCGATCCAACTGGACCGGCCGGCCCCCATACGTGAGCCAAAACCCGTGACTTTGTCACAGGTTTTGCCAATTGAGAGTGGAGGCCGACTAGTCCAACTAGACCGGCTAGCCTCTTCACAGAGGCCACTCCCCTGTCCGGCCTTTTTAAGGTTTAAATCAGACTTTTGGGTGGAAAAGAGGAGCTGGCCAGTCTAACTAGACCGACCGGCCTTCCCGCGGGCCACTCCCTTTTAAAGTTTAAAAAAATAGAAGGCCGGCCGTTCCAACTAAACCGGCTGGCCTCCCTGCGGGGGCCACTCCCTCGTCCGGTCTATAAGATTTTATTTGCTTATTTTTAAGACTTTGAGATTTTTACCGATGAATAGTAAAATATAAGGGGTTTTTTTTAAAAAACCAATACTTTAAGGTTTAAATTAAAAAAAAAATTATTTTTTAATAAAGTCATACTTTAAGAATGACTTTATTAATAAAAATACTTTAAGATTCAATTTGTCAATCATCTTATACTTTGAGAGTAAATTTGATACTTATCCTAAATTTTAACGTTGATTTTTATTCCCTCGTCGTTTTTTCAAAGCAATAAAATAAGGCAGGAAATAAGATGTGATTTGTTTGGGTCAGTTTCGGGAATAGCTTGTGGGCCTGTTTAAAACACTGATGATCGGATCTTGTTGGTATTGTGGTAGACTGGATGAAACTGGGCTGGGCCGAGTTAAATATTGCAGCACCGGTTCAGCTAGAATAAGTTGGTTTTGGTTCGGTTTTATGGTTCATAGTTAGGACGTCAAATGCCCCTTCCTTCGTCCTTATTTTCCCCAGCCAACTCGAATTCTTCTACTTTCTCTGATCTCCACTGGGTGATTTTGGGTCATCTTGTTTCGGATTTTATCTTTTTCTTGGGTCAGTTTCTTTGCTCGGTTAGGGTTATACTTCCTTTCTCTCGTCCCGTGTTGGCACAAAGTAGGTAAGGTCTTCGATTGTTTGTTCGACGCAATAGCTCGGTTAAGTCTGGGTTGGAGCTATTTTGTTTCTGGGCGTGTTGTTTTCGGATTTATTTTTTCCTTTTTTAAATTTGTTGCTTGATTTAGATAAAATCTCGAAATTCGAATAATATTTTGGTTTAATTATAAAAGGTCTGGGACATTTAAGGAATTTAATTGATTTTTATGTATCATTATTCTAGGTTTTGATTTGTGCCTTGAATTTGAATCTGACTCACAAATTTTTTGGATTTTAGAGGTCTGCTGTGTGCCCCAGTCATAGCGGGTTGATGGGTCCTCCTCCTCCTAGGCAGTGTCAAGTCTGCAACGAAGCACCGTCTAAGTATAAATGTCCATCCTGTCTCGCCCCTTAGTAAGCATCTCTACCTTTTTTCCATGGCGTCGACCTACCCTTTAAGAGTTTCTTAAAGACCATTCTCCCCTATTTCGTATCTAACTTCTTTCTCTTCTCTGCAGCTGCTCTCTTATTTGTTTCAAGAAACATAAAGGTTTTCGTGGCTTTCTTACTTTTTTTTTTATCTTCATATATTACACTATGTTGCCTCGTTTAATATAAAAAGTAGCCTAATAACTTCTGTTTCTATGTTCTCTATCTTCTATGACAATGGATTGCTCATAATTGACCAAAATCATAAAGAACTCTAGTTTTTTTTATCTGAGTGATATGATGGCTATGAAATTATATTTTCTTCTTGTGTGGTCAAAATCTATAGGTCTTAAGAAGAAGACGGTGAATAAATTGTTGGATACTTTTCAGTGGCGATGCATCACACCATTGCTCACTTATATTCTCATTCCTTGTGTATTTTCCCCTGATCCTGATTTAGTTTATTAGGTTAGTGTCTTCACCTACTCATAATAACTGCGCCAATTAGCTCAGTGACTACTTGAATGGTAGCTCATTAAGAAATAGAAAGTTCGAGTTTTAGAGACATCACATTTGAGAAAGAGAATATCCAAGACCAAACTCATTGACTGAGATTATATGGAAAATACCCTCGCTGGAAAAACTTCAGTATATTTTGTTAGGATGGCTTCTTATGGTGGCTTTGCTCACTATTTTGTCAACATCTACTCTCGCGCTGTGTGTGTTGGGCTATCTCCCCTATTTAGTTTGCTAGGTGGCGTCCCCTGGGAGATCCAAACTCTTGCCTACTCAATTGGAGCTACGAGGCAAGGCCTTTCTTAGATGTTAGGCTATAAACAGATCAAGGGTGCAAATCATGAAGACTAACACTTTTGGGAAAGAGAATAATACCCGGTAAGAAAGGCACTGAATGAGAGTAAGTAGATAAATATCTGCCCGTACCAATGCGGGAGGTTATCAAAACACTAATTTCCTGTTAACATTGTTTGCTGGGTATATAAAATTTCTATTATTATTGAAACGTTGATATATGAAGTCTTAGGTACAAATTTTCTGTAACTAAATATTCTTTATTTAGAAGACCATTGACTTAAACCTAACCAATTTAAATATGTTAACATGTAATTTAGGGAACTTTTTGAAATGCTTATGCAGATTTGGTCTTAGATGAAGCATTATCTATATTTCTCTGTATTTGCTTATGAACTATTGTGAGAAGCTAATGTAAATTTATGTAAATGATGCAGAAGTCCCATGCCTAAAGACAGTATCCTCCCAGGACAACTATAGTTCAAGTATGACTTTTATTTCTATCACTTTAGAATAATTATTTACATAATCTAACTATAACTCTGAAATGAAAATTGTGCAGTGTTTGAATTATGGTGCATAGTTGTAAAAAATTTTGTAGAGTGTTTGATGATAAAATGTTTTGGTTTTGCTTCTTAATGTTTAGCAGATTTAATTTATTTCTACTCCGAGCTTGTATTATCTGTGTTTTGTCATCCTAAACTTCTTTCTTTTATACGAATAATTGTGAATTGTTATATTCAATTAGAATCTGCTGCTCCTCCTGAATCGCTCGTCGAAAGGCCAATAAATGTCAACAAACCAGATGAAGTGTTGCAAAGGTCACAGCTGGAGGCCATAGGTAGGAAATGCAAGTTTGAATATATTTTATGAAACAAGCACATATGTTAGTGGTTGCGCGAGAAGAGGTCGCTTTTATAAATACCCATTTGTGTGATCTTAGCATGAATTTTTTTATTTAATCACTATAGAACGATTATGTCTTCCTTGAATATTTAAAATTTAGAAGGTAGAGTGAACATTACATCAAAATTCTATGATCGATTACTGAAGGATGGATCAGGTATTAATGAATTGTTCTTCCATTGAAGAAAATTATGTTTATTGCAGTTAGCGACAGAATTAGTAGCAACTTAAGGACAAAGTGTGATGTTTATATTTGCAGCTTCATCCTGTGAAATACGTGATGCTTTAAAGGATGAAAACCTTCAGAAGCTTATCTGTGCTATCGATCATTCCCCTGACGCTGAGAACGTGAGATTTCTATCTTATATCGTATGCTATCGCGACAGAAGCCTCTGTTCTATCGAAAACATAATTTATTGTCTTTGCTTTGTTCAGGAACTTGAAAAGGCAATGGGAGTGGAAGTGTTTCGTATTTTCCGTGACAAGGTATTACCAAGTTGTGATGGCTTTGCTTTGGGTTAGTTGGAAAATAAGCTGCTTGACCTGAAAATGTAGGTTTTATCGAGTGCCGTTCCTCCGAGTTAGAAGATGAAAACATGCTTGTTTAGCTCAAACATAGACGTTCCGTGAGGTACGTCCATTTGGACTTGATGTACGTACTTTGTTATTGTTGAAAGTGTAGTAGTAGTAGTATTAGGAAGTGTTCTTACACATCAACTTGCCTATTAGACAACAACTCACTCAGCAGCTCACCTTTGGATTGCCTGTTTTAGTTTCTTTACGAGCGGGCGGAGCCAACTCGACTCGTCACAATAGGAGCTGAGTTGGCTCGGTCTAATCAGACAGATTCAACCGAGACTAAAATCTCTGCAAGTAATTGAAATGTCTACTTTGTTCATCTTTTCTACCAACCGCTGTTCAAAATGAATAATTTTTTAAAATATATTTCATTATAATTTCATCCATTTGAAATAAAAAATATTTTTTGTTAGATCATTAGTTTAATAATTATCAATACAATCAAATGTATGCTGAGTAATCTCGTGGCTGAAAATGCAAATTTTCCACATTGTAAAATTTCATATTTTTAGTAATAAATTATTGAGTAGAATTAGGGCTGGGAACCGATCGAATTGGTTATCGGGGTTTTGGGCTGTGGATTCGGGTCAGATTTTTGATTTTTTATGGTTTTGGACCTCTTACTACCAATGGTTCCACCCATTTCAAAACCGGTTTAAGGGTGGGAATAAATGGGGGTTTTGGTCCGGTTTTGCCCATACGAATAATTAATCGTCTAGATTGATTAGAATAAACAATTATTTTTGTAAATAAACGAAAACAAAACCCTAGTAGTGTGAATACTAGGTGTTTCCCGCAGCATTGATAATTCTACAGAAGATGAAATGCGAGCCATATTCTATTTACTGCAACCTATTCAAACGTCTCACGCACTCTCCGTTCACCCTATTACATGATGTCCATGCTTTGGCCATTTTCAATCATCTATTGTCCTCCGTGCCTGTAGCCGGTAGGGTTATATTTCGGGTTTACCCGAAAACACACTATCCTAAGTTGAGAACATAAATCTACTTATAAATTATTCATCTTTATTTTTTTCGACTAATATGTGAATGACTAATTTTATAATACATCAAACCCTTTAATCTAGAGAATTAGATTTGTTTTATACATACTTCTATAATCATTTCACTCTATTAAGAGTCGTCATTTCCTCGTCCTAATTGTCCTAAACTTGATACTTGATACAAAGGGCTATTAATTTAGTTATAAATCAAATAGTTTTTATGATTTTTGAAGCCACAAAATCACACTTTTGGCTCTAAAATGCCAAATATATGAAGATTATTTTTATTTTCAAATTTGAAGTGCAGGACCGCATGGTTTGCCGTCATGATAGAGGGGATCAAATCACTCTCTTATCGTTACAATTTAAGAGTCGGAGAGTTAGGTTAGTGAATATATAATCTACCGAACTTCGACTAATCTGATGAGACGAAACAAGTTATCGATATGCCTTTGCAAAACTTATTTTATTGAATTTGAGAGGTCTTGTTTATGCTATATGCATACTTTTATTTATGTTTATTTATTTGGATGATGTTTAGTTTTGGGGTTTGATGCCAAAACTTAATAAATATCTTATTCTTTTTCTAGTTCGTTTTTGTTATTTAATTTGGCCTGAACAGAAAAGCTTGCAATACGATACAATTAAAGAAGCAAACACAGAACGTATTTCACACGGACAATATTATTATCGACCAAACGTCCGACCGCGAAATTCACTGAAGTTTAAAAGGAAAAAGTTGAAAACTTGATTACTAAAAACATCTATTTCAGACATGTAACGTAGACACAAGCGCGTGCACAACATGCATGCATAGAAACTAGAGTCCCAAATGGAGCAAACATTACATAACACATTCCTCTATCCCATCAAGGTAAAGGAAGAGCACCTGAACCACCACCAACTCCACTGCCGCCAGCACCACCCGCACCGCCAGCACCGCCTAGGCCGCCCGCCCCACCCAGGCCACCGAGTCCTCCAAGACCACCAAGACGCCCTAAGCCACCAAGCCCACTCGCACTACCGATTCCAGCAGCTCCACCTATCCCGGCCGCACCGCCTAGTCCGCCACCTATTCCGGCAGCTCCTCCAACTCCAGCTCCGATTCCTGCAAATGGAAGTCCATTGCTGCCGATACCGGAGTAACCCCCAACTCCACCAAAAGTGACAAAGTTCTTCTCGTCAGTCAGTCCAGCGTCATTAGGCACAGTTCTTGCTCTAGTTAGACCAACAACTAAAGCCAGAACCAAAACAATGCAAAACCTACTCATCTCTCCCTCCCTCAACTCGTCTGCGTGTGCGTGTTTATGTATCTGATCAACCTTCTTTCTCAGTTTTTTGACACCAAACTGGGTTGTAGGGGTACCCTTTTAAAGGGAAACTAGAGCGGTGGGGACAGTTGATGATAGTAAATGAGCTTAAATGCAATCTCAGTCTTGCATCTCAAATTTTCAAAAACTTGTGTTTTCCTTATGGTTTTCCTCTAAAATTCTTAAAAAGAGAGCTTTTAAGACTGTTTCCAAGTGTAAGACTAGGTCACCTTTCCAAATACAAACTCATTGATCAGTTGGCAGAAAGATCTGCAAAACTCGGAGTTCTAGACGTGTATTTAGAGGTTGAGGCTAAGCATATTGGCATCTGTAACATTCATTGAAATTGTTAAATGTGTAGCTTGGTTTCAGTTCACGTCTTATGTCTACAGAAGTATCTCAAAAAGAACTTCGTAGATGAAACATTGTTTTGTCCTTCTCTTGCTCTATCTATTGTTGGGAAAATAATAAAGAAATCTGACAAGAACCCCACTTAAATAAGCGATACGAACGATAACAGATGCGATCTGAAAAATACCAGGAATATTTTTCAACTGCCGTAAAATTATAACGGGCAAAAAGTAAGAGAAAAATGAACACCGAGAATTTTACGTGGAAACCCAAATTGGGAAAAAACCTACGGGGACCGAGTCCAGAAAAATCTCACTATGAAAAATAGGATTTACAATATTTTTCTAGATATCGAATATCCTAGAAAATATTCACTAAGAGAAATCACCACTCTTAGAATTCTCACTATGCACAAAAGCACGACACCTATTTTTCTCTTACACCTTTCTTTTCTCTCACACAAAAAAATAATACTCTCTAATTTTCTCTCCTTCTTCACTCCACTGAAGAATTTCTATTTCAGATGATCCTCGGAAACAAATGATACTTACCTATTTATAGGTAAAGTTTGTCATAAAATGACAAACTGAAAAAGGAGCAAATGGTCTCCTTTTTCAATAATATTAGGCGCCGCTTGTAGGCGCCGCTGAAGAGAAGAAAATTTCTTCTCTTCAGCTTTAAATGATGGGTCCCTCATCATAATGAGGGAACCCACAAATCTCCCCCTCTCGATTTATGATTAGGTATCTCCAACAATCCCGTTTTTCGTCGACAAGCCTCGAGCTTCTCCTTAGGTAAAGCTTTCGTCAACATATCCGAACCGTTTTCACTGGTGTGCACTTTCGCCAAGTGCAACTGCTTTGTCTCGAGCAAATCTCGAACCCAATGATACCTCACATCAATATGCTTAGACCTCGAATGAAATGATGAATTCTTTGAGAGATGGATAACACTATGACTATCACTGAACATAATATACTTCTCTTGGCGCAGACCCAATTCCTCAAGAAATTTCTTCATCCATAAAGCCTCCTTACAAAACTCAGTGATCGCAATGTACTCGGCTTTTGTGGTGGATACTGCAACACAATCTTGCAGCTTGGATTGCCAAGACACGGCTCTTCCTGCAAAAATCATCAACAATCCTGAAATGGACCTCTGGAATCAACATTACCAGCTATATCTGAATCGGTAAACCAACCTAGCATAGGATCACTGTCATCAAAGCACAAACACAACCTGAAAGTGCCTCTGAGATATTTGAATATCCACTTCACTGCTTCCCAGTGTTCTTTGCCAGAATTGGAGAGGAATCGGTTGACTACTCCAACAGAATGAGCAATATCAGGTCGAGTGCAAACCATGGCGTACATCACACTGCCAACTGCAGACGCATAAGGAACTCGACTCATATCGGCCTTGTCTTTCTCACTTGTAGGACATTGCTCTGAATTGAGTTTGAAATGACCTGCAAGTGGAGAACACATAGCTTTGGCCTTGCTCATGTTAAACTTTTCAAGTACATTCTCGATGTAGTCTTCCTGAGACAACCACAGTTTTCCATTTTTCCTATCACGAAAGATTTTCATACCGAGTATCTTCTTTACCGCAGCCAAGTCTTTCATAGCAAAAAACTTGCTCAATTCTCCCTTCAACTTAGCAATTTTGCTAGTGTCACGGCCTATGATCAACACATAGTCAACATACAAGAGGAGAATCAGTAAAATCATCATCGGAATACCTCTTGATGAACACACAATGGTCTGATGATGTCCGGCTGTACCCTTGACTCACCATGAAAGAGTCAAACTTCTTGTACCACTGGCGTGGAGCTTGTTTGAGGCCATACAAGCTCTTCTTCAACTTGCACGCAAGTTGTTCTTTCCCTCTGACTTTGAATCCCTCGGGCTGCTCCATGTAAATTTCTTCCTCCAAGTCACTATGAAGAAACACAGTTTTCACATCAAGTTGCTCAATCTCCAAGTTCAAGCGTGCCGCTAAACCAAGAGCAACTCGGATTGAGGACATCTTCACCACCGGTGAGAATATTTCTTCAAAGTCGATTCCTTTCTTCTGACCGTACCCCTTCACAACTAACCAAGCCTTGTACCTTGGCTGTGAGCTTGCATTTTCGGTTTTCAACTTGTAGAGCCATGTGTTCTTGAGAGCTTTTTTTTCCTTGGGGTAACTTCACCAAGTCATAAGTGTTGTTCTTATGAAGAGACTGTGTAACACCCAATGACATTTTCATAAATAAAGTCAATTAATCCGTTTCACGAACGGAAAGTTCTATTAAAACTCTATTAATGAATTAGAGTCTCTAGAGGAATAAGGGAATTTTTGGAGAGGTAACAATGGTTTTACGAGTTTTGACATTTCTCGTAATGTAAGAGTATTTCAGTAAATATAACGAACGAGGTCCGTTTTGTAAACAGAGAGTTTTAATAGGACCCTTATGATTCATATGAATTTTAGGAGAAATATGGTAATTTTGGGAATTCAAATCAGTAGTGCAATGCTCGAGTTTTCATTTTTAACCTTGTAGCATTTTAATTCGTAGAAATAGTAAATTAAATCCGTTTGACGAACAAAAAGTTTTATTAAAGCCTTAGGGATAAGTCGAGGTTATTGGTGAAATAAGAAAATTTTGGAGAAACCAAACCGATAGCCGAACCATAGGTTAAACAGGAATTCAAACCAAAGGGGTAAACTTGTAATATGACAAACCAATTTTAATTAAAATGCCAAAACCCCCAATTTCATTCACACTTAACGTTTTCTTCCCCCTTTCTTCTCCTTCTCTGCCGACGCCTCTCCTCCAACGGCAATTCTCCATTTCTTCACCGATTCCTCTTCCATTCAACGAGGTTTTTCACATTTTCTCTTCCCCTCGCGATTCTAGGTGAGTTTCTAGTGTTTCCGGGCATTAGTTCTCGATTTCTATGTTGTTTAATATTTAGGGTTTTGTTAGATTTTGTTGGAAATAGCTGGGTTTTGTTAGACAACACCTTATTTACGTTTGTTGAGCGTTATTAGTCGAAATAATGGATGATTTAGGCGTTTGTTTGGAAAAATCAGAATTTGAGCTTTGGAAAACCTCCATTAATGGAGGATTGTTATTTGTGAGCGTAAGTTGCTCGATGAAATGCCCGAGAGAGGTTTATTAGAGTTTTAGGAAATTTCCTTTAGTTAGGAGTTTCGTAAATTTCCGAAATTTTATCTTTAAGCTCGGTTTTGACAAAAGAACGCTATGGTTTACTTTAGGTGACAAGGCTCAAAACGAGGAGCTCGGTGTGCAAGGGACGTGAGGTAAGTTTTCGTGACTTACTTGGCCAATTTGGCCTACACCATAAGAATTTGTTGATTCGAGGATTTTGGAGATGTTTGATTGTTTTGGTTAATAGGTCGGGTAGTTAGTTTAGTTTAAATTGTGCAATGTTTCGCTTATTGCTTATTATGTTTTGTGGTCATTTATTGTATCGCACTTGTCCACGCATCATGGTTTTCTTAAAAAGCATAAAAAGGATTTTTCATGCACGTTTTCATGAAAAGGAAAAGCATAATGCAAATGTAAAGAAATGTATGAAATGATGGTCACTTCGGTGGCGCTGGTTCAGACATGGCTATCCGGTGAAGCATGTTTTCTCCCCGGGTAGATGAAAGGGGCTATCCAACCGCCGGATGTGCCGCTTTTATCTACTGAGAGTGAAGGCCCGGTGACATAAATGAAATGAAATGAATAGCGAAAAGGTAGGATGCATGATTTATGAACTGTAGATGCATAGTATTCACGTAGACTTACTGAGCCCCTACCTCACATTTTATTTCTATGGTGTAGGTGATATAGAGCAAGGTGAGGAGGATTTCCCTTTCTCAGACGAGCCTGCAGCTTGAAGGAGGATGCTCGGGGAGCGGTTGGCGTAGTCGATGCACACTTGACCCGTGGGAGCATAGGTTAAATATCTTGGGTCATTTTGGGTTGAAATGGGCTGATGGGTGATATTAATTGATGAAATGTATAGAAAAACATATTAGGATGCTTGGTATCTAGATGATGGATGAATTGATATATTTTGACATATTTTGATGATTGTGGATAGCTTCCGCTATATACGGATGGTCGTTGATGAAATAGATAGGATGTTGATTGTTTTGATATGGATTCGGATGAATATAGATGAATGTGATGTTTTGGTGAAATAGAATGAATTTTGATTGAGTTTGGATGTTTTTAAAGTAGGTTGAGGTTTTAAATTGAAACTGATGTTTCGTGCCGGGAGTTGATGGTTTTAGGTAGGGTGTTCAGTTTTTGGATGAATAATTTAGTTGGATTATTGATGGATATTTTGATGATGAAATTTGAAGTGTGTATTAGGTGAAAATTGGAAGAAAAATGGCAAAGTGGTAGAAAAGAGGCAAGAGGGCGCGGGTGGTGCGCTGGCCGGGCGCTGGAGGCGCGCTGATCGTGCGCGCGTAGGAGACGCGCGCTGGGCGTGCTGTGCGCGCGCCCAGGATGTGCCCGCCCGATCGATCGCGCCTGAAGGGCGATCGATCGGCGTCTATGGTCGTTTTTAGTTGGGAATCTAGAGCGGGCCCGATCGATCGCGCCCGAGGGGCGATCGATCGGCGTTTATGAATATTTTTAGTCCGGAATCCAGAGCGGGCCCGATCGATCGGCCTTTGGGCCCGATCGATCGGCTTTAACGTGATTTTGTTCAAAAATTGACTTTTCAAAACACGTTTTAACCCGACTTTTTACGATACTTTTTAAACGTATTTTACGAGCGATCCCCAAGTATTTTAAAGGACTTTAAGGACCCAAAAAAGCGAGTCAACACATTCCCAAAAAATGGTTTTATCCTCGTTTTACTGATGTAAACGTTGACGAACTTTAAGGTTAAGTTAGAGCCCAAATGTCTAGATATGGATTGAAAGCCCGAGTCCGTTCTCTAATGATTAAACGAATGAAAAGGAAAGGAAACGAAAAATGCAATGAAAGAAAAGAAAAAAAAAATTTAAGTGAGAACGGGCGAGGGTAACACACACGTATGTATGTATGCACGCATGACACAGGTCGTGGCGGCACCGACACGGGGTCGGGGTCGTCACAGACTGCATCTCCTCTTCCATGGCTTTCAACCACAATTTCTTCTCATTAAAGAAGTGGCCTCTTGGTAAGTGTCTGACTCTCTGCCATTTGTGAGCATCACATACTCATCTGAAGTGTATCTCATCGAAGGACATCGCTCTCTAGTGGATCTTCTCAATGGAGGTTCTTCTGGCAACTCTTGAACCTCTTCTTCGACTTGCTCAATCGGTTCAACATTATCAGCAGTGAGGACTTTTCCATTGGCAAGACTGGTATTGTGCTCCGATTCTACTCCCCCTCGATCAGAATACTCTGCAGGTGTATCAAACGGATCCAACTCAATCAGATCATCACTGCACCTCTCTACCATTTCTGCCTTATCGATGTCTTTGATGCTTTGGTCTTCTACGAACATTGCAACTCGGCTTCTTATAAGCTTTTTCTACACTGGATCGTAGAACCTGTAACTGAATTCATCAAGACCATAACCGATGAACACACACGACCTCGTCTTCACATCGAGCTTCGACCGCTCGTCTTTTGGAATGTGAACAAAGGCCTTGTACTCAAAGGTGCACAGATGGCTATAAGAAACTTCTTTTCCAGACCGCATCTTATCCAAAACTTCGAAACCCAACGGAATACACGGTGTGAGGTTCAACACATGAACTACTGTACTCAAGGCTTCACCCCAGAAGGACCTCGGCAACTGTGACTGCGAAAGCAAACATCTCACTCTCTCAACGAGTGTCCTGTTCATTCTCTCAGCTAACCCGTTCAACTGAGGAGTCTTTGAAGGTGTCTTTTGATGTCGAATACCCTGCTCTCTGCATTACTCATCAAAAGGACCACAGTACTCACCCCATTATCAGTTCGGATACACTTGAGCTTCACATTTGTTTCTATTTCCATCCGAGCATGAAACTGTTTGAAGACGTCTAGAACTTGATCTTTTGACTTCAACATATACACCCAAATCTTCCTTGAATGATCATCGATGAAAGTCACAAAGTACAGCGCACCACCAAGTGTTCTTGTCTTCATCAGACCATACACATCGGAGTAGACGATGTCAAGAATGCTCGGTTTTTGCAAGTGACAAGCTCTCTTGAAAGCAAATTGAGTCTGCTTGCCTGCCAAACAATGATTACACTGCTTTAGAAAGCCTCCTTTTATACTTGATAACAGGTTCTTCTTGGCTAGAATCATCAAGCCCTTCTCACTCATATAGTTAAGCCGGTTGTGCCAAAGATCTACCACGTCTTCATGGTCCACTGTATGGACTGTTGAATCTGCGATCTTTGCATGCATCACATACAAAGAGGAGCATTTTTCTCCTCTCGCCACAATTAAAGTGCCTTTGGCGAGCTTCCATTTTCCATCACGAAAGGTGTTGCAAAACCCTTCGTCGTCAAGCTTTCCGATCGAGATCAAATTCATGCGGATGTCAGGAATGTGCTTCACACCTCTCAAATATAAGGTGTTGCCATTGTCGGTTTCTAAACGTACGTCTCCCATACCAATGACTTTTGTAACGCCATCATTTCTCATCCTTACACTTCAAAACTAATCGGAAGTGTATGACGTGAATAAATCCCTCGTGACATGTATTGAAGCGCCACTATCAATTATCCAACTTGTATCTTGGGAGGCGAGATTAATGACGTCTCCGTCGTACACAATAAAGAACTCCTTGGTGGCCGTTGCTACCTTCTCGCATGTGTCACCCTTTTCGGCCTTCATTTCGTTTCCCTTGGCATTTGAATTTTCTTGAAGAAACTTTTGACAAAATTTCTTGATGTGACCCTTCTTGCTACAATAATGACACTCAACGTTAGCGTATTTTCTGACTTCCTTTGACTTCAATTTATGTTGCTCGGACCTTTGCTTTGACTTCTCCCCTTATTTTCAGTGACTAGGACGTCTATCTGTGAGAAAGAACTCGTTGATTTTCTTCTCATTTCCTCGTTCAGAACACTACTTTTGACTATATTCATAGTCAAAACACCATCTGTGGCCGAGTTAGATAACGACATTCTGAATGTCTCCCACAAGTCCGGCAAAGTCCCAAAAAGTATCAACCCTTGAACTTTTTCATCAAACTTGATTTTCATTCCAGCCAATTGATTGATAATTCCTTGAAATGTATTCAAGTGATCGGTCATAGCTTTTTCTTTCTGATATTGATCAAAAACAGCTTGTTGTTACTAGTCTTCCGAGCATACAACTCCTCAAGCTTTTTCCACAAGCTCTGAGTGTTCTTTTCCTCAGTGACATGGTTGAGGACGTTATCATTTACCCACTGTCGAATATAACCGCACACTTGACGATGACATAATTCTCATTCGACGTCAGCTTTATCTGCCGACTTCGCACCAGGAAACACGGGTAAATAATAGTCTTTCACGTAGAGAAGATCTTCCATCTTCCCTTTCAACACATGATAGTTTGAGCCATTCAACGTGACCATCCGACTCGGGTTACTCTCCATGATTCAAACACGGCACAAGGACTACAACCTGGCTCTGATACCACTTGTTGGGAAAATAATAAAGAAATCTGACGGGAACCTTACTTAAATAAACGATACGAGAAACGATAGCAAATGCGATCCGAAAAATACCAGGAATATTTTTTCACTGCAGTAAAATTATAACGGCCAAGAAGTAAGAGAAAAATGAATACCGAGAATTTTACGTGGAAACCCAAATCGGGAAAAAACTATGTGGACCGAGTCCAGAAAGATCTCACTATAAAAAATAGGATTTACAATATTTTTTTAGATATCAAATATCCTAGAAAATATTCACTAAGAGAAATCACCACTCTTAGAATTCTCACTGTGCACAAAAGCACCACACCTCTTTTTCTCTTATAGATTTTGTCACGACCCGAAACCCAACGAGTCACAACAACATGTTCATGATCATAAATCTCATTATGGACTCATTAATTTTTTCTTTTAAACGGTACTATAAATTAAATATACTAAAACGAACAAAGATCGTGCCACATAACTCATTTAAAACTCTTTAATATTAAACCTAACCCGTTACAAGAAAGCAGAGAAGAAATAGAAACTGAATGGTCTAAGTCTTAAAAGCAGAAACAAATCACTAAGGGCCGATTAACATCGACCGAATTCATCTGCTGAACACATCGTCCAGACTACATCGTCCATACTACATTGTCCAAACACATCGTCCAGACTATATCGTCCAAACACATTAGCCCCTCAACTTCAACCAATAACAACAGCACTTGACATCGACCGAATAACATCAGCCGATTCACATCTACACTCAACATCGACCGATTACTTCCACACTCAACATCGATCGATTTACTTCTATATTTGACATCAGCCGATTTACTTCTACACTAAATATCATTCACACTCAAAATCGACCGATTATCATCCACGCGCAACATCGACCAATTTAACATCAACACTCGACATCAAGGAGTATCGGTCGAGGTTGACACCTCAATTCTCTGTTTCCCTTCACTCCACCAGACATTGTTATACCGATCGATCGCCACTCTGACCGATCGATCGGCTACCTCTCTGTTGGCCAGTTACTTCCTTCACCTCTCATTTTTCTTTCCTCACCTCTTTTCACCTGATACAAACACACTACGATCCAACTAAACATTTTTCTTAATCCTCACAGCTTAACATCAATTTAATCCATCCAAGACGACAGTCTTTAATTCACTATACCTTTGATCGTTAAAATCGTAAAGGCAGACCGTAAAGAGAAAATCGTAGCGGAAGTCATAAATGGATGAAAACCTTTTCACCTTAAAATCCCCTACAAACTCGAAGAGTACATAACATATCCATAATCATCAACTTCGACTTGAATACGTAGCGAAAGACTTAAAAACGAGTGAAAACCTTTAATCTTAAAATCCTCTTTAAAACATAAAAAGTACAGAATAACTCTAGTATTTGTTATCATAAGAAAATTCTTTTCAACTTATACTTCAATATCACAGACTTATACCAAAACATACTAGGAGCATCACCCACGAGTCAAATCACCGCCCAGCAACAAATTCCGCCTTGAGTACCATCCAGCAACAAGACTTAAACATCCTCATTCGGTTTGAGGTCCTCACCTTCTAACTCGTCACCTATATCATAAGGTTTAAACTATACGCCTAATGCTTAGTAAGGAGTGCAACATATACATAAATGATCATGAATGCATACTTAATAAAATCATGTTCACATTCTTTATTCAGATCATGGGGGTCATGTTCATGTTCGTGTTCCTGTTCTTGTTTCATACATAAGGGAAAAGGGGGATTTACTCAATAGTAGGCATAGGCACTAACTTTCCCTTGTCTACCTCGTAGACCACATAACTTGCCCTCGTCTACCTCGTAGCCCACATAACTTGCCATAAACATGTCATGTTCCATACTTGCTTACTACCCGCACTGGTTTATTATATACATTACATGTTATTTATTCCTTTTTACCTAAAATGTGCATGTAGAAACATGTCATGTGCATATCGATGGGAAAAACGTGATGCATGTACATGAATGAGTAAGAGAACATTACACTACAGGAAGTAACCATCATCGTATAACATGTCATGAAACTATACTTATCACATCATAACATTCAACGGGTCACAGATATCCAACAAATCACCAAAAACCATAATCCTAGTATCCTTGAGATGTAGGGGCCTAATGGCCAGGTCCCTAACACACTCACTTACCTGAACTCCTTAGCAATGTCGTGTCTTCACTTGAATTCTTCTTCACCTAGGACATTTCATATTCCAATGTTAAATATATCCTGAATAATCCAAACTCAAAGCTGGTAAAATTCTTGTAACACCCGACATTTCGGCCAGGTGATTTTCTGACCATTTTCATTGTCACCCTCTTATTTAACCGTTATGATTTAAATTTAATGTTAAGACAAATTTATTACAAGTTGAGTAAAACTAGGTTAGGTGGCAGTTTTGTAATTAGAATCGATGGATTTAGTATAAATAGGAAATGGAAACCTTAAATCTCATTTATTGCCACTGTAGCCGACATTCCCTCTCGGCGATTTCTTCTCTCCCAAGTTCTTGCTCTCGGCTACCAGAACTTTCCTCTGCCGACGACCGGTTTCGAGCTTGCTTTTCTCTGCAAATCCACACCCGAGGTATGAAATGGACAATGTAGTCATTCATTAGTAAATAGAGCTCTGTTCTCAGCTCGTCACTGAGTTCGGATTTTTAGCAGTGGCCGAGCAGTTTGTGATTTTCTTAATCTGAGAGTAGAAATGTCATCCCGAATCAATTCTGAGCATTTTAAGTAACCAACTCAGATTTAATCAATGGAAAAACCTGTCCACCTAGTTTCGGATTTCAGACTGCAGTGTGTCAAACAGACGAATCGGAATGACTTTAGCTAATAGATCCTAGGGTGGTTTATGATTAGGACTACTAGGACTTTGTTTTAACTACTGTAATGTACATGTTTTAGGTGAAGAAGTTAAAGAGAGGAAGTTCGGTTTGCTAAGGAATCCAGGTAAGTGAATGTATTAAGATTTCCGGCCACTAGGGCCCTACACCGCAAGGGTATTAGGGAATCACTGAGATGTTAGCTTATTGACTATGACTTGTTATTTCCACGATATGAAGAAGTTATGTAAGTAAATGTAAAGTTACAGGATGTTCTACTTGTCCTTATGGTATGACTTTTCTTATGAACCTCATGTCTATGCATCATGCCCACGTTTATGATTAAGTAGAGAACATGAAAAGTAAATGTAACCATGATTAAGTGCAGAACGGGGAAAAGACTATATTATGTATGACTCGCGAATTCTCCCACTGGTGGAGGCCGAGTTAATGATATGTATGACTCGCGAAATCTCCCACTGGTGGAGGCCGAGTAATGATATGTATGGCTCGCGAATTCTCCCACTGGGGAGGCCGAGTGATGTATCATGATTGCCGCGATAGGCAAATGATTATGTATGACTGCCGCGATAGGCAAATGACTATGTACCCCTGTCTTCCTCCCTCGTTCCCTGCCTTAATACATGTTATGTAAATGATAAAGATGAACATGAATGAAGAATGGTTTATGAATTATGTCCCTTTAAATTGTGTACTCATGTATATCTGTCAGCATGCATTCCTTACTAAGCATTAGGCTTATAGTTAAACCTTATGGTGTAGGTGAAGAAGGTTCAGGTGAGGATGTTATGTTCAAAGAGGATGCTTAAGGCTGGTTGCTGGAGGATGCTCAAGGTGACAGTGCGGGACTGGAGAGGCGATTTATGACCCCTGGTTTAAACTCTTATGTTACAGTATGTTAAAGGATATGGTAGTTTAAGTAGGATGAGATTATTTTAAAACGTTGAGCTTGAAACTGTCTAGTGGATCACTGAGTCAGGGAATGATTATGTAGATTTATGAATGATCTGTTGCTTAAGTCTTCCGCTATATGCGTTTGGATGAGTTGTGTTTTCTTCCAGTTGAAAGGAGTCCTTTGATGATTTAGTGTTCTCTACCGTAAGACGGAAGCTGGATGAGGCAATCTTCCGGCTGACGTCATCGGCAGATGCCGAATGTTAGAGTTTGATGGTTTAGTCTTCCGGCTGACGTCATCGGCAGATGCCGAATGTTAGATTAGAGTTTGATGGTTTAGTCTTCCGGCTGACGTCATCGGCAGATGCCGAAGGTTAATTGTTTGACGGTTTAGTCTTCCGGCTGACGTCATCGGCAGATGCCGAATGTTAGAGTTGATGGTTTAGTCTTCGGCTGACGTCATCGGCAGATGCCGAAGGTTAATTGTTTGACGGTTTAGTCTTCGGCTGACGTCATCGGCAGATGCCGAAGGTTAATGTTTGACGGTTTAGTCTTCCGGCTGACGTCATCGCAGATGCCGAAGGTTAATTGTTTGACGGTTTAGTCTTCCGGCTGACGTCATCGCAGATGCCGAAGGTTAATTGTTTGACGGTTTAGTCTTCCGCTGACGTCATCGGCAGATGCCGAATGTTAGAGTTTGATGGTTTAGTCTTCCGCTGACGTCATCGGCAGATGCCGAATGTTAGAGTTTGATGGTTTAGTCTTCCGCTGACGTCATCGCAGATGCCGAAGGTTAATTGTTTGACGGTTTAGTCTTCCGCTGACGTCATCGGCAGATGCCGAATGTTAGAGTTTGATGGTTTAGTCTTCCGCTGACGTCATCGGCAGATGCCGAATGTTAGAGTTTGATGGTTTAGTCTTCCGGCTGACGTCATCGCAGATGCCGAAGGTTAATTGTTTGACGGTTTAGTCTTCCGCTGACGTCATCGCAGATGCCGAAGGTTAATTGTTTGACGGTTTAGTCTTCCGCTGACGTCATCGCAGATGCCGAAGGTTAATTGTTTGACGGTTTAGTCTTCCGGCTGACGTCATCGGCAGATGCCGAATGTTAGAGTTTGATGGTTTAGTCTTCCGGCTGACGTCATCGGCAGATGCCGAATGTTAGAGTTTGATGGTTTAGTCTTCCGCTGACGTCATCGCAGATGCCGAAGGTTAATTGTTTGACGGTTTAGTCTTCCGCTGACGTCATCGGCAGATGCCGAAGGTTAATTGTTTGACGGTTTAGTCTTCCGGCTGACGTCATCGGCAGATGCCGAATGTTAGAGTTTGATGGTTTAGTCTTCCGCTGACGTCATCGGCAGATGCCGAATGTTAGAGTTTGATGGTTTAGTCTTCCGCTGACGTCATCGCAGATGCCGAAGGTTAATTGTTTGACGGTTTAGTCTTCCGCTGACGTCATCGGCAGATGCCGAATGTTAGAGTTTGATGGTTTAGTCTTCCGCTGACGTCATCGGCAGATGCCGAATGTTAGAGTTTGATGGTTTAGTCTTCCGGCTGACTCATCGGCAGATGCGAAGGAATAGTTGATGATGGTTTAGTCTTCCGGATGACGTCACCGGAAGACGGAAAAATGTGTTTTTGTCGATTAGCGACCGGATGATGTTTTAATTTAGCACGTGAGACCTACGGGTCCACCGGAAGATGTCTCCTTTTAGGCGATGTTAAGCGAGTCACGGTAATGCACCGTGATGACCGGACGACTAAATTTCGGAGGGTTGTCAACGCATGCAACCCATGCAAACCCGAGTGGTATTATGTTAAGAGAATTGAGGGCATCTCCTCTTTTCCCGGAATTGTCAGGAAACCAATGACCGAGTCTAGTCGCTCGACTCTGTGAAAGTTTGAGCCGACGAGGCGTGGGAAGTCGGGCACGAGAGGGTTCGTTTTCCTTAATGGTTCTGCGTCTCTATTACCAGTTTAGAAAATAAAAAAAAATATATGTATAATGTGAACGTCTGTTGTGAGATAGTAAGTGAATGTAATAATAGTAAAAGTCAGGCAAACGGTAAATGAAAGAATATGAATACGTGATGGCTCCTGGCCGGGGTCGTTACAATTGTGGTATCAGAGCAAAACCAGGTTCTAAAACAGATTCTGCAGACTGTCTTCCAGCACTGACTGTCACTTGAGCACACCTCAGCAACTGTAAGTGTTTATGATTTCATGTATGTCATTAAGTTAAATTATGTCTGAAATGATTTGTCTAGGAATCCCAAGATGGTTAGAGGTCAACAGAGAGAGAGCAATGAGGATAGCAATGCTATTGCTCAGTTGACTGAGTTGGTCATGCGCCAATCTCACCAGATAGAACGACTGATGACAGCTAGGGAAGAACAAGGCAACTCCAGCACTAACGCAACTCATGATCATGGGGATGAGCGCTTTCACCGGCTTCGACCCCCGGTGTTTAATGGGTATGTTTCAGATCCTATTCACGCTGAGGAGTGGATCCGAAAGATTGAAGACATGTTTAAGTATGCAAAGGTTGACGAAGGGGATAAGGTCACCTATGCTGTCTTTCATTTGGAGTTAAGTGCAAGGCATTGGTGGGACTCGATCCAGAGCACCGCTAATGCCGAAGCTATGACCTGGGGGATGTTCAAGACTGCCTTCTTTGACAAGTACTTCAATAGGACTGTTCGGGCCAATAAGAAGAAGGAGTTCATGAATCTACGACAAACTGGCTCTGTGACGGATTATATATGTGAATTTGATGCTTTATCACGGTTTGCTCCCCGTATGATTGAGGATGAGGAAGATAAGATTTACCAGTTTGTTCAGGGACTGAAGCCAAGTCTGTACATGAAAGTGAAGACTGCCGGGATACATAATGTACCTTATGGTGAAGTGACGGCTAAGGCCTTGGAGCTAGAAGAGGCAGAGATGACAGCATATGCACAGCGCGAACAGCCAAAGAAACTCATGAAGGACACACAGCCGCCACCACGTCAGAACAAAGGTTGGCAGCCACGACAGAACAGGGGACCACAGCAACAACAGCATGGAATGAAGAGGCCCCTCAACCAGAATGATGACCAGGGAAAAGGAAAGAGACCTCTGGCGCCCCTATGCCCTACATGTCAGAGGAACCACCCTGGTGAGTGCAAGCTGCTTTCTGGCCGGTGTTTCAGGTGTGATAAGACCGGACACATGGTCAGAGATTGCCCCATGCCGCCAGACCCGAACCGTGCAAGGGTTGTACCCAGAGTGTATGCGTTGATGGAAGATGAGGGAGCTGTTCAGCATACAGTCATATCAGGTACCATCATGATCTGCGGTTTTGCTGCTTATACACTTATTGATACAGGGGCCACACACTCGTTTATATCAACCTTGTTTGTATGCAAACATAGCATAGGACCCTCACCAGCTGAAAGGTTATATAGTGTTGTGTTGCCATCAGGGAAGTCCCTACATTCAGAGCAGATTGTTAAGGGTGATGTCGTGTCCTTAGGGGATAAGAATCTCTATGCGGAATTAATTGTCATTAACATAAAAGGGTATGAAGTGATATTAGGAATGGATTGGTTATTTAGACATCATGCCACGATAAGTTGTCGATCTGGAATAGTTGATTTTAGACCCCCAAATGATAACCATTATTCCTTCCAAGCTATTCCTAAAATAAGTAAGATACCAATTATATCCTCACTAGAAATATACCGAATGCTGAGATGTGGTTGTGAGAGCTACCTGGCTAGTGTAATAGATGACCGGGTGAAGAATAAAATTGAGCTTCAGGATATTCCTATAGTCCGAGAGTTTCCCGAGGCATTCTTAGATGATTTACCGGGTATACCACCCGATAGAGAGATAGAGTTTGTAATTGACACATACCCCGAGGCATCACCTGTATCTAAGAATCCTTACCGTATGGCACCTGTTGAGTTGAAAGAATTGAAGGTTCAACTGCAGGAATTGGTTGACAAGGGATTTATTCGCCCCAGCAGTTCTCCTTGGGGTGCACCAGTCTTATTTGTAAGGAAGAAGGATGGTTCTCTTAGAATGTGCATAGACTATAGGGAACTAAATAAGTTGACAATCAAGAATAGGTACCCCTTACCTAGGATTGATGACTTGTTTGACCAATTGCAAGGAGCCAAGGTATTTTCGAAGATAGATCTACGTTCGGGTTATTACCAACTGAAGGTTAAAGAAGGAGATATACCAAAGACAGCCTTCAGAACCCGCTATGGACATTATGAGTTCTTAGTCATGTCGTTTGGGTTGACAAACGCCCCTGCAGCCTTCATGGATTTAATGAACCGTGTGTTTCGTGAGTATTTGGATAAGTTTGTGATTGTGTTCATAGATGATATCTTGATATACTCTCGAACTGTGGCCGACCATGAAGAACATTTGAAAGTAGTTTTGACGACATTGAAGGAGCATCAACTTTACGCCGAACTGTCTAAGTGTGAGTTTTGGTTAGATAAGGTTAATTTCCTTGGCCATGTAGTTTCTGCTAATGGCATATCTGTGGACCCGACCAAAATTCAGGCAGTAAAGGATTGGCCTCAACCTAAGAATGCCAGCGAAGTCCGCAGCTTCCTTGGACTGGCAGGCTATTACAGGAAGTTCATCAAGGGATTTTCCATGATACCTAAACCCCTGACAGGTTTGACAAAGAAGGACATTAAGTATTCTTGGACTGAAGCCTGTGAAGACAGCTTCCAGACGTTAAAACTGAAGTTAACAACAGCCCCTGTATTGACCCTCCCAACTGAAGAGGGAAAATTTAGTGTTTACTGTGATGCGTCTAAAGTTGGTTTAGGTTGTGTTTTGATGCAAGAGCGTAAAGTTATAGCGTATGCTTCTAGGCAGCTAAAGAGTTACGAGCAAAATTACCCCACTCATGATCTAGAATTAGCTGCTGTTGTTTTCGCCTTGAAGATTTGGAGACACTATTTATATGGACAGCAATGTGAGGTGTTCTCTGACCACAAAAGTCTAAAGTACCTCTTCACACAGAAGGAATTGAACATGAGACAGAGACGTTGGTTGGAGTTTGTCAAGGATTACGACTTTGAAATCAAGTATCACCCCGGGAAAGCTAACTCTGTAGCTGATGCGTTGAGTAGGATGTCAACAACAATGCAGCCCGTGGTTTCAACCATGTCTACACCCTTAAGAACAGAAGTTCAGAAATTTGACTTGGAGATAGTTCCAGAGTTATCAGTCTTGCTCGCTGAGTTAACTATTCAACCAACAATTTTGGAAAAGATCAAGGATGCACAACAGAAGGATTCAGTGGAAAATATCAGCATGATGGATAAGTTGAAGGACACCACCTCCGAGTTCAGTCTCTCAAAGGATGGGATCCTGAGGTTTAGAAATCGGTGGTGCATTCCTAATGATGTGGAATTGCGTAAGTTGATCTTGGCTGAGGCGCACTCCTCTTCCTTTTCTGTACATCCTGGCTGCACCAAGATGTACCGAGACCTGAAGTTACAGTACTGGTGGCCTAACCTAAAAAGGGATGTTGCTAAGTATGTAGAGTCCTGTTTAGTATGCCAACAAGTCAAGGCCGAGCACCAACATCCAGGAGGTACTCTTCAGCCGTTGCCTATTCCCGAATGGAAGTGGGAACATATAGCTATGGATTTTGTTGTAGGACTACCTAAGACGACAAAAGGACATGACTGTATTTGGGTTGTGGTGGATAGACTGACGAAATCAGCCCATTTCTTACCTGTAAGGACCACCTATACGATGGACCAATTTGCTGATCTTTATGTTCAGGAAATTATTAGGTTGCATGGAATCCCGGTATCTATTGTTTCTGACCGTGACCCCAGGTTTACCTCTCGATTCTGGAAAAGTTTGCAAGGTACATTAGGTACAAAGTTATCTTTCAGCATAGCTTTTCACCCACAGACCGATGGCCAATCAGAAAGGACGATTCAAATACTCGAAGATATGTTGAGAGCATGTGTACTTGACTTTCAGACAACTTGGAGTAGACATTTACCGCTAGTTGAATTCTCCTACAATAACAGTTATCAGTCCACCATCGGTATGGCACCATATGAAGCTCTGTATGGTAGGAAATGTAGGTCACCTCTTTACTGGGACGAGGTTGGGGAAACAAAACTTCTTGGACCTGATATTTTGCAGCAAATGTCAGATAAGATTGCAACTATTCGGAAAAGAATGATGACTGCACAAAGCCGGCAGAAGTGTTATGCAGATCGAAGGAGAAGGGAACTCGAGTTTGCAGTAGGAGATGAAGTATTCTTAAAGGTGTCACCATTTAAAGGAGTCTTAAGATTTGGCAAGAAGGGAAAACTTAATCCGAGATTTATTGGACCCTTCCCTGTCTTGGCAAAAGTTGGAAGTACAGCTTACAGACTGCAACTGCCTCCATCATTGGATAAAGTTCATAATGTCTTCCATGTGTCAATGTTAAGGAAGTGTATGCGTGATCCGATGCAGGTCATCCAGCCATCGGATATTGGTTTAGAGCCGACACTGGAGTATGAAGAGAAACCAATACAGATTTTGGAATATGCAGTCAAGATTCTGAGAAACAAAGAGATCCCATTGGTGAAAGTTTTATGGACAAATCACGGCATTGAAGAATCCACATGGGAAAGACAGCAGGAGATGTTGGACAAATATCCTAAGTTATTTGCTTGAGCAATTTTCGAGGACGAAAATTTTGTTTAAGGAGGGGTGGATGTAACACCCGACATTTCGGCCAGGTGATTTTCTGACCATTTTCATTGTCACCCTCTTATTTAACCGTTATGATTTAAATTTAATGTTAAGACAAATTTATTACAAGTTGAGTAAAACTAGGTTAGGTGGCAGTTTTGTAATTAGAATCGATGGATTTAGTATAAATAGGAAATGGAAACCTTAAATCTCATTTATTGCCACTGTAGCCGACATTCCCTCTCGGCGATTTCTTCTCTCCCAAGTTCTTGCTCTCGGCTACCAGAACTTTCCTCTGCCGACGACCGGTTTCGAGCTTGCTTTTCTCTGCAAATCCACACCCGAGGTATGAAATGGACAATGTAGTCATTCATTAGTAAATAGAGCTCTGTTCTCAGCTCGGCACTGAGTTCGGATTTTTAGCAGTGGCCGAGCAGTTTGTGATTTTCTTAATCTGAGAGTAGAAATGTCATCCCGAATCAATTCTGAGCATTTTAAGTAACCAACTCGGATTTAATCAATGGAAAAACCTGTCCACCTAGTTTCGGATTTCAGACTGCAGTGTGTCAAACAGAGGAATCGGAATGACTTTAGCTAATAGATCCTAGGGTGGTTTATGATTAGGACTACTAGGACTTTGTTTTAACTACTGTAATGTACATGTTTTAGGTGAAGAAGTTAAAGAGAGGAAGTTCGGATTGCTAAGGAATCCAGGTAAGTGAATGTATTAAGATTTCCGGCCACTAGGGCCCTACACCGCAAGGGTATTAGGGAATCACTGAGATGTTAGCTTATTGACTATGACTTGTTATTTCCACGATATGAAGAAGTTATGTAAGTAAATGTAAAGTTACAGGATGTTCTACTTGTCCTTATGGTATGACTTTTCTCTATGAACCTCATGTCTATGCATCATGCCCACGTTTATGATTAAGTAGAGAACATGAAAAGTAAATGTAACCATGATTAAGTGCAGAACGGGGAAAAGACTATATTATGTATGACTCGCGAATTCTCCCACTGGTGGAGGCCGAGTTAATGATATGTATGACTCGCGAAATCTCCTACTGGTGGAGGCCGAGTAATGATATGTATGGCTCGCGAATTCTCCCACTGGGGAGGCCGAGTGATGTATCATGATTGCCGCGATAGGCAAATGATTATGTATGACTGCCGCGATAGGCAAATGACTATGTACCCCTGTCTTCCTCCCTCGTTCCCTGCCTTAATACATGTTATGTAAATGATAAAGATGAACATGAATGAAGAATGGTTTATGAATTATGTCCCTTTAAATTGTGTACTCATGTATATCTGTCAGCATGCATTCCTTACTAAGCATTAGGCTTATAGTTAAACCTTATGGTGTAGGTGAAGAAGGTTCAGGTGAGGATGTTATGTTCAAAGAGGATGCTTAAGGCTGGTTGCTGGAGGATGCTCAAGGTGACAGTGCGGGACTGGAGAGGCGATTTATGATGTAATATCCGGCTTGTACGGATTTTTGGATTTAATATATTATATTGATATATTATATTATTAGATGGCATTTTTGTAAATATGTCAAATAAGGTCCATTTCACGAAAAGAAAGCGTCATTATGACCCTAACGGATAATAAGAATTTTAAGGAAATTATGAGAATTTTCGGAGTTTAAACGTTATATTCCGAGTAATTACGTCTTTCGTAAAGTAATTGACGTTTTAGTAAAAATAGTAAACGAGGTCCGAATTGCGAACAGACAGTTTTGAATAAACCCTATCGGTGAATTAGACTTATTGGTGAAGTATGGAAATTTGGGGAAATCAAATCGATAGACGATTAATGAAACGAAAGACGAAACAAGTACTAAGGGCAAAAATGTAATTTATTAAATTAAATTATAAATAACAAAAACTAAAACCTAAAAATCTAATATTCATCACATTTTCATTTCACCTCTGCCGCGCCGAAACCAGAGAAGAAGAAGACCTCTGCCTGCGACGAAATCCGGCGATCCGACCTCAGTTTCTCCTCCGTTTCTCCTCCGTCCTTCGCGTTTCTTCCTTCTCTCGCTACCCTAGGTATGTGTCTATAATCTTAGAGCCTTTATTTCAAGCTTTACGATGTTTTAGAAAGTTAGGGTTTCGATTTAAATCCTTTAAAAATGCGAATTAGGGCTCGTAATTAATAGGTTAGCCGTGATTAGGTATATATTGAACGTATTGGACGTTATGGGACGAAGTTAAATCAATTTGTGAAAATGTTATAAATTGGTTAATTTTCGGGTTTTAGGGCAAAACTCGTTAATTTGGATTACGGACTATCGAGCATTAATTGTTGGTTTCTATGCTTCGATTAGTTAAGTTAAGATTTTAGGAAAATTCTTTAGTTAAGGTTTTGTTAAATTGGACGTTTAGGAGTTTAAACTAATTTTAACGAAAACTGTTGTAAATTGGCTTAGGTGAACAAAGCTCCCTGACGGCTCTCGATTTGCTAAGGACTTCAGGTAAGTCTCCGCGACTTGTTTGGCCGATTGGCCTACACCATAGGATCTTTTGTTGTTCGAGGAAATTGGAGAATTGTTTGTTTAAATGCTTTGGTTGGGTAGTTAGGATTAGTTCTTTTGTAGGTTATGCCTGAGTGTCTTGATGGTACGTATGATGATTGATATGTAATGTTTATATCTGTTCATGCATCATAGTTTTAAAAACTTCATGAAAATGAATTTGAGCATAGTTTTCATGAAAAAGAAATGCACGTAAAGGCAAGTAAAGTATCATGTAAACAACCCTCTGTATGTGGTTATCAGGGTGAGGTTCAGACCCGGCGTTCCGTGGTGAGCGGGTTTTCCTCCCTTCAGATGGTGTGGGCTGTCTAACCGCTTGACGGGCCCTAACCATCTGCCGAGTGAATAGACTTCGGTAACCAAAAGAATGTCATGGTGAGAATGAATGAATGAATGAATGAATGAATGAAATGCATGAGTGACGGTGTTATAAAAACTGCATAAACATGTTCATGCATAAGCATTCACGTAGACTTACTGAGCCTTAAGCTCACGACTTATATTTATGGTGTAGGTGACCTCTACACAGGTGAGGATGAGATCCCTCCACCCGAGGCATGAACGGTTGAAGAAAGATGGCCCGTGGGAGTGCGCTGAGCAGTCGAGGCGTGTTTTGACCCGTGGGGATGTATGTATAGTTTTTGGGCTTTCTGTGACGTATGGGTTGATGTTAAATTGTTAGAACTATTTTAGGTTGTTTGAGACTGATTAGTTGATAGGTCACTGTTTTGATAAATAACTGTTTTGATAGATAACTATTTTCAGGTTTTATAACGTTTTGGAAAAGTCTAATTTTAAATATATCCATGCAATTTGTTTTCATAAAATAGTTTATAATGTGATACTCAGGGAGGCAATGAAATGGAATAAAAAGGGACAGTGAAATGAATGAAAAAGAGGAGAGAAAAGGTATGTTTTGCTCTCTGGAAACTTGAATTCCAGAGAGCAAAATGTTTGAAATCAGAGAAGGTAGGGAGCAGGGGTGCGGCGCCCGAGCGCTGCATGAAGCAGCGATCGCGCGCTGCCATCATGCAGCGCCTGATCGCTGCATTATGCAGCGATCGTGCGCTGCATATTGGCAGCGCAGCAGCGATCGTGCGCTGCTCACGCAGCGCCTGATCGCTGCGGTTCTTCCACGGGCAGGATTTACAATCCTGCCCTCCCATTATTTTATTTAATAAATTGTTATAAAAATAGTTTTAATTAAATAGTTTTAATTGTTTTAAATGTTTGATTAAATAGATTTCAAATTATTTTCCGCATAAACACTAGGTATAAAATAAAATGAAAAATAATTAAAAAAAAAATTGGGTACCGTAATAGGGTCGTTACATATGACCCCTGGTTTAAACTCTTATGTTACAGTATGTTAAAGGATATGGTAGTTTAAGTAGGATGAGATTATTTTAAAACGTTGAGCTTGAAACTGTCTAGTGGATCACTGAGTCAGGGAATGATTATGTAGATTTATGAATGATCTGTTGCTTAAGTCTTCCGCTACGTCATCGGCAGATGCCGAATGTTAGAGTTTGATGGTTTAGTCTTCCGGCTGACGTCATCGGCAGATGCCGAATGTTAGAGTTTGATGGTTTAGTCTTCCGGCTGACGTCATCGGCAGATGCCGAATGTTAGAGTTTGATGGTTTAGTCTTCCGGCTGACGTCATCGGCAGATGCCGAATGTTAGAGTTTGATGGTTTAGTCTTCCGGCTGACGTCATCGGCAGATGCCGAATGTTAGAGTTTGATGGTTTAGTCTTCCGGCTGACGTCATCGGCAGATGCCGAAGGTTAATTGTTTGACGGTTTAGTCTTCCGGCTGACGTCATCGGCAGATGCCGAATGTTAGAGTTTGATGGTTTAGTCTTCCGGCTGACGTCATCGGCAGATGCCGAAGGTTAATTGTTTGACGGTTTAGTCTTCCGGCTGACGTCATCGGCAGATGCCGAAGGTTAATTGTTTGACGGTTTAGTCTTCCGGCTGACGTCATCGGCAGATGCCGAATGTTAGAGTTTGATGGTTTAGTCTTCCGGCTGACGTCATCGGCAGATGCCGAATGTTAGAGTTTGATGGTTTAGTCTTCCGGCTGACGTCATCGGCAGATGCCGAATGTTAGAGTTTGATGGTTTAGTCTTCCGGCTGACGTCATCGCAGATGCCGAAGGTTAATTGTTTGACGGTTTAGTCTTCCGGCTGACGTCATCGGCAGATGCCGAAGGTTAATTGTTTGACGGTTTAGTCTTCCGGCTGACGTCATCGGCAGATGCCGAATGTTAGAGTTTGATGGTTTAGTCTTCCGGCTGACGTCATCGGCAGATGCCGAATGTTAGAGTTTGATGGTTTAGTCTTCCGGCTGACGTCATCGGCAGATGCCGAAGGTTAATTGTTTGACGGTTTAGTCTTCCGCTGACGTCATCGGCAGATGCCGAATGTTAGAGTTTGATGGTTTAGTCTTCCGCTGACGTCATCGGCAGATGCCGAATGTTAGAGTTTGATGGTTTAGTCTTCCGGCTGACGTCATCGCAGATGCCGAATGTTAGAGTTTGATGGTTTAGTCTTCCGGCTGACGTCATCGGCAGATGCCGAATGTTAGAGTTTGATGGTTTAGTCTTCCGGCTGACGTCATCGGCAGATGCCGAAGGTTAATTGTTTGACGGTTTAGTCTTCCGGCTGACGTCATCGGCAGATGCCGAATGTTAGAGTTTGATGGTTTAGTCTTCCGGCTGACGTCATCGGCAGATGCCGAATGTTAGAGTTTGATGGTTTAGTCTTCCGGCTGACGTCATCGCAGATGCCGAAGGTTAATTGTTTGACGGTTTAGTCTTCCGGCTGACGTCATCGGCAGATGCCGAATGTTAGAGTTTGATGGTTTAGTCTTCCGGCTGACGTCATCGGCAGATGCCGAATGTTAGAGTTTGATGGTTTAGTCTTCCGGCTGACGTCATCGGCAGATGCCGAATGTTAATTGTTTGACGGTTTAGTCTTCCGCTGACGTCATCGGCAGATGCCGAAGGTTAATTGTTTGACGGTTTAGTCTTCCGGCTGACGTCATCGGCAGATGCCGAATGTTAGAGTTTGATGGTTTAGTCTTCCGGCTGACGTCATCGGCAGATGCCGAAGGTTAATTGTTTGACGGTTTAGTCTTCCGGCTGACGTCATCGGCAGATGCCGAAGGTTAATTGTTTGACGGTTTAGTCTTCCGGCTGACGTCATCGGCAGATGCCGAATGTTAGAGTTTGATGGTTTAGTCTTCCGCTGACGTCATCGGCAGATGCCGAATGTTAGAGTTTGATGGTTTAGTCTTCCGCTGACGTCATCGCAGATGCCGAATGTTAGAGTTTGATGGTTTAGTCTTCCGGCTGACGTCATCGGCAGATGCCGAATGTTAGAGTTTGATGGTTTAGTCTTCCGCTGACGTCATCGGCAGATGCCGAATGTTAGAGTTTGATGGTTTAGTCTTCCGCTGACGTCATCGGCAGATGCCGAAGGTTAATTGTTTGACGGTTTAGTCTTCCGGCTGACGTCATCGGCAGATGCCGAATGTTAGAGTTTGATGGTTTAGTCTTCCGCTGACGTCATCGGCAGATGCCGAATGTTAGAGTTTGATGGTTTAGTCTTCCGCTGACGTCATCGGCAGATGCCGAATGTTAGAGTTTGATGGTTTAGTCTTCCGCTGACGTCATCGGCAGATGCCGAATGTTAGAGTTTGATGGTTTAGTCTTCCGGCTGACGTCATCGGCAGATGCCGAAGGTTAATTGTTTGACGGTTTAGTCTTCCGCTGACGTCATCGGCAGATGCCGAATGTTAGAGTTTGATGGTTTAGTCTTCCGGCTGACGTCATCGGCAGATGCCGAAGGTTAATTGTTTGACGGTTTAGTCTTCCGGCTGACGTCATCGCAGATGCCGAAGGTTAATTGTTTGACGGTTTAGTCTTCCGCTGACGTCATCGGCAGATGCCGAAGGTTAATTGTTTGACGGTTTAGTCTTCCGCTGACGTCATCGGCAGGCTGACGTCACGGAAGACGAAAATGTGTTTTGTCGATTAGCGACCGGATGATGTTTTAATTTAGCACGTGAGACTACGTGTCCACCGGAAGATGTCTCCTTTTAGGCGATGTTAAGCGAGTCACGCGTAATGCACGTGATGACCGGGACGACTAAATTTTCTGAGGGTTGTCAACGCATGCAACCCATGCAAACCGAGTGGTATTATGTTAAGAGAATTGAGGGCATCTCCTCTTTTCCCGGAATTGTCAGGAAACCAATGACCGAGGTCTAGTCGCTCGACTCTGTGAAGTTTGAGCCGACGAGGCGTGGAAGTCGGGCACGAGAGGGTTCGTTTTCCTTAATGGTTCTGCGTCTCTATTACCAGTTTAGAAAATAAAAAAAAATATATGTATAATGTGAAAGTCTGTTGTGAGATAGTAAGTGAATGTAATAATAGTAAAAGTCAGGCAAACGGTAAATGAAAGAATATGAATACGTGACGGCTCCTGGCCGGGGTCGTTACAATTCTAACTAAAGAAATCATCATAGAATCCAGTTTAAACCTCTAAGTCGTTTAGTCGAGCACCTTGTGTGCGTAGCTTAATCTTCACTAGCATTGATGGTATTAGTGTGCTAAGACTACCAGATTCATACTAATATCATAATCTCATAATCTAACAATCGACAATATTCAGAAATCTATCATCAATGTCATTGATAAGAAAACTCCAAGACACTGTCATTATCCTAACATCGTCTGATTCTCAATATTCAAACATCAACCAAAATCATTCCTAAATTGAAGACTAAATAACTGAACCATCTAAACTTTACCTAGAGCTTAGATTTCAAACGAATGAAGGAAGAATTAATGTTGGTGGAGGAAGAATCACCGTGGGAAGATTTCTTGCAGGAGGAGTCGGCTGAACGTGGGAGCTCTTGTGGAGGAGGACGTTTTTGTGAGGTTTTAAACTTTCCATTCTCTATTTATATCAATTAGAATTAACTTATTTACAATTCTGCCATTGAACCTACTTTTCTTTTATAAACTCCTTATACCATAAACCACACCATAAATATTCACGTAATAAATACCTAACCAAAGTGCGGGTTGTTACATCCTACCCCCCTTAAACAAAATTTTTGTCCTCAAAAATTGTTTAAACGAATAGTTCTGGATACTTGTCCATCATATCTTGTCATCGCTCCTAAGTGGCTTCCTCGATGTTGTTATTCCTCCATAACATCTTAACCAATGGAACCTCTTTGTTCCGTAACATCTTTACTGAAGAATCGAGAATTCGTACTGGTTTCTCTTCATACGCTAAGGTTGGTTGAATTTCAATGTCCACCGGTTCCAAAACATGTGTCGAATCACGTATGCATTTCCTCAACATTGATACGTGAAAGACATTGTGGACTCCGTCCATAGAGAAAGGCAGTAGCAACCTGTATGTTGTATTTCCAATCCTTGCCAAGATAGGAAATGGCCCAACGAACCGTGGGTTGAGTTTCCCTCTCTTTCCAAACATCACGACTCCTCTAAACGGAGAGATTTTAAGGAAAACTTCATCTCTGACAGCAAACTCAAGATCCTTTCTTCTATGATCTGCGTAACTCTTCTGTCGGTTTTGTGCGGTTACCATCATTTTCCTAATAATAGCAATCTTCTCAGACATTTGTTGTATAATCTCAGGGCCTAAAAGTTTTGTCTCACCAACTTCATCTCAGTATAAAGATGACTTACATTTTCTGTCTTACAATGCCTCATAAGGAGCCCTACCAATGGTGGACTGGTAACTATTATTGTAAGAGAACTCAACCAAAGGCAAGTAACGGCTCCATGATGCCTGAAATTCCAGTACAAATGCTCTCAACATATCCTCGAGTATCTGAATTGTCCGTTCGTATTGTCCATCAGTTTGAGGGTAAAATGCAGTGCTGAATGTTAACTTCGTACCCATTGAGTCTTGTAGACTTTTCCAAAACCTTGAGGTGAATCTAGGATCTCGATCTGAAACAATCGTCACAGGAATCCCATGCAATCTAATGATCTTCTATACATACAAATCAGCAAACTAGTCAATCGTATAAGTCATCTTTACCGGTAGGAAGTAAGCTGATTTCGTCAATTTATCAATTATAACCCAAATGCTATTGCGGCCTTTGGTAGTTTTCGACAAACTCACCATAAAAGTCATGGCGATATTTTTCCATTTCCATTCGGGAATCGGTAACGACTGAAGAGTGCCTTCCGGTCGTTGATGTTCTGCCTTAACTTGTTGGCACACCACGCATGACTCTACGTACTTAGCTATATCCCTCTTCAGATTCGGCTACCAGTAGTGTAACTTCAAGTCTCGATATATTTTGGTGCTCCCCGAATGTACTGAGAAAGAAGACGAGTGTGCCTCGGCCAAAATCAACTTTCGTAACTCCTCATCGTTAGGAATGTACCATCGATATTTGAATTTCAAAATGTCGTCCTCTGAAAAACTAAACTCGGAGGAAGTATCTCCCAGTTTGTTCACAATGTCATTCATCTCCTTTGAATCCTTCTTTTGGCCATCCTTGATTCTATCCAAAATAGTCGGCCGAATGTTTAAATCTGAGAGTAAGGCTGACAGCTCAGGAACCATTTCCAATTCAAACTTCTGAACTTCAATCTTCAAGGGTACTGACATAGCTGATATTGCGGACTGCATCGTCGATGACATCCTACTTAATGCATTAGTTACAGCATTGGCCTTACCTGGGTGGTACTTAATTTAAAAATCATAATCCTTAACAAATTCCAGCCAACGTCTTTACCTCATGTTTAATTCCTTTTGAGTAAAGAGATATTTCAAGCTTTTATGGTCCAAAAATACCTCGCACTGCTGATCGTAAAGATAGTGCCTCCAAATTTTTAGTGCAAAAACCACAGCAGCTAACTCCAAATCGTGAGTGAGGTAATTCTGTTCATAAATTTTTAGCTGCTTGGAAGCATACGCTACGACCTTGCCTTCCCGCATCAACACACAACCCAATCCAATCTTGGATGCGTCAGAATAAACACTAAATTTTCCTCCTTCCATTGGAAGTACCAATAGAGGTGCTGTTGTTAACTTCTGCTTCAGCGTCTGGAAGCTCTTCTCACAAGCTTTTGTCCACAAGTACTTGATGTCTTTCTTTGTTAAACCAGTTAGAGGCTTGGATATCATCGAAAATCCCTTGATGAACTTCCTGTAATAGCCTGCCAATCCAAGAAAACTACGAACTTCACTGGCATTCCTCAGTTGTGGCCAATCTTTCACCGCGTGTATTTTAACTGGATCAACGGAAATGCCTTCAGCAGAGATGACGTGACCTAGAAAGGTAACTCTATCTAGCTAGAATTCGCACTTAGAGAATTTGGCATATAACTGCTGCTGTCTTAGAGTTGCCAGAACAATCTTCAAGTGTTCCGTGTGTTCATCTTTAGTCTGTGAATAAATCAGAATATCGTCTATAAATACAATCACAAACTTGTCCAAATAATCCCAAAACACTCGGTTCACCAAGTCCATGAAGGCTGTGGGTGCGTTTGTCAATCCAAACGACATCATGAGAAATTTGTACTGTTCATATCGGGTTCTAAACGCTGTCTTAGGTACATCCTCAGCCTTGACTTTTAACTGGTAATAGCCCGAGCGTAAGTCAATTTTTGAAAACACCTTATCTCTTTGAAGTTGGTCAAACAAATCATCAATTCAGGGCAATGAGTATTTATTCTTGATTGTCAACTTGTTCAATTCTCTATAATCTATGCACATTCTAAGAGATCAGTTTTTTTTCTTAACAAATAGGACAGGTGCACCTTAGGGTGAACAATTAGAGCGTATGAAGCCCTTGTTTACCAGCTCTTGTAACTGAGTTTTTAGTTCCTTCAATTCAACCGGTGCCATACGATATGGATTCTTAGACACCGGTGAGGCTCCAGGATAAGTGTCGATTATAAACTCAATTTCTCTATCAGGCGGTAACCCCGGCAAGTCATCTAAGAATACCTCAGGAACATCTTGGAATTTCAGCTTATCCTTTTCTCGTATATCAATTACACTAGCTAGGTAACCCATACATCCATTTTTCAATAACTTTCTAGCTACCAACGATGTAGCAACAAGTAATTGTCGGCCTTGATTTTAATAGCAACATTTTGTGACTTTTATTTTTATGGAATTGAGTAAATTTGATTGGTTACTTAAATAGGTTAAAGTTGGTTAGTCAAGGGCATATATGTAATTTGTAAAGCTTGTGATATAAATGAAAGGTTTAGTGGAGGGTTTAGCCGCCACATTATTTCTTTCCTTTTTGGTGCTCAGCTCGGCAGGTTCTCTCAGTGATTCTCCTGTCGAATTTCTTCAACCTAGGTGAGTTTTACTTTGATTTCTTGCCATATTAGTGACTATAGATGATAGAGGGGATTGTAGATGCGTGTTCTGGGAATGCTCGAAGAACAGAGCTCCCAACTAGCTTCCTTAGACTTTTGGATAGTTTAGAATGATGTTTAATGAAGATCTAATTGATACTCTGTCTATGGCTTTAGGTTCGAGCAAAACTCCTAAAGTAGCTTGTAACCAAGCATTTCCAGGAAGCTAGGTAAGTAGAGTATGTGTGTGCTTTAAGGCCTACATCACAAAACAGTAGGGTGTATGTATGTTTTGCATGATTTCAATCAGTTTGGCATGTATCATGTTTTTTAAAGAACACGAAAATGAATTTCCTAATATAGTGGCATGGTGAGACATGAACAGATTGAATCAGGTTAGCTATTAAGGGAAGTAATCCGCCCCTTAATCGAGTTAGAGGATATTTAACTTTGAAAAAATTGATCCGCTTCCCTAAGATCAGCTATTAAGGGAATTAATCTGTCCCTTAATCGAGTTAGAAGATGTATACTTTGGAAAAATTGAGCTGCTTTCCATCAAACAGGGGGATCAACAGAGAACGATTATAAATGCTACATGAACTATGAGAGTAGAAACAGCAAAAATAGGATTTATGTTTCAGCATTTCATTTCATTATTACTCTACTTATTTAGCATTAGGCTAATATATGAGTTTTGTGTGTAGGTGAAGAAATGACTGTAGGTGTGTTCTCTGGACATGTTGAGGATTAGAAGCAGTTGGAGGAGGGCATCCAGGAAACGACTTGGCAACTGATGAGGCAGTTTAACTAATGGTAGTATGTGTGGTGTTAGTGGAATGTTTAATTAAAGTGTGCTGAGAATTTTAATGACAGTGATAGTTTTAATGATTTGTTACGTTTTTGAAACTATTCTGATAATGAGATATGATTGGTTTTAATTGTAGTTTTTTCTGGATTTTGAGTGAGTTATGGATTCACGTTGTTTTGAGTAGTTGCTGTCAAATTTTATAAGTCCTCTTGTAGTCAGAATTGTCCACCAATTAGTGTTGTATTTATTGGAAGTGTGGATTTGACTTAGTTTCAATTGACAGTGATGACTTTTAATGTTTTGATTTTGGATTGAAAACTCTCTGGAAATAGTACTTGTATTTTGTCGAAAGAGGTCTTTTGTATTGTGATCACCAGACAGTGTGTTTTGTCTGAGTCTGGAATCAGGGTTGTGTGGACGAATACATCATCCAAAGTAGTCGTCCAAAGTCGTGGACGAGCATATCGTCCAGCGTCGAAGGTGTAAACAGTTGTCCACTCTGCGGACAAGTTTTCTGAAGTGATACCGTTCACAGTAGTCGTCCAAGTTTATGAAGTCACGTGACCCGTGGATGAAAAAGTCACGTGCTTCGTGGATGACAAATTTAAGTAAGTTTATAGACGTTGGTCCGTGGACGATGAGTTTATGTAACCCCGTGGACGAAAAAGTCACGTGGACCGTGGACGACAAGGTTACGTGTTCCGTGGACGATAAATCTAAGTAAGTCTGTGGACGAAAATCTGTAGACATAAACCCATGTAGCCGTTGACGATAGGAACAGTAGTCCAAAGTCGCTTGTCCAGAATAGCATCGTCCAAAGTCGCTTGTCCAGAATAGCGTTGTCCAAAGTCGCTTGTCCAGAGTTTGTCGTCCAGAGTCGTAGACAAGTATAATGTCCAAGGTCGGGAACGACAGACTCTGTGGATGCCAGATCGCCCAGTAGCGTCGAACTGGCTGTAGATGTCGCAGAGAAGTTTCGAACGTTTTCTCTTTATTACTTTATTTAAATTGAAAGATTCTTCTAGCCTGTTTACAAAATGTCTCTGTTTTACATAAATATTTTTCGCTGCAAGTTTTGTTGGATTAAACGATGTATCCATAGACAAAGTTTTAAATTTTCAGTGAAGTTTAATGAGTGTGTGTAGCGAACTGGGTTTATTAATTCGGGACGTTACAGTATGTTATCAGAGACATTTGGTTAAACCGTTCAAAAGATTAGTCATCAGTGCTGATCGTCGCGTGGGAGTACTCTAACAATTGTAAGTGTAACACCCACGAATTTAGATTTCATTAAATTATGGATCTTAGAATTATCTAAATTAGATTTATGTTCGGGTATTCTAATTGGAGAAATTAAGTCGGGTACGGGGTGAGAATTAATTTAGGAAAATGTATAATTTACGAGATTTAACGAAATTCGAATGGTCGAAATCGAGAGAGCAAAACGGTATAGTAATGTTTTAATAGAAATTAATATTATTATTATTATTATTATTATTATTATTATTATTAATAATTAAAACAACAGAATGGTTAAAACCATTCTGTTGTTTGTGTTCGAGCTCGAGCCCGACGGTCGAGAGGAGAACAGGGGAGAGGGGGAGGCGATGCGGCGCCGTTCACCAGCGATTTCTGACGGTCTCTGGCCAGACAGCGGCGACGAACCATGGGCTAGCGTTTCCGGCCGACTCCGCGCACTAACCGACCCGGTACGTTGGTTTTTGCTCTGTTTTTGTGTTCGGTCTGTGCTGGGGATCGCCGAGCTGCTAGGGCTCCAATCGCCGGCCGTTTTTGGCTGCCCTTAGCGTCTGATTGCCAAGCTCAACACCGGCAAAGATTGCCGAGCAACAAGGAGCTCGGATTGAACCAAAATCTGAGAACCCTTTTCTCTGAGCTTCTGGTTTCTTGTGTGAAACCTTGGTTTTTCGTTAGATTATGTTAATTGGATGTTAGGGTAGTTGATTGGTGAGGAATTGGATGAGAATTGATGAAAAACTAAAAAATGAGAAATTCCGGGTTAAGGGGCAGTTCGGGTTTTTGCCATTTTGACCTAGCTACGGTCGTTTGTTTTAAAATTTCTTTTGACAGATTAATATAGGTTATTAGAGGATTACGTGGCCGCTGGGATCGTTTGATTCCGATATCCGACACAAAAGGTACGCGCGTTCGAAGTTTTGGGTCGGTTTTTACCGAACCCAAATTAGTAGCCCGTGTAGTTAAGTTTAAGTTGGATTAGGCTAGAAATAGTAGTTTGAGAGTAATTGGTAAATGTAGGCTTAATTTTAATGAGGTTTGAATATTTTTCGTAGGTTGAGCTTTAGATGGACAGGTAATCGAGTATCCTCAGCGAGCTAGGACGCCAGGTAAGTAGTGGGTTGTAATTTTTTTTGCCTTCGGGCCTACACCATGGAACGGTAGGAAACTTGTTGTGTTATTGCTTTGTCTTGTTTTGGGATTGTGTTATTGCTTTGTATTGTTTTTGTTGTGTGGTTGCTTTGTATTATTTTGGTAGTGTGGTTGCTTGTATTGTTTTGGTTGAGTGGTTGCTTTGTATTGTTTTGGTAGTGTGGTTGCTTTGTATTGTCTTGGTTGAGTGGTTGCTTTGTATTGTTTTGGTGGTGTGGTTGCTTTGACTTGTATTTGTTGGGGTAATTTCTTTGTCTTGTATTGGTTTGTGTAACGTTGAGTTTAAAATGTAAAAAGGGGTAGTGTAAGCTTGAGAGGTAAGGGAACTGGTTAGAGCCATCTTGGGAGCGAGACTCGGATGGAAACGCATCTTGGGAGCGAGACTCAGATGTGATTGGGTAGTGCCTCTTGGGAGCGAGACTCGGAGGGTTAGGGCCATCTTGGGAGCGAGACTATGATGGAAACGCATCTTGGGAGCGAGACTCAGATGTGATTGGGTAGTGCCTCTTGGGAGCGAGACTCGGAGGGTTAGGGCCATCTTGGGAGTGAGACTTGGATGGAAACGCATCTTGGGAGCGAGACTCAGATGTGATTGGGTAGTGCCTCTTGGGAGCGAGACTCGGAGGGTTAGGGCCATCTTGGGAGCGAGACTCGGATGGATACGCATCTTGGGAGCGAGACTCAGATGTGATTGGGTAGTGCCTCTTGGGAGCGAGACTCGGAAGGTTAGGGCCATCTTGGGAGCTAGGCTCAGATGGATACGCATCTTAGGAGCGAGACTCAGATGTGTAATAGGTGTGGTGTTGTGGTTAGGGCCATCTTGGGAGCTAGGCTCGGACTGATACGCATCTTGGGAGCGAGACTCAGATGTGTAATAGGTGTTTGGGTTAGGGTAATCTTGGGAGCTAGACTTGTATGCGTGTTTGGGTTGTGTGAGAGTCGTGTGTGCATATTTTTATATTTGTTTTCCCCTACTTGCTAAGCGTAAGCTTACGTGTGTGTGTGTAGTTCTATGGTGTAGGTAACGGGGCAGATACAGGTGAGCTTGATAAAGGAACTAAGGATTTGGGGCAGTCGGAGATTCACGGAGCATACCGGTGCGGGCAGTTGTCGGGGCGCCTCGACCATAGTCTTCGGGAAAATGTGGGGTTTTGTATTTTAGTAATATTGTAAATGTCTGTTTGTGGAATTGATGGGAATGCGTAAGTATGATTTGGTTGAACAGTTTAGTAGGATAGCTATGTGTTTGGTGGTATATAGTTAAGTTAAGGGTGATGTATCGCCCTATATTGTGGACTTTCTTCACTTAGGGATGTTCGTATTTAGGTTCCCTCTTTACTATTATTTGGAGATTTTGTAGGTTGGTTAGATGGTTGGAATATTCTGGTTTGTTTGGGATTGGATTTTATTGTAGTGCCTCTTGGGAGCGAGACTCAGATGTGATTGGGTAGTGCCTCTTGGGAGCGAGACTCGGATGGAAACGCATCTTGGGAGCGAGACTCGGAGGGTTAGGGCCATCTTGGGAGCGAGACTCAGATGTGATTGGGTAGTGCCTCTTGGGAGCGAGACTCAGATGTGATTGGGTAGTGCCTCTTGGGAGCGAGACTCAGATGTGATTGGGTAGTGCCTCTTGGGAGCGAGACTCGGATGGAAACGCATCTTGGGAGCGAGACTCGGATGGAAACGCATCTTGGGAGCGAGACTCAGATGTGATTGGGTAGTGCCTCTTGGGAGCGAGACTCAGATGTGATTGGGTAGTGCCTCTTGGGAGCGAGACTCAGATGTGATTGGGTAGTGCCTCTTGGGAGCGAGACTCAGATGTGATTGGGTAGTGCCTCTTGGGAGCGAGACTCGGAGGGTTAGGGCCATCTTGGGAGCGAGACTCGGAGGGTTAGGGCCATCTTGGGAGCGAAGCTACGTGTGTGTGTGTGTTCTATGGTGTAGGTAACGGGGCAGATACAGGTGAGCTTGATAAAGGAACTAAGGATTTGGGGCAGTCGGAGATTCACGGAGCATACCGGTGCGGGCAGTTGTCGGGGCGCCTCGACCATAGTCTTCGGGAAAATGTGGGGTTTTGTATTTTAGTAATATTGTAAATGTCTGTTTGTGGAATTGATGGGAATGCGTAAGTATTATTTTGGTTGATGTTTTTGACAGTTATAGGATAGCTATGTGTTTGGTGGTATATAGTTAAGTTAAGGGTGATGTATCGCCCTATATTGTGGACTTTCTTCACTTAGGGATGTTCGTATTTTAGTTCCCTCTTGGTTAGTATTTTAGTTCCCTCTTTACTATTATTTGGAGATTTTGTAGGTTGGTTAGATGGTTGGAATATTCTGGTTTGTTTGGGATTGGATTTTATTGCAGGTACCTAGCATTTTGGAGGCGCCATTTTCAGGCGTTACTTTGCCGAAATTTTCGGGAAGGATGCCGTGGTGCTTAAAGGTTAGGATTTAGGGAAATTAGTGAGTCTAGGCAGCTAGGTTTTAAATTAGAGAGAACTTAGGAAGAATTAGCTTTAAATTCTGTTGTGTCAATTTTATTTAAATTATGTTTTAACGTGGGATTGTTTAGCAAAGTAGCGCACCGAACCAGGGTGGGTTCGGGGGCGTTACAGTAAGTGTTTATGTTAACTTTAGTCATTAGATATTTATGAGAGTAATTAACCTTGTCCAGGAATATAGCAAAATGTCTACACGACTAGGAAGACCAAGACTATCGAGAGAGATACCAAATCCGGGAAGTGAGGAGGATCCCAGTGTGATTAGGCAGCTGACAGATTTGGTGCGTCAGCAGTCAGACCAATTGGGACTACTATTGAACCGAGAGGTGCAAGGGAGTGCCAACTCGAGTTCCAACAATGAGCAATCGGGAGATAGATTCTGGAGACTACAACCGCCCACGTTTGATGGAAAATCATCAAATCCGATTGTTGCCGAGGAATGGCTTAATAAGATTGAGAGTATGCTAAAAAATGCCAATATTGGTGAAGGAGACAAAGTCACTTTGGCAACATTTCATTTGGCCAGTGATGCTCAGCTTTAGTGGAAAACGATGGAGACCACCACTGATGTCCTGGCAATATCTTGGACGCAATTCAAGGAAGTTTTTTATGAGAAGTACTTTAATAGCACTGTCCAGACTACAAAGAAAGTGGAGTTTTTGAACTTAAAACAGACGGGGTCCGTGTCTGAGTACAACAGACAATTTGAGTCCCTGTCAAGGTTTGCTAGATACCTTGTGCACAGGAATGAAGATAAGGTTTTTCAATTTGTGCATGGACTGAAGCCAGAGATTTACAGAGGGGTCAAGATTTCTAGTATTAAAGGTTTGTCTTACAGTGAAGTTTTGTCCATGGCACTGGAGGTGGAAGAAGCAGAAATGAAGTGTATTGGACCAAGAGAAGCTCCACGAAAGTTCATTCAGCCGCACCAACAAGGGATGAAGAGGCCCAGTGAGGGCCAGAGTAACCAAGGAAGAGGAAAGAAGATACGGGATACCAGGAAGTTTCCCCAATGTCCTAAATGTTTGAAAAATCACCCGGGCGAGTGCAGAATTGGTTCGAGAAAGTGTTTCAACTGTGAAGAAGTTGGGTTCACGTTCAAGGATTGCCCGAAGCCCAAAGTCATTCGATGCTACAATTGTAATAAGGTTGGCCATGTTAACAGAGACTGTCCAGCTTTAAAGAGCGGCCCTGCTAAGTTGAAGCCGAGGATGTTCTCCATGATGGAGTCAGGTGATGATGATCAGCCCGTAGTGGTGTCAGGTACTATATTGATCAGCTTTGTGCTTGCTTTTACTTTGATAGATTTCGGTGCAACATATTCTTTTATAGCGTCTACGTTTGCTGTCAAGTTGGGTGTGCGGCCTACGCCAACTGAGCATGTGTTTAATGTCGCGTTACCCTCTGGTGAATGCATTCACTCTAACCAAGTGATGCTCGATAATATGGTGTTAGTGGGAAGTATGAATCTACCTACTGATCTCATTATCATGGAGATAATGGGATTTGATGTAATCTTGGGTATGGATTGGTTGTTCAAGCATTATGCCACAATCGATTGTAGGACTGGGATAGTTAGTTTTCAACCCCCTGGTGGTTTGAAACACACTTTTCAAGCTTTGAAGAAAGGTAAGGGGATGTCTGTTATGACTCCTATTAGCGCTAAGCCTTCTCCATGTGGGGAATATTTATGCTTTTTAGCCAGTGTTTTAGACATACAGGTTGTAGGAAAATCGAGTCCTCAAAACGTCTTAGTCCAAGACTTCCCAAAAGTATTCCTGGATGATCTTCCTAGCTTGCCGCCAGATAGAGAAATAGAGTTTGTTGTAGATGTTTACCCAGACGCAGAGCCTGTATCTAAGAATCCATATAGGTTAGCACCAACGGAGCTTAGAGAGTTAAAGACACAGTTGGAGGAACTATTGGAAAAAGAGTTCATACGCCCTAGCTTTTCACCTTGGGGTGCACCAGTCCTTTTTGTTAAGAAGAATGAAGGATCATTGCGTGTGTGCGTTGATTATCGGGATTTGAATAAGTTAACTATAAAAAACAAGTATCCACTACCAAGGATTGATGATATATTCGACCAACTCCATGGTGCGCGAGTCTTCTCTAAGATTGACCTAAGGTCTGGCTACTACTAATTGAAAGTTAAATCTGAAGATATCCCAAAGACCGTCTTTCGCACGAGGTATGGACATTATGAGTTTTTGGTTGTCTTTTGGATTGACAGACGTACCAGCAGCCTTCATGGATCTTATGAATAGGGTGTTTCATGAGTATTTAGATAAATTTGTCATAGTGTTTATTGAAGATATTTTAATACTAAGGATGAGCATGCAAAGCATCTGAACTTGGTGTTAGAAGTGCTAATACAGCACCAACTTTATGCCAAGTTTTCCAATTGTCAGTTATGGTTGGATCAAGTTCACTTTCTGGGTCACGTTATCTCAGGAGATGGAATATCTGTCGATTCAGCTAAGGTTCAAGCAGTCAAGGAATGGCCCCAACCGAAGACTGTTACAAATATTCAGAGTTTCCTTGGATTAGTAGGATATTACAGAAAATTAATTGAAGGATTCTCGAAGATTGCGACACCCCTCACTCGGTTAACAAGGAAGAACATGAAGTTTGTATGGACTGAAGAATGTGAGTACAGTTTTCAGACCTTGAAACAGAGATTGACTAATGCCCCAATATTAACACTTCCTGTTGAGAATGGAAAGTTTAGCATTTATTGTGATGCTTTCAAAGTTGTTCTTGGCTGTGTGTTGATGCAAGATGGAAAAATAATAGCTTATGCTTCTAGACAGCTGAAAACACATGAGAAAAATTATCCTACACACGATTTGGAGTTAGCTGCAGTAGTTTTTGCATTGAAGATTTAGAGGCATTACTTGTATGGACAACTTTGTGAGATATTCTCAGATCATAAAAGTTTGAAATATATTTTCACTCAGAAAGAGTTAAATATGAGGCAACGTCGATGGTTGGAGTTTGTCAAGGACTACGATTTTGAGATTAAACACCACCCCGGCAAGGCAAATGTAGTGGCAGATGCGTTGAGCAGAGTGACTACGTCAACCTTAGTAATGGTTCTTGACATGTTGTTAGCTTTGGAGTCGGAATTTCAAAGATTCAATCTGGAAGCAGTGTCTAGCGTGTCAGCTATGCGTTCTCCTACATCCTTGAAGCCTACTATTCTAGAAAGGATAAAGGAAGCTCAGGCGAATGATGTTAAGTGCAACAAGTATAAGTTAAGCATGGATTCTACTGATAAATCAGATTTCAACTATTCTGATGATGGAATTCTCAAGTTTCGAAATAGATGGATTGTTCCGGCTAATAAAGAACATCGAGAAGAGATCCTTTTGGAAGCTTATTTTTCTAAATTCTCTGTTCATCCTGGAAGTACGAAAATGTACAGAGACTGTAGACAACATTATTGGTGGCCAAATATGAAGGGAGGTGTGGCGGAGTACGTGGGATCATGTTTGAATTGTCAATAGATTAAAGCTGAACATCAGGGACCTACGGGAACATTGCAACCGTTACCACTTCCCGAATGGAAATGGGAACATATAACGATGGATTTTTTTGTGGGATTACCTCGGACAACAAAGGGACATGATGGAATATGGGTGATAGTTGATCGTCTAACTTAATCTGCCCATTTTCTTTCGATAAAAATGACTTACTCTATGGATCAGCTTGCTGAGTTATATGTGCATGAGATTGTACGATTGCATGGGGTTCTAATCACGATAGTGTCAGACCGAGATTCTAGATTTACATCGAAGTTCTGGAAGAGTCTTCACAAGGCTATGGGTACGCAGCTCAATTTTAGTATGGCATTTCACCCTCAAACAGATGGACAATCTGAAAGGACTATTCAAACATTAGAGGATATGCTTCGAGCATGCATATTAAATTTTCAGGGTTCTTGGAGTAAGTACTTATCGTTGGTAGAATTTGCTTATAACAACAGTTTTCAGGCAACAATAGGTATGGCACCATACGAGACATTATATGGACGAAAGTGCAGATCTCCACTGTACTGGGATGAAGTTGGAGAAGCACGTTTGATTGGTCCTGATATTGTGCAGCAAACAGTGGAGAAGGTTGCCCTTATCTGACAGCGAATCTTGACAGCTCAAAGCCGGCAAAAAAGCTATGCCGATAGAAGACGTAGATATTTGGAGTTTGAAGTCAGCGATGAAGTTTTTCTTAAGGTTTCCCCATTCAAAGGAATTGTGAGATTCGGGAAAAGAGGCAAGTTGAATCCCAGATACATTGGACCATTCTCAATTTTGAAGAGGATTGGGAAGATAGTTTATCAGTTACAGTTACCAGCCTCTATGGAAGGACTTCACAATGTGTTCCATGTTTCTATGCTGAAGAAATGTATGCGGAATCCATCTCAAGTTGTGGAACAACAGAGCATTGGAATTCATCCTACTCTTACCTATGAGGAGAAACCAGTGGAAATTCTGGACTATGGAACTAAAGTGCTACATAACAAGGAGGTTCAGCTAGTGAAGGTTTTATGGCATAACCAGAATGTAGTGGAGGCAACTTGGGAACGCCAGCAGGACATGATGAGCCGATATCCTGAGCTGTTTAAGCACTGAATTTTGAGGACAAAATTCTTTTAAGAAGGGTAGATTGTAGCAACCAGTAATTGTCAGCCTTAATTTTAATAGCAACATTTTGTGACTTTTATTTTTATGGAATTGAATAAATTTGATTGGTTGCTTAAATAGGTTAAAGTTGGTTAGTAAATGGCATATATGTAATTTGTAAAGCTTGTGATATAAATGAAGGGTTTAGTGGAGGGTTTAGCCGCCACATTATTTCTTTCTTTTTTGGTGCTCAGCTCGGCAGGTTCTCTCGGCGATTCCCCTGCCTGATTTCTTCAACCTAGGTGAGTTTTACTTTGATTTCTTGTCGTATTAGTGACTATAGATGATAGAGGGGATTGTAGATGCGTGTTTTGAGAATGCTGTGAGTGAGAGTTGAGTTCAGGTTTTGCGAGGAATCGGGAATGCTTGAAGAACAAAGCTCCCAACTAGCTTCCTTAGACTTCTAGATAGTTTAGAAAGAGGTTTAGTGAAGATCTAATTGATACTCTGTCTATGGCTTTAGGTTCGAGCAAAACTCCTAAAGTAGCATGTAACCAAGCATTTCCAGGAAGCCAGGTAAGTAGAGTATGTGTGTGTCTTCGGGCCTACATCACAAAAGAGTAGGGTGTATGTATGTTTTGCATGATTTCAATCAGTTTTGCATGTATCATGTTTTTGAAAAAACACGAAAATAAATTTCCTAATATAGTGGCATGGTGAGACATGAACAGATTGAATCAGGTTAGCTATTAAGGGAACTAATCTGCCCCTTAATCGAGTTAGAGGATATTTAACTTTGGAAAAATTGATCCACTTTCCATTGAAACGGGGGGATCAAGATCAGTTATTAAGGGAGCTAATCTGCCCTTTAATCGAGTTAGAGGATGTATACTTTAGGAAAATTGATCCGCTTACCATAGAACAGGGGGATCAACAGAGAATGATTATAAATGCTACATGAACTATGAGAGTAGAAACAGCATGAATAGGATTTATGTTTCAGCATTTCATTTCATTATTGCTCTACTTATTTAGCATTAGGCTAATAGATGAGTTTTGTGATGTAGGTGAAGAAGTGACTGCAAGTGTGTTCTTTGAACATGTTGAGGATTAGAAGCAGTTGGAGGAGTGCATCCAGGAAACGACTTGGCAACTGATGAGGCGGTTTAACTAATGGCAGTATGTGTGGTGTTAGTGAAATGTCTAATTAAAGTGTGCTGAGAATTTTAATTATAGTGGTAGTTTTAATGATTTGTTACGTTTTTGAAACTATTATGATAATGAAATATGATTGGTTTTAATTGTAGTTTTTTATGAATTTTGAGTAAGTTATGGATTCACGTTGTTTTGAGTAGTTGCTATCAAATTTTATAAGTCCTCTTGTAGTTAGAATTATCCAGCAGTTAGTATTATTTTTACTGGAAGTGTGGATTTGACTGAGTTTCAATTTACAGTGATGACTTTTAATGTTTTGATTTCGGATTGAAAACTCTCTGGAAATAGTACTTGTGTTTTGTCGAAAGAGGTCTTTTGTATTGTGATCGCCAGACAGTGTGTTTTGTCCAAGTCTGGAATCAGGGTTGTGTGGACGAATACATCATCCAAAGTAGTCGTCCAAAGTCGTGGACGAGCATATCGTCCAGGGTAGAAGGTGTAAACAGTTGTCCACTCTGCGGACAAGTTATCTGAAGTGATACCGTTCACAGTAGTCGTCCAAGTTTATGAAGTCACGTGATCCGTGGATGAAAAAGTCACGTGCTTCGTCGACGACAAATTTAAGTAAGTCTATGGACGTTGGTCCGTGGACGATGAGTTTATGTAACCCCGTGGACGAGAAAGTCACGTGGACCGTGGAGGACAAGGTCACGTGTTCCGTGGACGATAAATCTAAGTAAGTCTGTGGACGAAAATCTATAGACGTAAACCCATGTAGCCGTGGACGATAGGAACAGTAGTCCAAAGTCGCTTGTCCATAATCGCGTCGTCCAAAGTCGCTTGTCCAGAGTCTGTCGTCTAGAGTCGTAGACAAGTATAATGTCCAAGGTCGAGAACGACAGACTCTGTGGATGCCAGATCGCCAAGTAGCGTCGAACTGGCTGTAGATGTCGCAGAGAAGTTTCAAACATTTTCTCTTTATTATCTTATTTAAATTGAAAGATTCTTCTAGTCTGTTTATGAAATGTCTCTGTTTTACATAAATGTTTTCCGCTGCAAGTTTTGTTGGATTAAACGATGTATCCATAAACAAAGTTTTAAATTTTCAGTGAAGTTTAGTGAGTGTGTGTAGCGAACCGGGTTTATTAATTCGGGGCGTTACAAACGAAGATATAATTGCCTCTTGCTTGTTTTTGGAATAGCTTGGAAAGAATACCGGTCTCCGTTCAGGGGTCGGAATTCTACTAAACCGGTCCTACAACTTATGGTAGCGTAATATCTGAACAACCAATCCATTCTCAAAATGACTTCATACACCTTCATATCGATTATGATCAGTTCTACATATAACTTCTTATATCCTACTGACACAATATCACCCTTAACTACCTGTTCTGAATGTAAGGACTCTTATGACGGTAACATGATATTATAAGACCTATCAGCTGGCAAGAACCATATATTATGTTTGCATACAAACGTAGTTGCTACAAAGGAATGAGTGGTCCCCGTATCAATAAGCGTGTATGCGGATTCACCACAAATCATAATTGTACCTGTTATGACCGTGTGCTGCACTGCATATTCATCTTCCATCAAGGCAAAGACTCTATGCGCCACCCTCGCCCGGTTTGCATCTGGTGGCATAGGACAATCTTTAATCAGATGGCTAACCTTGTCGCACCTGAAACATCGGCCCGTGTAAAGCTTGCATTCACCGTAGTTATTCTTCTGGCAAATGGAACACAGTGGAGCTTGAGGAGCTCGAGGAGTCCCTTGAGGTCGCTTTCCTTTTCATCGGTCGTCATTGGGGTTATAGGGCCTTTTAATGTCTCTTTGCTGTTGCTGCCAACCCCCTTTGTTCTATTGTGGTTGTGACTGCACATCTCTGACAAACTTCCTTGGCAGCTCGCGTTGTCCTTGCACCGCTATCTCTACCTCTTCCAGTTCCAAGGTCTTAGCTGCCACCTCTGAATAAGGTATGTTATGGATCCTTGCAGTCTTCACTCCCCTGAAAAGGTTTGGCTTCAACCCTTGAACAAATTGTGGCGCGAACCGGGACAATGCCTCAAACTTACAGATATAATCCGTCACAGAACCTGTTTGGCGCACCTGCATAAATTCCATCTTTTTGCTGGTCCGAACCGCTCGGTTGAAGTATTTGTCAAAGAAAGCCGTCTTGAACCATGCCCAAATCAAAGTTTCCATATTAGCAGTGCTCTGAATTCAGTCCGACCAATGCCTTGCATCCAGTGCAAGATGAAAAACAGCACATGTGATCTTGTCCCCCTCTTCGACCTTGGCATACTTAAACATGTCCTCAATTGTTCGAATCCATTCTTCAGCATAGATAGGATCCGAAACTTGACCATTAAATATCGGAGGTCGAAGTCGGTGAAAATGTTTGCCCCCATGGTCATGAGTTGTGCTTGAGCTAGAGTTTCCCTGTTCCTCTCTAACCACTAGCTGTTCAATCTGGCGGGATTGGCAGAGAACCAACTCTGTCAGCTGGGCAATAGTGTTACTATCCTCATTGACTCCTTCTCGTTGTCCCCTCACCATCTTGTCAATCCTAATCACATCATAAACACAACTTAACTTAAAATGACACTACTAAAATTGTAAACACTTACAGTTGTTGGAGAGTACTCATGCGGCAATTTGTGCTAGAAGGCAGTCTACATAACCGATTTTAGAACCCAGTTTTTTCTCTGATACCATAATTGTCATGACCTGAAACCCAACGGGTTGCAACAACATGTTCATGATCGTAAATCTCATTCTGGACTCATTAAATTTTTCTTTTAAACGGTACTGTAAATTAAATATACTAAAACGAACAAAGATCGTGCCACATAACTCATTTAAAACTCTTTAAAATTAAACCTAACGCGTCACAAGAAAGCAGAGAAGAAATAAAAACTTAATGGTCTAAGTCTTAAAAGCCGAAACAAATCACTAAGGGACAATTAACATCGACCGAATTCATCTGCCGAACACATCGACCGATTTCATCGTCCCGACTACATTGTCCAAACACATCGTCCAGACTACATCGTCCAGACTATATCGTCTAAACACATTAGCCCCTCGACTTCAACCAATAACAACAACACTTGACATCGACCGAATAACATCAGTCGATTCACATCTACACTCAACATCGACCGATTACTTCCACACTCAACATCGACCGATTTACTTCCATACTTGACATCAGCCGATTTATTTCTACACTAAATATCATTCACACTTAAAATCGACCGATTATCATCCACGTTCAACATCGACCGATTTAACATCAACACTCGACATCAAGGAGTATCGGTTGAGGTTGACACCTCAATTCTTTGTTTCCCTTCACTCCACCAGACATTGTTATATCGATCGATCTCCACTCTAACCGATCAATCGGCTACCTCTCTGTTGGCCACTTACTTCCTTCACCTCTCACTTTTCTTTCCTCACCTATTTTGACCTGATACAAACACACTACGATCCAACTAAACATTTTTCTTAATCCTTATAGCCTAATATGAATTTAATCCATCCAAGATGACAATCTTTAATTTACTATACTTTTGATCGTTAAAATCGTAAAAGACAGACCGTAAAGAGAAAACCGTAGCAGAAGTCATAAATGGGTGAAAACCTTTTTGCCTTAAAATCCCCTACAAACTCGAAGAGTGCATAACATATCCATAATCATCATGCACATAAACATCATTAACTTTGACTTGAATACGTAGCGAAAGACTTAAAAACGAGTGAAAATCTTTAATCTTAAAATCCTCTTTAAAACATAAAAAGTACAGAAAAACTCTAGTATTTGTTATCATAAGAAAATTCTTTTCAACTTATACTTCAATATCACAGACTTATACCAAAACATACTAAGAGCATCACCCACGGGTCAAATCACCGCCCAGCCACAAATTCCTCCTTGAGCAGCATCCAGCAACCAAACTTAAACATACTCATTCAGTTTGAGGTCCTCACCTTCTAACTCATCACCTACATCATAAGGTTTAAACTATAAGCCTAATGCTTAGTAAGGAGTGCAACATATACATAAATACTCATGAATGCATACTTAATACAATTATGTTCACATTCTTTATTCAGATCATGGAGGTCATGTTCATTTGTGTTCCTGTTCTTATTTCATACATAAAGGAAAATGGGTATTTACGCAAGGGTAGGCACAGGCACTAACTTTCCCTCGTCTACCTCGTAGACCACGTAACTTGCCCTCGTCTACCTCGTAGACCACATAACTTGCCATAAACATGTCATGTGCCATACTTGCTTACTACCCGCACTGGTCCATTATATACATTACATGTTCTTTACTCTTTTTTACCAAAAACGTGCATGTAGAAACATTTCATATGCATATCGATGGGAAAAACGTGATGCATGTACATGAATGAGTAGAAGAACATTACACTACAGGAAGTAACCATCATCGTATAACATGTCATGAAACTATACTTATCACAGCATAACATTCAACGGGTCACAGATATCCAACAAATCACCAAAAACCATAATCCTAGTATCCTTGAGATGTAGGGCCCTAATGGCCGAGTCCCTAACACACTCACTTACCTGAACTCCTTAGTAATGTCGTGCCTTCACTTGAATTCTTCTCTACCTAGGACATTTCATAATCCAATGTTAAATATATCCTGAATAATCTAAACTTAAAGCTGGTAAAATCCTAACTAAAGAAATCATCCTAGAATCCAGTTTAAACCTCTAAGTCGTTTAGTCGAGCACCTTGTGTGCGTAGCTTAATCTTTACTAGCATTGATGGCATTAGTGTGCTAAAACTACCAGATTCATACTAATATCAGAATCTCATAATCTAACAATCGACAATATTCAGAAATCTATCATCAATGTCACTGATAAGAAAACTCAAAGACACTGTCATTATCCTAACATCGTCCGATTCTCAATATTCAAACATCAACCAAAATCATTCATAAATCGAAGACTAAATAACTGAACCATCTAAACTTTACCTAGAGCTTAGATTTTAAAGGAATGAAGGAAGAATCAATGTTGGGGGAGGAAGAATCACCGTGGAAAGATTTCTTGCAGGAGGAGTCAGCTGAAAGTGGGAGTTCTCGTGGAGGAGGAGGTTTTTGTGAGGTTTAGACGTTACATTCTCTATTTATATCAATTAGAATTAACTTATCTACAATTCTGCAACTGAACCTACTTTTCTTTTATAAACTCCTTATACCATAAACTGCACTATAAATATTCACGGAATAAGTACAAACCAAGTTGCGGGTTGTTACACATTTATTTTCTCTCCCACCAAAAATAATACTCTCTAATTTTCTCTCATTCTTCACTCCACTGAAGAAGTTCTATTTCGGATGATCCTCTGAAACAAATGATACTTACCTATTTATAGGTAAAGTTTGTCAGAGGTGCCGTGAAATCTGCCCAGGTTCTTTGATACTAAACCCGGGCCGTGAAATCGACAAGAACCCGGGTCGATTTCATGGCACCTCTGGCATACTATCAAAAAACTTTTTTGATAGTTCCATTTCTCTCACTTTTTTCTTTGATACTAATGTATTTTTACTTAATTTAATAGTAATAAAGTATTGTAATTTATTGAGAGATTAATTTCTCAAATGTTTGTTTTTTCAAACTTGATTGTTCTAACATTACAAATAAGTGGTTTTTTTTTTTTAAATTTAAACTCTAAACAATGGATTGTTTTTTAAACCAAACCCTGAACTATCAACCCTAACAATCCAAAACTTAAACTATCAAAAACCTAACAAATCAAATCCTGCTGGATGGTCGATCACTGTCTGTTCACTTACCACAGACAGCCGATCTACAAACAACAGTCATCCATTCGGTATAGTCTTACGTGGCACTGGACACGTTGGATCGGCCGGACAATTAGGGGGTGGAGACTGTTTGTTCCACGTGCAGTGCATGAAATTTCTAAACGGATGATCGTTCTCAAAACAACGGTCGTCTGTTATACGGAGCATTACGAGAACGGACGGATATGTTCTAAATGCGGACGCTCATTTCATGATCAAGGACTTGAACGGACGACCGTTGTAAGAACACGGTCGGCCGGCCGTTGTGAAAATTAGGGCTAAGAATAGAGGGTCATCACCCTTACAATGGCCGTCCATCTGATTCACGCCTTACCTGGTTCATTTCTCCATTCTCAATTGTTTTGCTCGATTTTCATCCAAAACCTCACAAATCCGAGCCAAAAAATTCAAAATCCATAAATCACAAATTCGACCTAAATTCTCAAAAATTCTTTTAAAATGGCTGAGAGATTGTTTATTAGACGAAAGATTCTGTCGAGGCACCATCAATGTCGCAAGGAAGTCCGTCGCATGGAAGTCCGGCACAAGGTGGTCCGGTAGAACGTTGGGCACCGTTAATGCCAGAGGTGCCGTGAAATCGGCCCGAGTTCTTGTCGAATGAATTTCACAATCAGATATGTTGAGTGCAGTTTGAGCTGGATCTGTTACACCACTCGGTGATGCATTCGAAAACCGTTGACTTTAAAGGTTGGGAGTCTTTCGAGATTTATGAGATGTTCGACAGAATCGACCTGCATGGGGTCTACAGTGTGTGGAGAGATAGCTGCGACAAAATTGTTCGCCTATTTTATGCAAACTTGAGCTTTACTGGGAGGTCGGAAATTATAAAGAAGTACATCCTGGGTTCGGAGATTGAGATTACCCCAGAGACGGTTAATGAGTCAATCAGGTTTACCGGAGAATGGGCAGAGAGATACTACCATGCCTCTCGAGACTGTCCTTTTGTCGGATTGACCGAGGGAATAGAGTTCATTAGGAAAACTCATTGCAACTCTGACATTATGGGGTTTGTTAAGCCAAGAACCAGAGACTTAAAGGTCAGAGCTCGGGATGTTCACAACATGCTGTCCCACACCTTTCTACTGCGACATAGACATAGAGATCTCGTTAGCTGCATGAATCTCTATGTCATGGAGAAGCTTTGCAGCGGAAGGAGGTTCGAACCTTGCTTTGTGATTTTAAATCACATGGGTGAGATCAGGTGGACAAGTAACAAGAATCTGTCTTATGGTGTGTTGATTCAGAAGATTATCGGGCAATATGGGATTCAGTTACTGTCTGGAGAGCAGATGAGATCACAACGGGTCGCCAACGTATTTGGCAAGATTCATTTGATTCGGATGAGCCTAGTTGAAGTCAACGAGATTTGGACGCTGAAGGGAGATCAAGGGGCCTCTACTTTTCGAGATGTTCATATGGAGGAAGCCACGGCAAGGCTGGAGTCCACCCAGAAGGCTAATAGGATGGAGATAGAGGCTCTCGCAGACAGACTCCATCAGCTCGAAGTGAGACAGACGAAGTCTCATATAGAGGTGATGGAGTACCTAAGAGGCATGACGGACTGTAATGACTCCATTCGCATAGGGCCACCACAGGACTTGACTTTACTTTGACCCCATTCGCATAGGGCGCCACGGGACTTGACTTTTCTTAGACTTGACTTTTTGACATAAATGTTTTTTTTCATTATGGTACAACTTAAAACGGAGGCTAAAATCATTTTCCGTAAAAACGTTGACTCGATTTTTGGGTCGTTTAAATCATTTGAAATACGTGAAAAAACATTCAAAAAAATACGTTTGGTAAGTATCGTAAAACATCGGGTTGAAACATGTTTAAAACAATTTTTTTTAATGAACAATACTGTAGCTATAGTACTGTGCCGATCGATCGGCTACAGTAGCCGATCGAGTGAACAGTACTGCTACAGTACTGTTAACACAAAACACTTCTCCTCTTTTTTTCCATTTTTTTTTCATCTTTTCTTCAATTCTTTCCCATATAATCCCTTCTAAACTTACCTAAAACCCTTCCGAACCTCTCCAAACGTAAAATACTTCAAAACCCCAAAAACATGACTAAAAACATAACTCAAACATGTGTTCGAAAACGTAGTGGAATTTACGAAAACAAACTGCATGGATGACTTTAAAAATCGAACATATCCCTGCATAACCTAAAATCCCAAAACAGTTCCAGTATTCTTTTCTTTCAAATTAAAACTAACTATACATCCAAAAGACCTAACACATTATCCCAAATCCAAAAAGACTTTACAAAAACGTAACATAGACCTCAAGACTTCACGACTTCAAGACTTCACCCACGTGTTAAAATTTCGTCTAACAGTGACAACCAACCCCGCAAGATCGTCCTTTCAACTACACCTATACATCAGCCTGAGTGTGATGACCCGGATGTGTAAGTATGTGTACGATGACTGCACGAATCGGAACCTAGATGGCAGTACGTCAGTGCGGGCGAACCGGAAGGTGACGGTTTGTAAAAAGAGGGTCGTCACAATCCCACATCGCTTAGGAAAGTATATAGAAATGAAACATATGTAAAGAGACCTTCTCAAGATAGTAAGACGCGTTTTGGAGCACAATTGACAACGAATCCCATAAGAACTCCGAAGTTAAAAGTGCTTCGGCAAGAGTAGTACCAAGTTGGGTGACTGACTGGGAAGTCCTCGCCAAACAAAGTCGTGAGGGGAGGATATTGGGCTACGGCCCAATCCCCAGAGCGGACAATATCTTGCTGGGTCGTTACAAATGGTATCAGAGCCTGTATCCAACTGAAATTGTGGCCAACGAGGACGTTGGGCCCCCAATGGAGGGTGATTGTGATGACCTGGATGTGTACCAAGTTGGGTGACTGACTGGGAAGTCCTCGCCAAACAAAGCCGTGAGGAGAGAATATTGGGCTACGGCCCAATCCCCAGAGCGGACAATATCTTGCTGGGTCGTTACAAATGGTATCAGAGCCTGTATCCAACTGAAATTGTGGCCAACGAGGACGTTGGGCCCCCAATGGAGGGTGATTGTGATGACCTGGATGTGTAAGTATGTGTCCGATGGCTGCACGAACCGGAACCCAGATGGCAGTATGTTTGCGCGGGCTAACCGAAAGGTGATGGGTCGTAAAAAAGGGGTCGTCACAATCCCACATCGCTTGGGGAAGTATATGAAAATGAAACATATGTAAAGAGACCCTCGCAAGATAGTAAGACGTGTTTTGGAGCACAATTGACAACGGATCCCATAAGAACTCCGAAGTTAAAAGTGCTTCGGCGAGAGTAGTACCAGGTTGGGTGACCGACTGGGAATTCCTCGCCAAACAAAGCCGTGAGGAGAGAATATTGGGCTATGACCCAATCCCCAGAGCGGAAAATATCTTGCTGGAAAATTGGTCGTTACACTGAGGCTATGAGTCCTCATCTGTACGATCCATACCTACATCATAGAGTTTTTTTTTCATTTTTTTCATCTTTTCTTCAATTCTTTCCCCTACAATCCCTTCTAAACATACCTAAAACCCTTCCCAACCTCTCCAAACATAAAATACTTCAAAACCCCAAAAACACGACTTAAAAAACATAACTCAAAAACTATTAAAAAACGTAGCGGAATTTACGAAAACAAACTGCATGGATGACTCTAAAAATCGAGCATATCCATGCATAACCTAAAATCCTTAAACAATTCTAGTATTCTTTTCTTTCAAATCAAAACTAACTATACATCCAAAAGACCTAACACATTATCCCAAATCCAAAAAGACTTTACAAAAAATGTAACATAGACGCCAAGACTTCACGACTTCAAGACTTCACCCACGGGTTAAAAATTTGTCTAACTGGCACAACCAACCCCGCAAGATCGTTCTTTCAACTGCACCTATACATCGGCCTAAGACTCTGAGTCTTCATCTGTACGATCCGTACCTACATCATAGAGTTTAACTAATGAGCTTAAAGCTCAATAAGATCATATAAATGCAAAAGATGCACGTGCTATGCATGAACATTTCAAAACATGAACATACTTAATATTTACATTGAAGTTAACATGTTGGTGGAATAAGTGGGGCTTATAGGGGAGTGAGAGACATTACGTACATGACATGGGTTAGTAATTTTTGCCTTGTCCCAGGGAGGGATAAAATAACATGTCTGTTTGCAGCGAGGACGGTTTTTAACATTAGTCTCAGAGAATGACAAAACATATTTCAGTCCCCGTCTCACACTTAACCATATTTTACATTTACATTTTTAACTTTTTTACTTTAAAACATGTGCATAAAATGTTTTGCATGACTTTGTTGAAAACGTGATACATGAACATACATTGTGCATAAAACATAACATAACTAAAAGACAGGTCCTCGAAGCATAAATATCGACAGTTCATCAAGACATTAACATAAAGCAAACATTCTTAACCTAAGACGCATTCGACAACTTATCTACCCATCATCGTACCCCGTAAAACACAAAAAACCTAGTACCTCTGTGATGTAGGCCTTAAGAGCCAAACACATGCATACGAACTTACTTGAGGTCCGTGGAGTTTGCAAACCTTGAACGTTTTTTTCCTTGGCGTTTCACGAACCTATAATATGCATATTTGAACCATTATTCACATTACATAGGTGCTAACTAACAACCTAAGCAAAACATAATTCATACTCCATTCAAATAGCTTAAACCTAATCAACTAACAAATTCAAGCAATTTCCATTTAAAGTCTCGAATTTCTCCCTATTTCTAGGCTAAATTTCAAACGGTTGTAACTTTCTCTATTCTTATCTGTTTTCGACGATTCAACATGTTTCAGAAAGTTTATTACGTCTAGATTAACATGGAATTGTCGATTTATAAAGAAAAGACCAGAAACAATAGCAAAATTCCAAAATTTGCAGGTTGCCCTATTTAGTGTCGATTTTCAAATCAAAAATCCGTTTTTCATCGAACGTGCTTAGTTTTTCTTTAGTTTATCCTTTCTAACCCTTAAACAACGTTCTATCACGCATTAGCATCAATTCGATAAATTTCTAAAATCCTAACCCTAAAATCTCCAACGAAGTCAACGCCTATTTAGCCGGATTCATAAACTAACGTATGGGCTTATCTTTTTCGAAGAAATCGAAAGAAACGGAGAGGAGGAAGCAGCTCTTCGTCGGCGTCGCGTGAGGAGGGGAATCATCTCCTGGAGAAAGAGAGAGAGTGAGGAGTGTGAAATTAAAATGAGGGAGGAGAAAAATGCTTCTGCTGAGGGTTTAACGTAGAGAGAGAGAGAGAGAGAGAGAGAGAGAATATGAGTGTTTGGCTATAAGGATAGGGAAACTTCCTGGAGAAGTTTCGTTATTTAATTCGTTTTCGCTTAAAAATCGTACATTTTAACTCCCTCTTTTTCGCTCTATTTTCTTAAACTCGTAAATTTTTGGCGTCCAAATTCTAAAAAAATGTACATTGCATTTATAGCGAATTTATTTCGTACAACAGATTTTAAGGACGATTACATGACCAAAAATGTTGGGTGTTACACGGACTACCAGAGAGATACGCAACAAATCATCCTGAATTAGATGGAGGCCGATACGACGATGTCCCACCTTCGTCTACCGATGACAATCATTTCCAACCCGATGTCCCACCACCGTAACTTTAGTTTATGTTATGTACTTTCTTTGATGTATTTTAGTTTGAGGCAATTTAGTTTGATAAAATTTAATTTATACTATAAAATTCTAGTACGGTTTGGTGATTTCAATATGCAGGAACTGTTTGAAACTAACTATGGGGGAGTCATAAAACAAAAGAAACTCTGTCCAATTTTTTAATTTTTTTTGGACAAAATTACACATGTAATTTGATCGCATGTTGATCATACTATGGTAAGATAATGTATAAATTTTTGTGATTTTCTAACACTTGTACCATTTATTGTCATTTTAGTAAGTTAAATCATAAAATAGACGTACATTACACATCATAAAAAAATTAAATTAAAAAAATAACAAATAACATTGGATTTACTAGAAATTTTGACCGCATATTGACAACACCATGGGAAGATAATCTATAAATTTTCGTAATTTTCTAACACTTGTACCATTTATTGTCATTTTAGTGAATTAAATCATAAAACAGACGTCCATTACACATTATAAAAAATTAATTTAAAAAAAATACCAAACGATAATGGAATACATCGCAAAGCTTAATGCTTGCAAGAAAACTTTAGAAAAGTTGTAAAAATACGTTTCGTTAGATTATGAAAAGAGTGGAGTATTCAATCACATTGATGGATCTTCTGAGATTGATGGAGCAAAACAAATATTAAATGAGATTTGTCCATGACAAAGAGGCGGTGAACATGCAGTAAACATAAACTAATTTTATCGCATGTTCACCCCCCTTTGTCTTGGAATAAATTTTATTTAATATATGTTTTGCTCCATCAATCTCGGAAGATCCATCAATGTGATTGAGTACTCCACTCTTTTCATAATCTAACGAAACGTATTTTGACAACTTTTCCAAACACGCCTTACAAGCATTAAGCTTTGTGATGTCCTTGCAAGCAGATAACCAAACTGAACAAACAATTCAGTTCAGTTTGGTTCAATTTGGTGAAGGGAAAAATAGAATGTAAAATCGAACCAACTAGAATCAAAATCTTCAGCTAGAATCAAAATCTTCAGTTTGGTTCAATTTGGTGAAGGGAAAAATAGAATGTAAAATCGAACCAACTAGAATCAAAATCTTCAGTTTGGTTCAATTTGGTGAAGGGAAAAATAGAATGTAAAATCGAACCAACTAGAATCAAAATCTTCAGTTTGGTTCAATTTGGTGAAGGGAAAAATAGAATGTAAAATCGAACCAACTAGAATCAAAATCTTCAGTTTGGTTCAATTTGGTGAAGGGAAAAATAGAATGTAAAATCGAACCAACTAGAATCAAAATCTTCAGTTTGGTTCAATTTGGTGAAGGGAAAAATAGAATGTAAAATCGAACCAACTAGAATCAAAATCTTCAGTTTGGTTCAATTTGGTGAAGGGAAAAATAGAATGTAAAATCGAACCAACTAGAATCAAAATCTTCAGTTTGGTTCAATTTGGTGAAGGGAAAAATAGAATGTAAAATCGAACCAACTAGAATCAAAATCTTCAGTTTGGTTCAATTTGGTGAAGGGAAAAATAGAATGTAAAATCGAACCAACTAGAATCAAAATCTTCAGTTTGGTTCAATTTGGTGAAGGGAAAAATAGAATGTAAAATCGAACCAACTAGAATCAAAATCTTCAGTTTGGTTCAATTTGGTGAAGGGAAAAATAGAATGTAAAATCGAACCAACTAGAATCAAAATCTTCAGTTTGGTTCAATTTGGTGAAGGGAAAAATAGAATGTAAAATCGAACCAACTAGAATCAAAATCTTCAGTTTGGTTCAATTTGGTGAAGGGAAAAATAGAATGTAAAATCGAACCAACTAGAATCAAAATCTTCAGTTTGGTTCAATTTGGTGAAGGGAAAAATAGAATGTAAAATCGAACCAACTAGAATCAAAATCTTCAGTTTGGTTCAATTTGGTGAAGGGAAAAATAGAATGTAAAATCGAACCAACTAGAATCAAAATCTTCAGTTTGGTTCAATTTGGTGAAGGGAAAAATAGAATGTAAAATCGATAGGTTAATTCTAATGAAGTAAAACCGATCGAACCAAAGTTAAATAAGCTATACAATTTATTTGTATAAACAACAAATCAAACCCATTAACCCAAACTTAATCGACAAGTGAAATAGAAATTGGGGATTTCGAAGTCGACTAAATCGACAATCAACTAATCGAGTATCAACTGAGGAGTGATGGTTGCGACGGTGCAAGTGTGCGATGTGACTCAAATTGCCAATTCCACTATTGATTCAGGGCTTTGACAGAGCTTTGGAGGGGATTTTTGTTACTTCTAATTTTCCTCACTCAACAGATATTCACGTTCATGAAGCATTGCCTAACAAAATTGCATGGACTTTGAGATAATCAGTGACTTGGTAATGGAATTATAACATAAAACTAGAAATTTGTATTTTGGGTACAAAGTGAATTCACCAACAAATTATTGACTTAAATGGTGTTTAAGTATAAAAATATTTTTGATGATGGTGATTAATATAAAATAAATATATAAACTGTATAATTGGATTATTGTGTTTTATTGAATTTATCTGGAAATGCCCTTTTGAAAAGGGTATTATGTTTCTAACGTTTTTGGCTAAGTGATGTGCCCCGAGACTCGAGGCCCGAGCCAAGTTGAGGTACGTCTTCTATCCATCTTTATGGCCTAATTTGTTTGCTAATTTTGTAGGTGACAACCCATGGGTTTAAAGGGGGAATTTGTCTTCCCTTAGACAAATTCGTGTTTTTAAGTTTTCTTTGTTTAAAGTTTAGGAAACTTAAACTTGTATTTAATTTATATATTTTTAGGAAATTTTAGTTTTGTTTAAAACTCATTAATTGGCAAATTTTAGTCTTTTAGAACGTAGTTTTTTTGTAATAGTCCTCAAAGGAAGGTGAACCGAGGCCTAAAGAATGCTGAACCAAGAGGAACCAAGCTAAACCGGATGAACCAAGGAGAACAAAGCTTGAACCAAAGCTGAACCAAAGGGCAAAGAAGTGAACCGGCCTGGAGTGCATTCTGCAGACCGAACCGCCCGAGCAGCTTCTTCTTCGCTGCCAACGGCTCTTTTTCTAGTCGTTGCCCGATGATTTTTCCAGGCGCCTCTCTTCTTCTTCTTCCCCGATTCTCCCTCTTGTATTTAAGCTTTCCTTCCACCTCTGTAAAACTTTAGCTTATATTACGAATTTTTGGAATTGCAAAGGAGTTTTCTTCTTGTTTGGAACGCTCTCCGCGAGCGACAGAGAGATTTTCTCTCGGTGCTTCATCGGCGCACAGCGCCTGGATGAAGCCCCCGATTTCATCCCGAGCTCGTGGTTGCTAGGTGGTGATCTTAGTCCCTTTCTTCCTCTTCCAGGCAATGGAAGCAATGAAGAAAAGGGGCGAATGCCATAGTGCCCTCCGCCGAGAATCCTTCGCTGGCAACGACGGATTTCTGTCACCCAAAACGCCGAATCGTTTCTGGGTCGGTTTGGGGTCTTCAATCCACTCCTCCATCATTTCCGCACCATTCTGCACAGCACCCACTTCTTGGAAGCTCGGTATCACTCTTCTCCCCCTCTCGCCATTTTCAATTTCTTATTGCCCTATTTATCGATTTTCTGTTCTGTTTTGGGGTGTTCCTTTGAGCACCGATCATTGTCTCATTTTGCTATCTTCCGCATGTGCATTTCTAACCCCATTGCAGGCCTGGAACCTATCAAGTGGTATCAGAGCCTAGTGCTCTTCATATTCTGTCATTTTCTCTGTTCGTGTCTTGTATTCTGTTTTGTTTCTTTGTTTTGTTTTCTGTCAGCATGCATATTTTATTTAGTTTGATGTTTAGATTGTTTTAGTTCAAGCATGTGTATCTCTGTTGTTATTTTCTGTTTTGATGAGTATTGTTCTGTTTTTGTTTCCTAAGGTTCTGTGTTTCTGCTTTGATTCTGCTGAGCATTTTTCTGTTTGTTCTTCTCTGCGGTAGTGTTGTTTTGTTCAGTGTCCAAGCACACTTAGTGCTCTGTTAAGAGAAGCAATCGGCTTGCTTCTGTGTTTGTGTTTTTCCAAACCGGTTTTTCTTGGTGTTTTCTGTTTTGAAGCATGTTCTGTATTTCTGTTCGAGAACTTAACATGTAATTTGTTTGGTTGTTGTGTTCTTTCATTATGTGTTGTTCAGCATGTGTTAACTAGTTTGTTTAGTTTAGTGTCCTATCTCTGTTTCATATCCAGAATATCAGTTACTGTTTAGTTTTATTTTCTGTGTGGAGACTCTTCGAAACTGTTGACCGAGAGCAAATTCTGTTTAGTTTTATTTTCTGTGTGGAGACTCTTCGAAACTGTTGACCGAGAGCAAATTCTGTTTAGTTTTATTTTCTGTGTGGAGACTCTTCGAAACTGTTGACCGAGAGCAAATTCTGTTTAGTTTTATTTTCTGTGTGGAGACTCTTCGAAACTGTTGACCGAGAGCAAATTCTGTTTAGTTTAAACTGAAATTATTTTCCTTTGCTGTTTCTTTGTGCTTATTTTCTGCTGTTCTGTTTAAAAAAAAAAAAAAAAAAAAAATCTGCAAATTTGTCTTGTTCTGGTTTGCTGTTTCCAGCAGCTTTGGAGTTTGTTTTGCTGAGGTTTTGCATTTGAACCTTGCATTATTGTTTAGTTCTAGGTTGCTATTTTTTGCATATCTTAGTCTCTGTTTGTGTGTGTTTTTTTTTTTTTTTTTTTTTTTTTTTTTTTTTTTTTTTTGTAGATTCATTTCTGCTGTGTTTGCATACCCAATATCCAGCATGCTTATTATCTTTTAGAGTTTGAACCTAAGAGTTTATTATCTTGAATCATAACATATCTTGCTGTTTGATGATGATCATTAATGAGTTATTTGTGAGTAAATGCACCATCATATATATTAACTCCTAATTATTAAAATCTCTTGTGAAATGTTGAGCATGAATTGGAAATGGTTAAGATTAATGTGATGTCTGTTTAGTTTAAACTGAAATTATTTTCCTTTGCTGTTTCTTTGTGCTTATTTTCTGCTGTTCTGTTTAAAAAAAAAAAAATCTGCAAATTTGTCTTGTTCTGGTTTGCTGTTTCCAGCAGCTTTGGAGTTTGTTTTGCTGAGGTTTTTGCAGCAACATTGCTGCTCTTTTAGAGTCAATCACAAAGGATAATTGCTGAACTTTAATGCCACATATTTGATAGCATATGTATTGAATTGGTGATAGTTTTTGTCTAGTTTTTAGGCTATGTTTGTTTATGTTTTAAACATTTTCTCCTCTGTTTTCTTGCTGTTTTTATTGTTCTTCTTATCTTGTTTAGGAGCATGTTTAGGTGTTTTGTTTATTGTTTAAATTGCTAAGAGGTTTTGCATTTGAACCTTGCATTATTGTTTAGTTCTAGGTTGCTATTTTTGCATATCTTAGTCTCTGTTTGTGTGTGTTTTTTTTTCGTAACATTTGTTGTGCAGTTTTTGTACCCATCTCCCAAGGCAAGAGGCTTCCTTAATTGGCAATTTTGGAGTTATCAATTGCTTTGCTTTAAAGGTACTTTCCTGTCTATTTTTTAGTTTATTTTCTGATGTGTTGGGAGACTCTTCGGAACTGTTGACCGAGAGCAAATTCTGTCTAGTTTTATTTTCTGTGTGGAGACTCTTCGAAATTGTTGACCAAGAGCAAATTCTGTTTAGTTTTATTTTCTGTGTGGAGACTCTTCGAAACTGTTGATCGAGAGCAACTTGTGTTTTATGTTTGTCTGTGTCTGAACTTGTTTCTTTGGATTACATTGTTATGATAATTACCTGATATGATTTTTCCATATTAACCTCATGTTACTGATTAGCTAGCATGAATTAACCATGGTCCGTATCTGTTTAATTTTCAGAGTGTTTTCTTGAAAAAAACATGTTCTTTTGTTTGTGTTTGAATTTGTTGTTTATTTGGATTTCATTACTATGAAATTATATGATATGACTTTACCATCTTAACCTCATGTTTCTGGTAAGCAAGCATGAACTAACCATGGCCCATATCTGTTTAATTTCGGGATGTTATTCTTGAATAAAAGCATGTTCTAATATTGTGTTTTGAGTCATAATTTCGATTTTGTTTAGGTGAATGTTTATAGATATTTGTTTCTGTTTTTATAACCATGTTTCGTTGTTTAGGTTGTGTTGGCAAAATTAATTTACATAGAGAATGGATTTGAAAATGAATGCTAAAATTGAGTTCTCATGTTAGTTTATATTTGCTGAAATTATTGTGTTGTTTTGGTGTTTTCCAAATGTGTTTTAGTATGCGTTTTGTTTTGTTTAATCTTTTTACATGTTCCATGTTTAGGAGAGTTTGATGTGCTAATTTGTTGTCCAAATTGACATTGTTTTGTTTAGACTTTTCTAGGATGTTTAGATTAAAATTCTGGTTTAGGATTTCTGGTTTTTCTAGTTTTTGTTACTACTTTGGACTTGCATAATTTTCTGCTCGTAATGAATTTTGATTTGAAATTTTTACAGCATGTTCATCATATTGTGGACTAACCCCTGTTAAAATTTCAGATTATTTGGAGTTGAATTGTGCTACTTTCTGTTTAGGAATCTAGGTTGTTTAGAAGCTGTTTTTAGGGTTTTTCTTTTTTTGTTACAACTTTGCACTTGCATAATTCCTTGCTCATAATGAATTTGAACCTGAAATTTTGATAGCATGTCACTCATAATGTTAACTATCCTCTGTTAAAATTTCATGTTAATTGGATGAGAATTGTGTAAATTTTCTGTTTAGTACCTTTAGGATTGTTTTTATTGAAATTTTCTGTTTGGTGTTTTTCCAAATTGATTTGGCATTTGTTTTTAACTTGTGTGTCTAATTGTGTTTAGTGTCTAATTGTGTTTAGTGTCAAGTCTTTGAGTCCTTGATGTTAAGTTAAATTTAGAATGAAAAGCATGAACTGAATTGCATGTTAAATAGAGCTTGGCAAATTCTATTTCACCATGTTTTATAATTCTGTTTAAACTCTTATTGATTGCATCAAGTTGAGTGATTTTGTTTGTTTAGGGCTATGTCCGACCTTTTAACAAGAGCATGTCATATACTATCTTGTTAGTCATTTAGGATTCACTTGTACGTCGAGTGATCTGTGTTTGTGGCCAAGAGCTTTCCTCTATGGGCCGTTGGTATTGTCCGAGGTTTACCGCTGGCCATTGGGCCCGACAGATCGCCGTGTGAGGCAGTCGCCTTTAAAGGGTGTGGGATAGTGCGACGATTTCCACAAAAGTTCTAGAGGGTTGTCTAGACCCAATAGCTTATCATTGATATTAGTTGCAAGTTTATTTTCTTTGATTAACTTGTTTGATTTGTTGTGCTATTTGATTAAATGCTTATGACCTATCTTAGATTAGTCTTGTGCGTTATGTTTTATGTTTGTTTTTGTTATTTGTGTTTGTTGTCTTGTTGTGAATGTTTGTCGTAGGAATTCTTGGCTTCCTAGTCCATTCAAGACCATCAGCCAAGGTTTGAATCATCTAACCCTTTTGATTTCTTAGATTTAAGTATTGGTTAGATGAAATTTGTTCAAAGAAATTGATGATGCCTATTTTAGAGAACTTGTTTAGTGATTTATTTGTTTGATCAAATTTGGCATCCACATTTTGAATTGTGATTAAGGATAGACTCATATGCTAGGCTTGAAAATTTTATGACAAATTTTATTTTGAGTTTAGTGACTTGCCTAGTTTGCTTGAATTTTGAAATATCCTTAGTTCTTACTCATGGGATTGAAAAGAATGATCTATTCTTGAGTTTATTCTTGAATTGCTTGGTTTACCTTGCAAAATTGAATATGTTCATACTTTGCATATGATTTTCTCTCTAATATCATATATGTTGCTTGAAAATTGTAGAAATGAACAATTCAAAGTTTTGGAATTTACTTGAAGCATTGTGTTGGATATTAGGATTTTACCGTATACCATAATGCTTGTTTCCATTGCTATTATTTTGTGGGTCAAGTAAGGACCTTCATTTAAAAGGGGATCAAATCGTTGGATCTCCTTGAGCGTTTGAACGCTAGGGTGTCACAGATAGCAAGAGCAATGTTTTAAGATTTGAGGTCAAATCTTCAAATAACCCGGAGAGGATGATGTGCCCCGAGACTCGAGGCCCGAGCCAAGTTGAGGTACGTCTTCTATCCATCTTTATGGCCTAATTTGTTTGCTAATTTTGTAGGTGACAACCCATGGGTTTAAAGGGGGAATTTGTCTTCCCTTAGACAAATTCGTGTTTTTAAGTTTTCTTTGTTTAAAGTTTAGGAAACTTAAACTTGTATTTAATTTATATATTTTTAGGAAATTTTAGTTTTGTTTAAAACTCATTAATTGGCAAATTTTAGTCTTTTAAAACGTAGTTTTTTTGTAATAGTCCTCAAAGGAAGGTGAACCGAGGCCTAAAGAATGCTGAACCAAGGCCGAACCAAGAGGAACCAAGCTGAACCGGATGAACCAAGGAGAACAAAGCTTGAACCAAAGGGCAAAGAAGTGAACCGGCCTGGAGTGCATTCTGCAGACCGAACCGCCCGAGCAGCTTCTTCTTCGCTGCCAACGGCTCTTTTTCTAGCCGTTGCCCGATGATTTTTCTAGGCGCCTCTCTTCTTCTTCTTCCCCGATTCTCCCTCTTGTATTTAAGCTTTCATTCCACCTCTGTAAAACTTTAGCTTATATTACGAATTTTTGGAATTGCAAAGGAGTTTTCTTCTTGTTTGGAACGCTCTCCGCGAGCGACAGAGAGATTTTCTCTCGGTGCTTCATCGGCGCACAGCGCCTGGATAAAGCCCCCGATTTCATCCCGAGCTCGTGGCTGCTAGGGGTTGATCTTAGTCCCTTTCTTCCTCTTCCAGGCAATGGAAGCAATGAAGAAAAGGGGCGAATGCCATAGTGCCCTCCGCCGAGAATCCTTCGCTGGCAACGACGGATTTCTGTCACCCAAAACGCCGAATCGTTTCTGGGTCGGTTTGGGGTCTTCAATCCACTCCTCCATCATTTCCGCACCATTCTGCACAGCACCCACTTCTTGGAAGCTCGGTATCACTCTTCTCCCCCTCTCGCCATTTTCAATTTCTTATTGCCCTATTTATCGATTTTCTGTTCTGTTTTGGGGTGTTCCTTTGAGCACCGATCATTGTCTCATTTTGCTATCTTCCGCATGTGCATTTCTAACCCCATTGCAGGCCTGGAATTTTCTAATTCGCCCCCCTCTTAGACAATCACGATCCTACAGTTGGTATTAGAGCGAGGTTGAATATTTTCATACTTGTGAATTAGAAATATATTGTGATATATTTAAAATGGCATTCAACACTAACACAGCACACATAGAGGGTCAGTTCATTTCTAGGCCACCATTTTTCAATGGCAGTGACTATATCTACTGGAAGGCAAGAATGAGAATATTCGTTCAAGCCATGGATTATGAGATTTGGAACATAATCGAGAATGGCCCTTTCAAGGCCATGAAAACTGGGAATTAAATTAGTGTTCCTAATGCCTCTCATGAATTAACAGAGTCCGACAAGAGGAATCTAAGTCTGAATGCTAAAACGATAAACACACTGTACTGTGCACTTAATAAAGATGAGTTCAACAGAGTTCAAGGATGTGATAGTGCACAGGAAATTTGGCATTTATTGGAAGTTGCACACGAGGGGACTAACCAAGTAAAAGAAAATAAAAGGAGCATGTTAGTCCAGGAGTATGAGTTATTTTCTATGAAAAAAGAAGAATCTATTAATTCAATGTTTACTAGATTTACTAACACTACTAATAGTTTAAAAGTACTTGGCAAGATATATTCCAGCGAAGAACTAATAAGGAAGATCTTGAGGTGTCTACCAAGAGGATGGCAACCGAAAGTAACTGTCATTCAAGAAGCAAGAGATCTCAAGACGCTCAAACTTGAAGAACTCATTGGTTCTCTCATGACACATGAGATAACCATGAGAAAAAATGAAAAGGAAGATCTCAAGGACAAGGAGATCTCCAAAAGAAAGGATATTGCACTCAAAGCTTCCTTGAGCAAACAAGAAGAATCCGAGGAGGAAGATGATAATGAGGATATAGCCCTCATTACTAGAAGATTCAGCAAATTTCTCCAGAGAAAAAAGATGCATGTGAGGAAATTCTCAAAGGGAGAGAAGCCTCAAAAAGAAAAGGAAATCACCTGTTTTGAATGCAGGAAACCAGGACATATCAAGACTGAATGTACTCAAGCAAAGAAAAATCCCAAGAAATTCAAGAAGAGAGCCATGAAGGCCACTTGGGATGACAGTGAGAGCGACACTTCATCTGAAGATGAAGAAGTTACAAATCTGAGCTTCATGGCCAAGGAGGATGAGGTTAGTCATTCTTCTAGCGATAGTGAAGTTGATGAAGATGGTGATCTAATTGATGCTTTCAATGATTTAGTTAAACAGTTCGGCATGCTTAAGTATAAATACAAATTGTTGAAAAAGGAAAATTCTGACTTAATTGAGAAGAATGCTAAAGAGATTAATTTACATGAAATGAAAATTAATGATCTCAAAAGTAAAAATGAGAATTCGAATAATATTGTTATGAAATTTACTAACGGTAGTAAGAACCTAAACATGCTGTTAGGCAGTCAGAGGGTGACATTTGATAAAAAATGTTTAGGATATGAAAAGTTTAATAAAAAGAAAGCATATAAGACTTTCTTTGTTAAACCAACTACCTGTCATGCTTGTAATGAGATAGGACATAAATCATATGAATGTCCCTTGAAACTTGGTACGAAATCAGGTAGTAAATCACAGTGGGTTCCTAAAGGAACCAAAATTCACACTAGGACCCAAAAGATTTGGGTACCTAAGAAGAACACTTGATTTTTATTTTGCAGGTTGATTGCTCTCCCAGGAAGAATCAATGGTACCTCGATAGTGGATGCTCGAGGCATATGACGGGAGACTCAACCAAATTTGTTGTTGTCAACAAGAAGAAAGGAAACGTCACTTTTGGTGGAAACCAGAAGGGTAAAATTGTTGGCATCGGTAACATAGGTTACCCTATTATTGAGAATGTATTGCTGGTAGAAGGGTTAAAGCATAATTTATTTAGTATAAGTCAATTGTGTGATAAAGGATATAAAGTAATTTTTAAATTAAATTCATGCATAATTAAGGATAGCTCATCTAGTACAATTCTGTTTAAAGGCTATAGGAAAGAGAATGTGTATATTATTGACTTAGATGATATTGAACTTTTTGATGAAAAATATTTTGCTATGATAGTTGGTTTTGGCATAAAAGACTAGGTCACGTAGGCATCGACGCCTTCGCTAAGATTACTAAGAATAATTTAGTTAGAGGGATTCCAAATATATCCTTTGAGAAGGATAAATTCTGTGAAGCTTGCCAAATGGGCAAGCAAATCAAAAGTTCCTTTGCATCAAAGAATGCAATTTCTACATCCAAGCCTCTCCAACTACTTCACATGGACTTCTTCGGTCCTTCAAATATTGCTAGTCAAGGAGGAAAACATTATGCCTTTGTCATTGTAGATGATTTCTCTAGATTTACTTGGGTGTTCTTCCTAAAGTCTAAGGATGAGACTTTTGACACATTCTCTAGCTTTAGAAAAAGAGTTCAAAATGAAAAAGAACTCACCATTGTTGCTATTCGTAGTGATCATGGTGGAGAATTTGAGAATGAAAAATTTGAACTCTTATGTCTCAAATATGAAATTGATCACAATTTCTCCTCCCCTAGGACTCCTCAATAAATTTGTGTTGTTGAGAGGAAAAATAGGTCTCTACAAGAGCTGGCTCGGACCTTGCTCAATGAGAACTCCCTTCCAAAGTATTTCTGAGCAGAAGCTGTTTTCGCAGCTTGCTATGTGCTAAACTGGATTTCCATAAGACTTATTCTAGAGAAAACCCCTTATGAGCTTTGGAATGGAAAAATCCATACTGTCAAATACTTTAGAGTCTTTGGTTGTAAGTGTTTCATTCTAAACACCAAGGATAACTTGGGAAAATTCGATTCTAAACCTGACCTTGGAATTTTTCTTGGTTATTCTCTATCTAGTAAAGCATATAGGGTGTTCAACAAAAGAACACTAGTTGTAGAGGAATCCGTGCATGTCAATTTTGATGAGACCCCTCAACCCACAATCAATGTGGATGAGGATGATATTTTAGAAAAGCAATTGAATTCTCTCTCCTTAGACAAACCTGCAGAAACTATTCAAGAAGAAAATTTCCTAGAACCTTCTTCCAAATATCTAGAAATTATCCTAGTTAAGGATGAAAATGATGCTCTTCCTAGAGACTGGAAATATGTTAAAGATTATCCTCTAGATGAAGTTCAAGGTGATCCAAAATTAGGAATCAAAACTAGAGCCTCCCTTAGAAATCTTTGTGCTAATGTTACTTTCATATCTCAAATAGAGCCTAAAAAGTTTGAGGAAGCTGAATTGGATGAAAATTGGATAGTTGCTATGCAAGATGAGTTAAACCAATTCGAAAGTAACAACATTTGAGAACTTGTTCCAAAACCCGATGACCATCCTATTATTGGAACCAAATGGGTATTTAAGAATAAGATGGATGAAAATAGGATTGTGGTCAGGAACAAAGCTAGGTTAGTTGCCAAAGGTTACAACCAAGAAGAAGGAATAGACTTTGAAGAAACATTTGCACCCGTAGCTAGACTAGAATCTATTAGGATGCTCTTAGCCTATACTTGCTACAAAAACTTCACACTCTTTCAAATAGACGTTAAGAGTGCATTGTTAAATGGTTATATCTTAGAAGAAGTCTATGTAGAGCAACCCTTAGGATTTGAATTCTATGACAAACCTGACCATGTCTATAAGCTCAAAAAGGCTCTATACGGACTTAAGCAAGCTCATAGAGCTTGGTATGATAGATTAAAGAATTTTCTTGAGAAAATAAAGTTCAAAAAGGGTAATATCGATTCAACCCTTTTTACTATGCAAAAGGACAATGACATTCTTATAGTTCAAATCTATGTAGATGACATCATATTCGGTTCTACAAATGTTTCACTTTGTGATGAGTTTGCCACTGTTATGCAAAGTGAGTTTGAAATGAGTATGATGGGGGAGTTAAAATTCTTCTTAGGATTTCAAATTTGTCAAAAATCAGATGGTATTTTCTTCTGTCAAGAAAAATACATCAAAGACCTCTTAAAAAGATTTGGATTAGATTCCTCTAAGTCCTCTAGAACTCCTATTGACACAACTACAAAACTGGACAAAAATGAAAATGGGATAAGTGTGGATATTAAGAAGTATAGAGATATGATTGGTTCTCTATTATACCTAACAGCTAGCAGGCCAGATATCCTATTTAGTATGTGCTTGTGTGCTAGGTTTCAGGCTTCTCCTAAAGAATCTCACTTAACTGTTATTAAAAGAATTTTCAAATATCTAAGTGGGACATATGATTTACGCTTATGGTATCCAAAGGGTACATCCTTTGATCTTATAGGATATTCTGACTCTGATTATGTTGAGAGTCTAGTAGATAGGAAAAGCACGAGTGGAACTTGTCAATTCCTTGGTGAGTCTCTTGTTTCCTGGTACTCCAAGCAGCAAAATTATGTTGCACTTTCAACAGCCGAAAGTGAATATATTGCTGCTGGCAGTTGTTGTGCACAAATGCTTTGGATGAAGCAAACTTTAGAAGATTACAATATATTCTATGATAGGATTCCAATTAGATGTGATAATACTAGTGTAATTAACATTTCAAAGAACCCTATCCAACATTCTAGAACCAAACACATCAAGGTTAGATATCATTTCATTAGAGATCATGTTCAGAAAGGGGATATCTCCTTAGAATTTGTCAATTTTGTAGATCAATTAGCAGATATCTTTACCAAGCTATTAGATGAGAAGACTTTTAATAATATTAGAATTAGGATAGGTCTCATTAGGATTGAGAAAAATTAAGTTTCATTTTTTTCCTGATTGGAAAACATTGGCCACTAAGCAGTGTGGTCAATTAAGAAATTGACGATCTTCACGATTTACTCTTCTCTGGAATGAATGGACGTTGTGACAATGGACGTTGACAATGGACGTTGTCATAATGGACGTTGACAATACACGGTGTCACAATGGTCGATAATAATGGACTTTAAAAGAATGGACTATAAATTCTTTCGACCAGTTACAGAAACCCTAACTTTTGAAAAATCCTCTAAAACCTCTCGACTCCTTTCGTTTCGTCCAGCGATTCCTATTCTTCTCTGCTCTTCGTGAAATTCCGTCTCTAATTCAAAAATCTATTTCTTTTGAAATGGCATCTTCCTCTCGAGCAGCACAAGTTTTCTCAAGGAAAAAGCTAAAGACTTCTCATACGGCGGATACACAGTCTGTCACAGTTCCTCCTCCTCTTCAATGGTCAAATCACGAGTTCATAAATCAGGCCGCCTTTAATAGGTATTATAAAGGTTTGGAAATCAAACCTCTTATTTGTTCTAGAGCTGTAGTCTTTAGAGATTTGACTGGTCTAGACATAGAGGAATCATTACTTAGGTTGGGGTTAATGGGGCTGTTTGATACAGAGGCCCCTTATTGTGCAACTCCGATTAGAATGTTTTATGCAAACCTAGAACATTCTACACGACCCCTCATTCTCAGGAGTTATGTCTATGGCAGACATATTGAACTAACTCAGGAAATGATCCACGAAATCCTTCAGTGCTAGTTTCTGAATGGTTCCCAGAGATTCTTTGAGGAAGCAAAGAATCTATCTTTTCTTGAGCGGCTAGCAGGCAAAGAGTTAATCAAACTGATTGCTAAGGATCCTACCAACTCTCCCTTAAAATTGAAGAGCAAGGATTTGAACCTTAGGGCTAGAGTCTTGCACCAAATGATCCACTATAACATCTTGTCCGTAGATGGTCATCGAGACCATGTCAGTGGAATGGATCTCTTCTTGCTTGGACAGATATTCAAAGGTGAACCATTCTATGTTGGATACATTGTTTTAAATCGGATGCTTCAAGTTGTATGCAATGTGTCCAAGTCTCTGCCTTACAATCTTCTACTTATGAAGATTTTTCACCGGTTTGAAGTCAGTTTTTCGGAGTCTGACAAGCTTTTATCCCTGAAGAAATCTGACTTCCTTCCATCCTCCACCTTGTCAAGAATGGGAATAACAAGAAATGATCAAGGTGTGTTAGTTGAAAAACCTAGCCGAGGAGGTGTTTCAAGGCGCTTAATCATTGCCGACGAAGAAGAGGAAGAATGTGCTCAAGATGACACTCTGATTCCTGTCCTTGATCCTATGTCACCTCCAGTTCTCCTTATTCAAGCTCTTGAGGAGGTCACTCTTGAGGAGGTCAGTCATGTGCACACTCACACTCAAGAGCCTGTGAGTGATCCTGAACCTCATACAGTCCAAGCTAATATTTCCCTCCAACCTCTTCCACGTCTACCCAGTCCAATTCCTGCTCCATCTCCACCTCAGAATCCTTCATCATCTGCCTATGTTCCTCCTCGCTCTAAAGGTCCTCACACTGCTCCAGTGTGGACTTCTATGTCTGAGGAACTGTAGGATAAGCTTCAGGCAAGCATTGCCAGCCTCGGGACTGGTCTTGAATGTTTTCAATCCCTGTATCTCTCCCACCATGGTCAATTTGAAGTGCTTGCCCTTTCACAATTGGAACATCTCGCAGCTGCCATTCAAGGCCTGCAAAAGCGCTTTGATCTTTTGGAATCCAATCAAAGTTCAGCTATTGCTGATGTCAACAACCGCATTGATCAAGCGGCGGTCGAGCATAGTAAAGCAATTGATGATATCATCTCTTCTGTTCGATTTCATTCCAATCTTGTCACCGCTCAATTGAATCGAGAATCTGATAAGGTTATCACTCACATTGGAGATATTTGTACCCTTTTGACTAAGAGTGATGGTGAGCCCTCTCATGTGGATGCAGCTTTGGACGCTGGTGAAGCGACTCCTGAGCCAGTGCGTGCTCCTGCTCCGTGTATTGATCAGCTCGGGACCACTTCAGATACCTCTCCAGCAGCTGATCCTTCTATTGCCGTTGAAGCTGCTCCTGTTGAGGAGCTCCCTAGTCCGGTGGAATCCCCTCCTGCTCAGGGTGATTTTCTTAGTCAACTGGGGCTCTCATGGGCTGGGATACTCCATCTTCTCCAGAGAACTAGGCCTATTCTTTATTGTATATTTTTTTTCAAATTGCATATCTTTTTTTTGCCCTATGAATGATATCTTTTTATATATGGTGTCCAACTTTGACTGTTTCATTCTGTTATCTATCATGTGCTGTACTGAATGTCATTCCTCCTAAGTGCTTATTTTTTATAATGTCAAAGGGGAAGAATGGTATAGAATTATTTACAGAGAAGGGTATGGTATAAAATGAGAAGGGTATGGTATAAAATTTACAGATTGCTTCATTAAGAAATTACTTAACTTAATTCAGCATAGAGTATGGGGGAGTATGTAAATTCAAGCTGAAATACAGTTTAATATGTTGAAACAGAGTATATATTTGTCATCATAAAAAAGGGGGAGATTGTTGACTTAAATGATGTTTAAGTCTAAAAATATTTTTGATGATGATGATTAATATGAAATAAATATATAAACTGTATAATAGGATTATTGTGTTTTATTGAATTTATCTAGAAATTCCCTTTTGAAAAGGGTATTATGTTTCTGACGTTTTTGGCTAAGTGTTATTAGTCTGAAGACGCAGTCGTCCAAACTTACAAGGCAGACGCAGTCGTCCAAACTTACAAGACAGACGAAGTCATCCAAACTTTCAAGACAGAGGCAGTCATCCAAACTTACAAGGCAGACGCAGTCGTCCAAACTTACAAGACAGACGCAGTCGTCCAAACTTTCAAGACAGACGCAGTCGTCCAAAGTCAAGTTGACGCAGTCGTCCAAAGTTTAGCAAACGCTATCGTCTAAGGTACTTTTCCGAATTTCAAGCGTCCAAAATGTTCAGAGACAGAACAACAATTTGATGCAGAGCATTCGTCCAAACTCATTCGTCCAAAAACTCAATCGTCCAGACTATTAAAGACCGCAAGCGATAGCGACTCCAGAATTCAAACGGCTATTTTTTAGTGTACGGATGCTCTCCAACGGTCACATTTTTGAATGAGACGCGGATTACAGACTAGAGTATAAAAAGAAGAATGAAACTCGGGAGAAGAACTTTTTGTTAATTTTATAATTATCTCTTTACTCTCACGAGCAAATAGTGTCTGTAATTCTCTGCGACAGTTTACATCTCTCTGCCCTAGAACTTTAGATTTTGTCTTGAGAGAGTGTAATTGTTGTGCTTAATATCTTCATCCTGTAAAACTGTAAGGCAGTGGATTGACGCCCTGGAAGTTCAATCCAGAAGTGTAAAGGCAGTAGATCGACGCCCGTGAAGTTCGATCTAAATTTCTCGTGAGAAGAAGGAAATAATCTTCAAGGAGGAGCCTTGGAGCGTGGAAGTAGGCAGGATTGGCCGAACCACGTTAAAAACTTCAATGTTATTTTTCTCTCTCTCACTCTTACTTTTATTTGTTTAATACTATTTGCTGTTTAGTACAATATCACCAAAAAGTGAGAAGAAAAGATAAACCTAATTTGCATATCTAAAATTGATTAGATTAAGAAATTTCTAATTCACCTCCCCTCTTAGACAATCACGATCCTACACAAATAACATGTCATAAACTTTTAGGCCTGTGGTTGATGTTACTCATGACACTATGAATGATGACAAGGTTGAGTCGACATCTCAATCATAAGTGAATGATAAAGATGAGTTGCACAATAAAAATAAAGTTGAAAATTATTTGTTTGAAAATCTTGAGTGATTTTCAAATGATGTGAATATATTGAGTAGATGGAGAATGCACACCTCAAAATATCCAACTTTGAGTAAACTAGCAAAAGATATGCTTGCTATTCCTATTTCTACAGTTGACTCAAAGTTGGCATTCAATTGTGGTGGTCGACAGTTAGATTTCTTTTAGAGTTCTTAGCTCCAAAAATGTTGTATGTGTGATTTGCCTTCAAAGTTAGATTCATGATTCAAATAGGTTTACAAATATTTACGAAGCATTAGAAGAAGTAATGCAATTTGAAAAATATACAGTTATTTATATTTTGTTTATTTAATATTCTTTGTTTTATATTTTATTCTAATTGTTAACTTTTTATAAATTTGGATGGTATTATAGCACAAGAAAATGAAGATTTATATTTATATAATGGTAATTAGGGGTGGGTAGGACCGGACCGTGGACCGGGAACCAGACTGGACCGCCGGGTTCGGTCCGGGTTCGGTCCATATTTGATGGACCGCGGTCCGGTCTTTGGTCCACATCCACTGGAACCGAGGACCTTCGGTCCAGTCCTCGGTCCAGGGCCTCAAATCCCAAAGAATCGGGACCGGACCGTTGGACCGGTTTTATGAATTATCAATTAAGAAAAACAATGGCTGAGAGCGAAATTCAAACCTCACTTTCAGCGATAATGCGAATCATAGTATCATTCTTGTAGTTGGAGTTGTTAGCATAGCGAAGCTTTCCATCAGGTTGAAGCTCAAACTCCAAAACTCATGGCCAAACTTCCCTTTGTGCCCTACATAATATCGCAAATAAAACTCACCGCTTTCCAAATCCTCCGCCGCCATTGAAGCACCAATCTCACCTCTCTATCACCCGCAGTTTCCCTCTTCCTTCTGCAACCAATCGCAGTCTTCGCTGAAGCAATTTTCAAATCTTGTAAATTGTAATTGTATATATTTGAAGGGAGAGGGATTTTATATAGGCCTTAATTTGGGCCTTTCTTAATGGGCTTTAATCGAATAGGCCCATATATCTATTAGGATCAAATTACATGATCAAATCCACAAAATTTAAAATTTGTTATTGTTTGCAAATTAAAATAATTTCTAAGAAACTCAAAATAACTTATAAAAGAATAAACTCATTCGCCTCAGTTAAAAAAAAAAAAAAAAAGTCGGGCGGACCGGGACCGAACCTGGACTGGACCGGAATTTCTGGTGCGGTCCAGGTTCGGTCCCAATCCCGCACTGGACTGGTCCAAGTTCCGGGATTAAAATCCCGAAACTATTCGGTCCGGGCTCAGAACCGGACCGAACCGACCCATGCCCACCCCTAATGGTAATGCTTTGCGGATTCGTAACATGGATGATTACTTATTACTAAAGTTGAGAATGTTTATTGTTAAACTTTTTTTGTCTCTTTAAAATGATTAGTTGTTATAGTAGTGATATTCATTTGTAGGTATTTATAATGAGAAGTGTGTGTTTTTATTGACTTCTGTTATTCTAAGCATGTATGAGTCATATTGTTAAGTTGTTTGAAAAGAAAAATCCATGAAGAATATGGTTTTGATGAGAGTAAAGTGGTTTGGCAGAATCGATCATGTCCATTTTGCACTATCAAACAAGAACAATAAGTTGGTTCATTACCCATGACGATAGCACGTGTAATTATACTGTCATATTTTATTTTTCTATTTTTTTATATTTTACTTTTCTCATCATCATGATATGTTTACACCATATTCATAATTATTTATTACAACGTATCTAAATTAAAAATATATTACCAATTATTCTATTTATGGTAAACAGATCATCACAAATTCGATGCATGCATTTAGACTTATATTTATTCAAAAAGTCATTGTAAATTCAATTTTAATGACACTTTCATGATAATTAGTCTACAATATAATTTTTCTTATAATAGTAAAAAAACAGCATAGTTCAAAATTATATTAATGATAAATGTTACATAACTAGCTATTTGTGACAATCTGGTGTGTGAACGTAAAGAGGGACCAAGATTGTGAAGGGTCTAGCTGTAACGTCTAAAATTATAAATTTTTAATTTTAAAATCTTAATTTTTTTTAATTTGATTTTATAAATCAAATTTAATTTCAAGCGTTATAACCATAATTTTTAAAATTTAAAAAAAAACTTGAATGAAAACATTAAATGCACAGAAGCTTAAAATAATGTTCAATCATTAAATAGTTTTGGTCAAAATGAATGCAGAATTAAAATCATTCATAAAATTTTATCAATGATGAAGTCAACATAAATCATTCAAAATTTCCACCGAAATAATTTATGAATTATTCCCAAAAACTTGAAACATACTAATTTAAATTTCTTCCTCAAATATTCCTTTCTTCTGTATGCTCGCTTGTCTCTAGAAGGTTATTGATCACAGTCAATTATTCCTCAAATAAAAATTCACCTACATTACAAAATTACAAACTATGAGAACAATTCAGTAAGCGAAAACACGTGCAGATGCAAACTTAACATTACTTTTACCAAATCCTGGTTTAACAGTTAAATACTGGTTCAGAACTTATTTTCCAACTTTTGTTCAGACTTAGTTATCTCATTGTCATTCAGGCTTTATCATCTCATTTTCGTTCAGGCATAGTCATCTCATTGTTGTTTAGGCGTAGGCATCTCATTTTCATTCAGGCATAGTCATCTCATTGTCGTTCAGGAATAGCCATCTCATTTTCGTTCAAACTTAGTCATCTCATTGTCGTTTAGGCTTTGCTATCACATAATTTCTGTCAATTCCATCATATTCATACGCATACAAAATGTCATACAAATTTTATCTTTATACGATTTTATGTCAATGTCTAAAAATACGTGATCAAATATCGGAATCATGTAATAAAATAATTATAAGAAAATAATATAGATTTTATGAAGTAGGGTTGTAGCCAAAACGTTGAAAATATGGTATTTTTACTTACTTGGATTCCGAAAAAGTAGGGTTATTGGGATTTTTCCAGTATTACAAATAATTTCTTGCCTAAATAAAATATTGGTATTAAAATCTCACTTAATTAAATCCTATTTTAGAAGAATTTAGGCAGAAATTTTTTATGTGTGCTCTTAGGTCGGATAGGGTCGAATTGGATCGATTATGATGTCTTTCAGACTCTTCCTGCCCAAACAAAATATTTGATATTAATTTTTCACTTTAACAAATTAATTTCACAAGGATTTAGGCAAAAATTTCTTACTAGTTTATTCTTGGATTGATTCGGGTCAATCAGTTCAAAATTTTGGTTGGGTCAGTTCAGTTGGACTAGACCTGGTTCGGTTGGACCGGATCTGGCTTGGTTGGGTCAGTTCTGGATCGCTGGATCAGTTTGGTTGGACCACCCCTAAGTAAATCGGTTCAGTTTTAAAGAAAATTGAACCATTCTTTCTCCTTCTTTCTTCTTCTCGATTTCCTTCTCGCTCCTTCCTCGACTAAAACAAAGACAGAGGGTGTTTCTCTTTGTAACGCCCCGAATTTAATAAACCCGGTTCGCTACTCATATTACTGAACCGAACTATGACATTTAGAGAAAATTTTTAAAACTTCACTCAACGATCAAATTTGACCTTATAAAAAGAACGTCAAAACTTGCAGTGGAAAACCATTTGTATAAAACAGCATTTATATACTAATTAAAATATTAGAGACAATTAGTTGAAAGAAAACGAAAAAAAATATAAAACAGAACACATCTACCGCTGAATAGTCCCAGCGGTAGAAATAGAGACATAATAGTCTCGGCGGTAGAAGTAGAGACAGAATACGTCTTCTGCTACCGACATCCACCGCTCAACAGTAACACTCAACCTCCACCGATAGACAACATCTACCGATAGACAACTTCTACTGATCTATAACATCTGTCGGTAAACAGTAACACTCAACATCCACCGATAGACAACATCTACCAGTAAACAGTAACACTCAACATCTACCGATAGACAACTCCTACCGATTGATAACATCTACCGGTAAACAGTAACACTCAACATCTATCGATAGACAACATCTACCGATAGACAACAGAACAGCGTATCAACCATTTACACTCTAAACAAAGGACAACTCCAACTGCTAGAAGAACTTGTAAATTTTACTGAAATCATTCAAAACAACCCGACCCAGTGAAATGCTTGAAAACCAGTAAGAATCACAGTTAGAACTAACAATGTATCATTATCCGAGAAATCTCAAAATGTATCAGAAATACGAAAAACTATCACAATCATTAAAATTCTCACAACACTTCGACAAACATCAATCCATTTAGACTTCACATACAGACATTAGTCAAACCGCCTCATCAGAGCACCAAACTGCGGCATAGATGTGCTCCAACAACTTCACCTATCCCTTTGTAAACTCAGAGAAATCACCTGTTGTAACCTTAGCACCTACATAACAAAACTCATCTATTAGCCTAATGCTAATAAGTAGAGTAAAATGAAATCTACCGATAGACAACATCTACCGATAGACAACATCTACCGATAGACAACATCTACCGATAGACAACATCTACCGATAGACAACATCTACCGATAGACAACATCTACCGATAGACAACATCTACCGATAGACAACATCTACCGATAGACAACATCTACCGATAGACAACATCTACCGATAGACAACATCTACCGATAGACAACATCTACCGATAGACAACATCTACCGATAGACAACATCTACCGATAGACAACATCTACCGATAGACAACATCTACCGATAGACAACATCTACCGATAGACAACATCTACCGATAGACAACATCTACCGATAGACAACATCTACCGATAGACAACATCTACCGATAGACAACATCTACCGATAGACAACATCTACCGATAGACAACATCTACCGATAGACAACATCTACCGATAGACAACATCTACCGATAGACAACATCTACCGATAGACAACATCTACCGATAGACAACATCTACCGTAGAGTAAAATGAAATGAAGTACTAAAACATAAAACTTAATCATGCAGTTTCTACTTTCACAACTCAGTTGTATTCGTTTTATGTTGATCCCTCTGTACAATAGGAGGTGGATTAATTTCCCGAAGTCTACATCCTCTACTCGATTAAGGGGCGGATTAGTTCCCTTAATAGCTGATCTGATCCCTTCTTCGATGGAAGTGGATCAATTTTTCCCAAAGTCTACATCCTCTACTCGATTAAGGGGCGGATTAGTTCCCTTAATAATTTGTCCGTTACAACTTGTTCATGTCTTACCATGCCATTACATGTAAATTCATTTTCGTACTCATTCAATAAAACATGATGCATGACATAATGGAAACATTCAACCATGCATAAACCTACTATTTTGTGATGTAGACCCGAAGACACACACATACTACACTTACCTAGTTTCCTGAGAGATTCCTGGTTGTAAGCTACTTCAAGAGTTGACTCACCTAAAACATAAGCACAACATTACTTAGCTTCATTCTAAACTATCTAGAAATTTAAGGGAAACTAGTTTGGAGGCTCTGTTCTTCGTACATTCCCAATTCACTACAAAACCGAACTCAACTCCTACTCCCAGCATTCTCAAAATGCGCATCTACAACCCTCTCTATTACCTATAATCACTAAAATAGCAAGAGATCGAAGTAAAACTCACCTAAGTCGAAGAAGAATCGAAGAGGACGTCGCCTCGAGGAACCACTGAGCTTGAATGCCGAAAGAGGGAAAAATGAAACGGTGGCGGCTAAACCTTCATTAAACCTTCTACATATAACACTTGCTTCACAATTGCTCAAATGCCCTTGGCTAATCAACTTTAACCTATTTAAGCAACCAATCAAATTTACTTAATTTTATAAAAATACAAGTCACAAAATGTTACTAATAAAAATCAAGGCTGACAATTACCGGTTGCTTTACTCTTCTTGGTCGGAGCTGCTACACATCGAAGATATTTTTTCGTGTTTTAGAATGCTCGTCGCGTTGGAGAGGGTTTGCTGGAGAGATGCATGAATCTCTCCAGTCGAGGAGTTTTGCGGCGTCTAGAGGCCGAGTGGTGGTCGGAGTTAGAGGTAAGAGTCTCTGAACTCGAGAAGGAGAGAGAGCTAGTGTGATTTCATCATTCACTGAGCCTCTCTATTTATAGTAGAGGCTCGCACCCTGCTCTTCTGAGAAATTAGAGTTCAGGTCGAATTTTTCGAACTGTAAACTGTTCAGCTCGAATTTTCAGAGTTGTCATGTGCTACTCCTCGGATTTCCAGAAGAGAAGCTGACTGCTGTTTCCCCCAAAATCCAAGTTCAACTCGGATTTGCTGAGCTGCCATATTATCGGATTTTCAAAAGAGTGAACGTTGATATCCGATTTTACCTTGATTTTTATCTAATTTTCAGAGAAGAAATCTGATATTAGGTTCGACTTGGTTTGATTTAGAAAATTTTGAATTTGAATTTTGAACTCTCAACTGTTCCATTAGCCCATATCAGTGACGGTGAACAAATCTCACATCATTTTAGAAAATGAAAAATGAGTAGTTTATAAATAGAGTTATTCTCCCTAACTAGTACAATATGTTTTGGGTTAATAACAAGAACAAAATCATGCAAGATTTGGTTTCAAACGAACAATTTTATACTAAAAGTAATAGGGACGTTGCACTATTCCTATTTTTTTCAAACAAATAAGATAATAAAATGAAAATCTACCAACTTCACCTCTCATTGTCATACTTGGTGTCAAAATAGATGATGAGATTTTGAAAATTTAATTTTCGACACATATCTTAAGTTATAATATTCCTAAATTTAGATAGTTTAATAACTTCAAAACAAAGATGTAAGGAAATGAAACGTTTGGTCTTATTTGATTAGAAAACGACACAAAGTCATCAAAACGACAAGCAATCATGCGTGTCATCCACGTGAGAGCCCACCACCGTAACTGAGAGAAATCCAGATAAATTCCAAAACTTAATTAAATAGGCTCACCCAAACAGTTTTATACGTGTTCGGAGATGACTCGTCTGTGATAGAAGCTAAGCACAAACGCTGGGAGGAACATACGCTAAGGGTCTCCGAAGAAGTGTAGGATAGCTAAGTTCCGTTCTAATTGGCCAAAACGAGGGTGGAGAGTGGGAGAGGACACGTGGCATAATGCCATGAAAAAAACCTTTTTGTAGAATAGTAGAGTAGGAGTTCTTTTTATTTTATTTTTTATTATATAATTAAATGAATCCTAATACAGTTAGGCCTTTAGTCCATTTTTGGGTTGAGTTTTGTAACTCTCTACCAAGATAAAAAGCTTCCTAATTGATAAGTTTTGGAAGGATCTGGCTTGTGTTCTTAACTTCGACGAGGGACTTCTACCACCTTAATTGTAATTGTCGATAGTGCAGTTAAAATGTTAAATGTCGTGATAAAAATTGTTAAATGTCTCATTTTTTTTTGTTTATAATAGTCATTTTAATTCACTATAGTTGTCTTAACTCAATTGATTCGTTCATACTCAATTTTGCACTTGATTTTAGTCATAAACTTTATTTGGATTGTCCTCTAGTTTTTCGAAATCGGTTGTGATATCGAGTGAGACAACGTAAACATGGTAGGTTAAAATGACCATTACAAGTGGAAAACATGGGACACTGGACAAATTTTACTACGGTATGAGTGGTTTAACTAACGGTCTAGCATTTCTAAGTTCGTAAGATAAGTTGCAGTTCACCTGAAAAAAAAAAATGAACAATCAACAATCACAAAAATTACAGAATAAAGAATTTAGATTGTAATCATAAAGATTCCAACATTGTTTAATTAGAAATATTTTTAATTTAATCTTCTTTAATTGTATAAAATTGGGTTTGAGGATTGAAAAAAGAGGGGAGATACACTGTTTTTACATTTTCAGCTCCATGATGTAATCTCATTTGTCTTATTGTTCTTTATTTTTCACCAGTTTTTTCTCACACTATATTGTTATTATACGTAAATTATATTATAATGTTCTTAAATAAGAATTGTTTGAAACAAAAATCATAATTAAAATTGAAAATATTAAATTATGAAACGGTGTCGTAGGGAATAAAAGTCATCCTCTCAATTTGTCGTAGCCCTCCCGAGGAAAAGACTGTAGCACCGATAGTTTCACCAGTGAGGTTGGAACGTATGGAGGTTGGCACGAAATCCGGAGTGAGGCTCAGAAAGTATCGGCACGAGCTTTTCTTTTCTTGTTTCTTACCTCTTCTCTCTCTCTCTCTTCATATCAATTTTGATTCTCTTTCTCTCTCCTCTTTCTCACTCTAAGAAGCCATTAAAGCCTTCTCAACTTTATCTTCAGAGGCTCCAAACTGGAAAGGTTAGACAATGGAAGAACTTCCTTGAATAAACTAGAACGCATTTGGGTGACTGGGTTTTCTTTTGAGGATGAACTGAACTTGGTTTTATTTTCTGCAACTGCCCTGCGTTTCTCCATATTTGTCGATGACTGGGAGTTTTAAGAAGAAGATTGAGTTGGGTTTCTCCTTTCTGTTAATCTAGATAGATTATTTTAATGTTTTCTTTGATTGTACGATTCAGATGCTTTATGTTGGTTCTTCTTCTCGGCTGAGAGAAGCGGGCCCTTCTTTCTTTTGCTTCCTTAATTAGTATACTCTCTCTTTCCGTCATCCGTACAAACAAAAACCTATCTCTTTCTATCTATAAACTTTCGTTTCTCTTTCCAAAATCTGCCCCATACCGACGTAAACTGAAAAGGGTTCTCTCCGTTTTGGGGGAGGGGATGGAGTGTGCGGAACTGGAAGTTCGAGATCTGCATGCAGGATTGGTGAAGGAAGAAGGAAACAATGGCGAAATTGATTTGTTGGAGGAAGAAGAGAATATGGGGATTGAAGATGGAAGAAACATGTGGCTTGAGAAGGAGCAGGAGGATCTGCTAAATGACACTTCCATTTTCTACAATGACTTTCCTCCTCTCCCAGATTTTCCAAGCATGTCGTCATCTTCTTCTTCGTCCTCGGCAACTTCTGCACAGGTTAAGGCTATGGCCGGCTCGTCTTCTTCTTCTTCGTCGTCTTCTTCGTCTGCGGCTTCTTGGGCAGTTCTGAAATCAGATGCCGATGGAGACGGGGAGAAGCAAAACCATCACTACGGCCTCCACGATCAGTCGCCTGCGACTCTCGCTTCTACTGCTTCCATGGAGATCCCTCGAGGTCCCGATCGTGGGGTCGATTGCATGGATATGATGGAGACTTTTGGGTACATGGACATGCTAGAAAGCAATGATTTCTTCGATCCTTCTTGTATATTCCAAAGTGATATCCCATTAGACACTTTATCGGAACTCCCACAACAAGAAAACGGAGGCCATGAAAATCCAGAGAGTCAAGTTCTTCAAATCGACAGTAATATGAGCAACGGGGGGATGATCGAGGAAGAAGAAGATGATAGAGATAAAGAAGATATGGGTAAAGTGTTCTTGGAGTGGCTCAGAACAAACAGAGAGACTGTTTCTGCCGACGATTTAAGAAGTGTGAGGATCAAGAAATCAACGATCGAATGTGCGGCGCGGCGGCTCGGCGGAGGAAAAGAAGCGATGAAGCAATTGCTGAAGCTTGTTCTTGAATGGGTTCAGACGAATCATCTTCAAAAACGAAGATTGAAAGAGACATCACAATCACAGTCTGCGGCTAATATCCAATTCCAGGATCCATTTCAAAGCCCTAACCCTAACACAAACTGTGATCTTAACACGAATTCAATCACACAAGGATTATCTAATCCTTCTTGTTTCGTTCCAAATCCATGGCCGATTCAGGCTCCACCCTTCGTTACCCATTCGGCTGCCGCCATTGTTGCCACAGCTCCACCTTCGTATCCCCCTACAATGGTGGGATACATGGGTGACCATTTTTCAAATGGATCATCACATACGAACCATAATCCTTACCCTCCTCCAAACGATCAGTTCCAAATGCTTGATTCTCCTCAAGCATGGCCGCCATCACAGTTCGCTTTAGCATCAGCCCATTTCGGTTCTTTTACAGAAAACAATCTGCTGGCTCATCAGCAAGGATTCAGCTCTGGATATGGAAGCCAATACCCCTATCAGTATTTTCATGGGCAGGGCGAGAGATTGCTGAGATTGGGATCTTCAGCTACAAAGGAAGCGAGGAAGAAAAGAATGGCGAGGCAACGGCGGCTTTCGTCCCACCAAAGGAATCATTCGGTTCATCAAAATAACAATCAACAGAATCATATTTTGAGTCAAGGATCTGATCATCAGCAGATTAAAACGGATGAGAATTGTACTGCCGAACTAGCTCCCCTCGCACAAGCTAATCCAGGCAACTGGGTGTACTGGCCTTCTCCATCCTCAGCCGCTGCTGTTCCTCCACCGCCGCCAAGTTTATCCTCCGATTCTCAGCCCATGAATCCGTCAGACCGGGCGCCCATTCCGGGCCAAAGTTTTGGCGGAAAAGTAGCATCTGACCGGCGACAGGTAGGTGCATTCTTCCACTATCCCATCTCATCAATCTTCTTTTTTCAAATTTAATCTAATTCTTGATGCATGCGTCTTTTCTGGGTATGGCTGGATGCAATAAAGGGATGGAAGCCTGCGAAGAATTTGAAGTTTCTTCTGCAGAAAGTTTTGAAGCAAAGTGATGTGGGTAATCTCGGAAGAATTGTGTTGCCCAAGGTAATTTATTTAATCTCTTCACTTTTCATGCATAGAAAATGTCTGTAATTAAGTTGTTTTAACTTGAATTCTGTCAGAAAGAAGCAGAAACCCATCTACCAGAGCTTGAAGCAAGAGACGGCATCTCCATCGCCATGGAAGACATTGGAACTTCTCGAGTTTGGAACATGCGTTACAGGTACGAGAATTAAATAGTCAACCAGAGATTCTGATTGAAAAACATGCATGCAAAGCTAACTCTCTCTCTCTCTCTCTCTCTCTCTCTCTCTCTCTCTCTCTCTACACGTTGAATTTCAGGTACTGGCCAAACAACAAAAGTAGGATGTATCTCCTTGAAAACACAGGTGATTACTGAAGTTTTGACTTGAATTGTCGCATAATCTAACACGTTATTTTGTAACTTTAACCTGATGAAACTAGTTTCTGATTCGTTTTTCGGAAGATCATTGTACAAGTTTAGCAGTTTGTTTATGCGTCCAATTGTTTTCACTGTTTGTTTAGGGGATTTTGTGAGAGCTAATGGACTCCAAGAGGGAGACTTCATAGTCATCTACTCAGACGTCAAGTGTGGCAAATATGTACGTTTCCGAACTCATGGGTCTAACTAAATCAAACCCTCAAATCTTCCAGACGTATAAACTGTTCATAAATTTGCAGATGATTCGAGGGGTTAAGGTCAGGCAACCAGGGCCAAAACTAGAGAGCAAAAGGCAAGGCAAACCACAGAGGAATCTGCAACAAAACGCCTCGTCGAATCCTGCTTCTAATCTTCCTAGTGTTTGTCACGACGCTTCCTCACTTTCACCCGCTAACTCATGCCATAGTTGAAGAAATAGAGAGAGAGAGAGAGAGAGAGAGAGAGAGAGAGAGAGAGAGAGAGAGAGAGAGAGAGAGAGAGAGAGAGAGAGAGTCATTTGGTTCTCTCTCTCTCTCTAGTTTTTTCCTTTTCTGTTCATGCATGGAGGACAAATGGAGGTTTAGTATCTTGATTTTGCTTCGCCAATACAGCTACAAAGATTGGGAGAAGGGTTGGTTAGGGACGTTGGGTGTAATTATGAAAATCTGAAGCAATTGTCTAATACTGTGTGCTCTTATGATTTATAATTGTTTAATTGTATGCAAGATATGATGTGTTTTGTGGTTGTAAATTCTGTGTTTTTATGAACTTGGCAAGAAGCAGATTCATGATTTTTCTTCTGCCCTAAAATAATTTTTTAATTTTATTAGTTAACCAACTATGATATTTAATTATGAAGTTAAATAAAATGAATACGGGAGAAAACGTTAAGGGATTAAAATAAAAAATAAATTTATTTTATAACAACCTTCGAATTTTTAGGAAAGTATAAATTGAACACTAACATTTTTTTGACTAATCAAAACGGTCCAAACGAGATCTGTTCAAAATTTTTTAAAAACTAGATTTGAAAAATAAAACACCATATATGGTGAAGAAGGAAAGTGGTTTATTATTCGAGTTTTGGTCAACATTTGTTGTAGTTGATGGAAAACGTCATCTTTTGTTTGGGGTAAAAACCATTTTAAATTTCAAAGTATTGATTTTTTTAAAAAACCCTTAAAATATTAAACTTAACAAAACAAATCATAAATTATAAAAAACCTAGCAATTTAAACCCTGACAGGACAGCCGATAGCCCCCCTCAGATCACTCCCAATCTTGTGTATCTTGCTCGATGAGTAAAACTCATCGTCTTCCTTTTGTAAAGTCTGTTCCAAATGATAAATGTCATTTTGATTTAATACATGCTGATGTTTGGGGCCTAACTTCTGTGAACTCTGTTACTGGTGCACGTTATTTCCTATTATTTATAGACGACTGCACTGGCTTTACTTGACTATTGCTACTAAAACTAAAAAGTGACGTCTATGCTACTTTTATTCATTTTCAAAAATTCTTTCACACTTAATTTGGCGTTTCTATCAAAATTGTTCAATCTGACTGGGGTGGAGAGTTTCAAGCCCTAACTCCTCTGTTTAAATCTTTTGGTATACATCATCGTATTTCATATCCATACACTCTAAACCAAAATGGTCGTGTTGAACAAAAAAATCGACACGTCGTTGAAACTGGTCTTGCTCTTCTCTACCACTCCTCAGTTCCCCCACGGTTCTGGCCATATGCTTTTGTGACGGCTTCCTCCTTGATAAACGTATTACCTACTCCTGTCCTCCAAAACAAATCTCCATCTGAACGTCTACTCCAGTCTATCCCAGATTATTCGTCATTGCGCGTGTTTGGATGTCTATGTTACCCTCTTCTCCGACCTTTCAACACTCACAAACTCCAACCTCGATCGCTCTCGTGCGTGTTCCTAGGTCCCAACACCCACCACAAAGGTTCCTTATGCTTAGATCCTACCCCCAACAAACCTTATATTTCTCGTCATGTCACCTTTGTAGAGTCTAGCTTCCCTTTTGCCTCCCTACAACAAACCCCTTCCCGACCCCCTTCCTTCACCGTACCTATTTCTTGCCATTTAAATACACCAGCTCCAGAAAATCAATCTGCTCTGTGCTATCCCTCATCGGCCCACCTAAACACCGACCCTACCCAGCCATCCCCTCTCCACTCTTCCCCTCCAATTACACCCTCACCCTACTACCCAATTTTCGAACCTCCACCAACAACTCAAACTACCAATTCCCCTATTTCAATTGCCCAAAATGCCAATCTTATGACAACCCGAGCCAAAGCTGGAATTTTCAAACCCAGAGACTTTTCCGTTGACACCTTTCTTGAACCAAGAACCTTTCTCCAAACCTTAAAAAGTCCCCATTGGTTAACAGCTATGCAGGAGGAGATACTAGCCTTCGATGAAACAAACACCTGGACTTTGGTCTCCCTTCATCCAGGAGCCAAGCTTATTGGATGCAAATGGGTTTTCAAGACCAAACATAACTCATATGGCACTGTTAGTCGGTATAAAGCTCGCGTTGTTGCTAAAGGCTATGACCAAACTGAAGGAATAGATTATTATGAGACTTTCAGCCTAGTTGTGAAACCAGCTTCAGTACATATGACTCTCTCTTTGGCAGTCTCTCTTGGTTGGAGTATTAGTCAGCTTGATATTTCTAATGCCTTCCTACACGGTGATTTAACAGAGCGGGTCTTTATACAACAACCTCCTTACTTTACTAGCTCATCACATCCATCAACTGTTTGCTTGCTCCATAAAGCCTTGTATGGTCTTAAGCAGTCTCCTCGTGCCTGGTACATTAAGCTCTATAATGCTCTCCTACAGTGGGGGTTTTTCGGCCACAAAATCTGATTCATCATTGTTTATCTACCATACAAATTCCTATATCTTGATTATGCTCGTGTACGTGAATGATATTATATTAACGGGCAACTCTAAGAGCCACATGAATTGGTTGTTAACTTATCTGCATTCCCAATTCAAAGTTCGTGACCTCGGACCTCTATCATGTAGGAACGTGATTGTCTAAGAGGGGGGGTGAATTAGAAATTACTTGTCCTAATTAATTTTATGCAATGTAAATTAGGTTTATACGTTCTTCTCTCTTTATATGAGATTACTCAAATAATCGCAGACAAGTCAAAGTAAAAGAGAGAAAGAAAAATGACACCGGAGTTTTTAACGTGGTTCGGTTAATCATGCCTACGTCCACGCTCCAAGGCTCCCCCTTGAAGATTCTTTTCTTCTCCTCTCGAGAAAACTAGATCAAACTTCACGGACGTCGATCTACTGTCTTTTACACTTTGATTGATCTTCACGGGCGTCAATCACAACCTTTACACTTTGATTGATCTTCATGGGCATCAATCACAGCCTTTACACTTTTTAGGAAATGGAAGAATTGAACACAAATGCTACACTCTCTCAAAAGAGATATATCTCAAGTTCTAGGGCAGAGAGAGAGGTATACAGACTTTTTGCTAAAACGCTCGTAGGAGTATTTTGTTGTTGTTCAATCGATTGGCAAAAAAAGTTGTTCTCCTGAGCTTCATTCTTTTTTTTATACTATATCTGTAATTTTCCTTTCATCCAGAGAGGTCCTTGTCGCCGTACGAAAATAAGACCGTTGGAGAGCTTTCGTTCACAGAAAAATAGCCGTTTGAGTTTTGGAGTCGTTATCGCTCGCGGTCTTTAAAGTCTAGACGATTGAGTCTGTTTTGACTTTGGACGACTTCGTCTTTTATTGGCGTGGACAACTGCGTCTGCTATTGGCGTGGACGACAGCGTCTTTCTTTTGAGAGTGGACGACAGAGTCTTTCCTTTGAGCATGGATGACTGCGTCTTTCTTTTGAGCGTGGACGACTGCATCTTTCCTTTGAGCGTGGATGACTGCGTCTTTACTATTCTGTCTTGGCCGTGGACGATTGATTTTGACTGAAGTCACATAACTTTCACGTGATACTTTGGACGATTGATTCTGTCTTGACCATGGACGATTGATTCTGTCTCTCGCGTGGACAACTGAGACCTTGGACGTTTACGTCTTTCTCTGTTTTCTTTTTATGTGGATGATTGACTTCAGCATGACTGTGGACACTTGATTCTGACTAAAGTCACCTGACATTCACGTGATACTATGGATGATTGATTTTCACAGACTACTTCGTTTATTTCTGTTTTCTTTCACGTAGACGATTGCGTTCCACAGACTATTAACACAGCCAAAATTGTTAGAAAACATAATACCCTTTTCAAGGGCATTTCCAGATAAATACAATTTATATCATAATTCAATTATGGTGTAACAACCCCTTTTCCCAGCAAGATATTGTCCTCTCTGAGGATTTGGCCGTAGCCCAATATCCTCCCCTCACGGCTTTGTTTGGCGAGAACTTCCTGGAAAGTCACCCAACCTAGAATTGCTCTCGCCGAAGCACTTTTAACTTCGGAGTTCTTATGGGATCCGTTGTCAATTGTGCTCCAAAACGCGTCTTGCTATGTTGGGAGGGTCTCTTTACATATGTTTCATTTCCATATACCTCCCCAAGCGATGTGGGATTGTGACGACCCCCTCTTTACGACCCGGGATTCGCCTATACTCGAGTCCGGGATTCGCCTACACTTGGCTTAGGTCCTGAGGTTTGCCCCGCAACCCGAGGTTTTCCCCGCAGTCGTACTCATACGTACACATCCGGGTCATCACAATCACCCCCCCCTCGGAGGCCCAACGTCCTCGTTGGCCACATTTCCGGTTGGGTACAGGCTCTGATACCACAATTGTAACGACCCCTTTTCCCAGCAAGATATTGTCCGCTCTGGGGATTTGGCCGTAGCCCAATATCCTCCCCTCACGGCTTTGTTTGGCGAGAACTTCCTGGAAGGTCACCCAACCTAGAATTGCTCTCGCCGAAGCACTTTTAACTTCGGAGTTCTTATGGGATCCGTTGTCAATTGTGCTCCAAAACGCGTCTTGCTATGTTGGGAGGGTCTCTTTACATATGTTTCATTTCCATATACCTCCCCAAGCGATGTGGGATTGTGACGACCCCCTCTTTACGACCCGGGATTCGCCTATACTCGAGTTCGGGATTCGCCTACACTCGGCTTAGGTCCCGAGGTTTGCCCCGCAACCCGAGGTTTGCCCCGCAACCCGAGGTTTTCCCCGCAGTCGTACTCATACGTACACATCCGGGTCATCATAATCACCCCCCCTCGGAGGCCCAACGTCCTCGTTGGCCACATTTCCGGTTGGGTACAGGCTCTGATACCACAATTGTAACGACCCCTTTTCCCAGCAAGATATTGTCCGCTCTGGGGATTTGGCCGTAGCCCAATATCCTCCCCTCACGGCTTTGTTTGGCGAGAACTTCCTGGAAGGTCACCCAACCTAGAATTGCTCTCGCCGAAGCACTTTTAACTTCGGAGTTCTTATGGGATCCGTTGTCAATTGTGCTCCAAAACGCGTCTTGCTATGTTGGGAGGGTCTCTTTACATATGTTTCATTTCCATATACCTCCCCAAGCGATGTGGGATTGTGACGACCCCCTCTTTACGACCCGGGATTCGCCTATACTCGATTTCGGGATTCGCCTACACTCGGCTTAGGTCCCGAGGTTTGCCCCGCAACCCGAGGTTTGCCCCGCAGTCGTACTCATACGTACACATCCGGGTCATCACATATGCAGTCTATGAATTTCAAATTAATCATCAGTTCACCAATATCATGTTAATCATAATAATCCAGATTAAACATAATCATCAAAAATATAGTTACTTAAACGCATTTAAGCTAACATATAATTATTTCTTGGGATTGTAGTTACTCGTTCCTCAACAGGTATAAGCTTCTCTCAAGCACGGTATATAAATGATTTACTTCACAAAGCAAATATAGAATCGTGCAAACAAGTTCCTACTCCTATGCTAGTTGGTTCGCTTTTGTCTCAGAATTCAGGAACACCACTCCTTGATGGCTATCTATATCGGAGCATTGTTGGTGGCCTACAATACTGTTGTATCACACGACCAGATATTGCCTTCGCCGTCAACAAAGTCTCTTAGTTTATGCACGTGCCCGCAGATGTTCATTGACAGGCAGTTAAACGTATTCTGCGCTACCTAAAAGGCATCCCGTCTCTTGGTATCTTCTTCACACTGTCTACGAATTTCAATTTGACCTGCTACACGGATGCATATTGGGCCTCTTGCCCCGATGATCGTAAAAGCACAGGTGGCTATTGTATTTTTCTCGGCAACAACTTAATCTCCTGGTCTTTGGCAAAACAAAAAGTTGTCTCCAGATCTAACATTGAATCGGATTATCGAAGTGTCGCAAGTGGTACGGCAGAAGTTCTATGGTTTTAATCGTTGCTAACAGAATTAGGTGTGCTCTCCACAACAATACCTTTGATTCTATGTGACAATTTGAGTGCAACATACTTGGCTTCCAACCCCGTTCTTCACTCAAAATCCAAACACGTTGAAATTGACTTTCATTTTGTTCGAGAAAAAGTCATCAACAAGTCGTTATTTGTCAAATTTGTTCCATCTGACGACCAACTAGCTGATGCTTTAACAAAGTCTCTTCCACCAGCAAAATTCGGCTTATTTCTATCCAAGATTTTTGGCTTACGGCCTTCATCTTGAGGGGGATGTTAAAGTATACACTGTTATGGTTTGGTTTGTATAGTTCTTTTAGTTTCTTTCTTCATTATTAGCTCTTTGATATATATTTGTAGCAACAGTTCAATGACAAATAACAAATCATTTCTCCTATTTCTGTCTCTCCTGCAATCTCTTTCTCTGTTCATCTTTCTTCTCCAGGTTTTCTCTTCTCACTGGAACAGAGTGAAGGCTTCATCTTTACAACATCCTCCCAATTCAATAAGTACTGTATCTTCCACAAGTTTCCGGCGCGGTGCGAAAATGGAGGGAAGAAATTTGAGCCTCTTCCTACTTTTGAAACTAAGGATTCTAAGATTGAAAAGGTCAGGGTTAGACATGCGCTTTCTCCTCGCGATAATCTGCCAATGGGAAATTTAGAGAATTGTGAAGGAGAAAAGTTTTGCGACAAGCCTTCGCGATTTTCCTCCCTTTCAGAGTTAAGAAATCTGCATCGGCGGGAAAGAAAAATATGGCTGTTGCGGAGAGAGATCCTTCCCCGCTGGGGAAAAGAAAGAGGTCGGCTTCACCGGTGCCTTCCAAATGTGTGGTTCCAAGTTTGGTTGCAGCGCGAGAAGAGAATCGTAGGTCTTCAAGGGAAGCAGCCATTGTAGTGCCATCTAAGTATCGGCAGCTATCCCTCAGTGGGAGGAGGCAAGCGTCACCTTGTGTAAGAAGAGGGGGTTCATTTTCTCCTGGGCAAAGGCTATCTTCTTCTAAAAATAAAACTAATGTCGAAGCTATTTTACGAATTTAGGTACCATTATCTTGCTTATTTTGTTAGAATTTCTGGGTTCTAATCAACTCTCGTGGGGCATGATCATATTTTTTGCATTTTTATGCAATGTTTAAGGCTTCCATTTCATGACGAATAAGTGATGTACACGGTTGAAGACCAAGTATTGATGGTTTTTCAGCACGAGAGAAATCAAAATCTGGAGAAAAACCTGACACTTGTGTATTTTCAGACGAACCAAACTTAGCAGCTCTTGGTATTACTGTTCACAACAAGAAAAGGACTGATGGCAGTGTTTCTCTTGATGCAGTCTCCGCAGATCTTGCTAAGCTTGGCAAGGTAATCCATTATACTCCATTTTCCATAAAATCACGCTTACTTTATTACTAGATTTCTATTGTACTGAAAAAAATGATATTTGAGTGTTTTAAATATTTTGACATTGTAGAAGGCTATGGTAAGGAGATCGTTAGCTTCGGCAGCTACGGCTGAAGCGTTGGAAGAAGCTGTAGCTACCGATTCCATTATAAGGAAATTAAGGTAATACCCTTTTATCTTCTGTAAATAGTAATTTGCTCAATTGTTGCTTCTAAATTATGTATTTTCTCGATGATCATAATTTTTAAATGGATCATCTCTAGCTCTGCAATTTACATTTATAGATAGTAATAAGATCTCATTGCTCTTTATCTGCGATGAATGAACATATCGCTGAATTTGCTTCTTAGACCTTATAGTCAATATTAGCATGAGCCACCACTTGTTAACCCAAAAGGAGGATACTTTTCCATTTCTTCAAAGTTCACTCAGGCTTGTTGATGGGGATGGATGAATATGTTTCGCTTGATTTTCATCATGCAGCATGTTTTCAGACCTTGCATTTGCATCCAAGACTGGAAATCTATTACCCACAATTGATCAATTTTTCGCCATTTACGATGACATAAGTTATACGATCAACGGACAGGATTTCCAGTCGGAGCAATCCAAATCGGCCTCTCTATGGGTCGAGGCTACTTTGTCCACCAATCTCGAGATAGTCTAACTCATCTCAACTCAGATCACAGAGCCCATATCATCTCCGGCGAGCTTCACTTCAAAAGGACAACCTAATCCTCTTCCGGCACCCAATTCCAATACAATGAAATGGGCATTAGAGCTAGCCATGAACTTGCAATCTGAAATGAAAATGTGGTTTCTACGTTTTGTCAAGGACTTCCATTGATGCCGGCTTCAACGTGTTTGGAGAGTCCGAATCAAAAGCGATACCACTCGATCGAGGCACCATTGCCGCAATCTTATCCCAGTTGAAGCGGGTGAATGACTGGTTGGATGAGATAGTGTCTAAAGGAGATAATCAATACACAGAAAAGATTGAGAAATTGAAAAGGAAGATTTATGGGTTTGTGATCCAGCATGTTGGGACGACGACACCTTCTCCTTCATCCTCTTGATTTTCTTCCTTAAATTAAACATCTACGTATGTATTCCACTCTTGATTTATGGGTTTCTGTTCAAATTGTATTTCAAAGAGGCTTCCTTCCTTTGATGCAAGAATTTTTTCTGTAGACATTACTTGATTAAGATGCAGCTCTGTGCTACGGTGTATTCTAATAAATTATGGATTTTTTTGTTGGCATTGTGATATATAGTTCTGTTTCCGTACTTTGGTCTTAGGATTATGAGTATTATTTTTGTTAAAACTAATGTCGAAGCTATTTTACGAACTCAGGTACCATTATCTTGCTTATTTTGTTAGAATTTCTGGGTTCTAATCAACTCTCGTGGAGCATGATCATATTTTTTGCATTTTTATGCAATGTTTCAGGCTGCCATTTCACGACGAATAAGTGATGTACACGGTCGAAGACCAAGTATTGATGGTTTTTCAGCACGAGAGAAATCAAAATCTGGAGAAAAACCTGAAACTTGTGTATTTTCAGACGAACCAATCTTAACAACTTTTGGTATTACTGTTCACAACAAGAAAAGAACTGATGGCAATATTTCTCTTGATGCAGTCTCCACAGATCTTGCTAAGCTTGGCAAGGTAATCCATTATACTCCACTTTCCATGAAATCACGCTTAATTTGTTACTAGATTTCCATTGTACTGAAAAAAATGATATTTGAGTGTTTTAAACATTTTGACATTGTAGGAGGCTATGGTAAGGAGATCATTAGCTTCGGCAGCTACGGCTAAAGCGTTGGAAGGAGCTGTAGCTACCGATTCCATTATAAGGAAATTAAGGAAATACCCTTTTATCTCTGTAAATAGTAATTTGCTTCATTGTTGCTTCTAAGTTATGTATTTTCTCGATGATCATAATTTTTAAATAGATCCTCTATAGCTCTGCAATTTACATTTATAGATAGTAATAAGATTCCGTTGCTCTTTATCTGCGATGAATGAACATATCGCTGAATTTGCTTCTTAGACCTTGTAGTCAATATTAGCATCAGCCACCACTTGTTAACCCAAAAGGAGGATACTTTTCTATTTCTTCAAAGTTCACTCAGGCTTGTTGATGGGGATGGATGAATATGTTTCTCTTGATTTTCATCATGCAGCATGTTTTCAGACCTTGCATCTGCATCCAAGACCGGAAATCCATTACCCACAATTGATCAATTTTTCGCCATTTACGATGACATAAGTTATACGATCAACGGACAGGATTTCCAGTCGGAGCAATCCAAATCGGCCTCTCTCTGGGTCGAGGCTGCTTTGTCCACCAATCTCGAGATAGTCTAACTCATCTCAACTCAGATCACAGAGCCCATATCATCTCCGGCGAGCTTCACTTCAAAAGCACAACCTAATCCTCTTCCGGCACCCAATTCCAATACAATGAAATGGGCATTAGAGCTAGCCATGAACTTGCAGTCTGAAATGAAAACGTGGTTTCTACGTTTTGTCAAGGACTCCATTGATCTCAGCTTCAACGCGTTTGGAGAGTCCGAATCAAAAGCGATACCACTCGATCGAGGCACCATTGCCGCAATCTTATCCCAGTTGAAGCGGGTGAATGACTGGTTGGATGAGATAGTGTCTAAAGGAGATAATAAATACACAGAAAAGATTGAGAAATTGAAAAGGAAGATTTATGGGTTTGTGATCCAGCATGTTGGGACGACGACACCTTCTCCTTCATCCTCTTGATTTTCTTCCTTAAATTAAACATCTACGTATGTATTCCACTCTTGATTTATGGGTTTTGTGCTACGGTGTATTCTAATAAATTATAAATTTTTTCGTTGGCATTGTGATATATAGTTCTGTTTCCGTACTTTAGTCTCAGAATTATGAGTATTATAGCTACAACGCTGTTGCCTTTGACATAGCAAACCACTTCTGTGATATGGCTGCCGATTATCATACAGAAACTCCTCACGTTTTAGACTTCAAAAAGTATCCCGGTTTGTGCGATGTAAATCAATCATTTTACTATCAAAGTGAAAGTTTAGTACAACATATCTTGCTCTCATATTTCACTTCTGGAGCTTAATAGCTGAGAGAGAAATCAAAGTAATGAATATCTTGCTACCTTTAATTTCACTCCAAAAACCAAGTTCAGAGTCTAACCTGACCCTTTTTCTCCATTTGATCATCTGAATTCACCCATCACTAGCTCTTTCCTTTAGACGTTTGTCCATAGGAATCTATATTTCGTTAGTATGCATTGTTTAAGAATTTGGATTGAGTACTGATGACACGGGGTCCCTTAGAGAAGGAGCCGTGTTTAAACCCACAAAAGAAAGCAAGAGTGCTTGTGTGATAGTGTGCACAAAACCGAAGTGAAATATGCAATAGATGAAGATGAAAATGCAACTAAAATAAAGGAAATGTCAAATGTAATGGTGGCCAAATTTTATATGGGATATAGAAGCATGAAATATGGAAGAAATGTAAAGGAAATAAAGTAAGATAAGGTGAAATGGAGTGTGTGAAAACCGTGAAGAAACGATAAGGAGATGAAGAGAAAATTGCAAGAAATAAAAGTGAGATGGGTGAAAGTGTTATGGCAGAAGTTGAGAAAATAAAATGCAAGAAATAAAATGGATGTAGAGAAGATGGAAATACCCTTGGCGGACCCGAGGAGCTATCTTACATTTTAGCTCTCGGGTGCACGTTTTCCCGGAGGAAAACGACCACCTTAGGCCTAGATTTTCGTCCTCGAACCTAAATCTCAAGAGAAGAGGGTAAAGGAAAGATTTGAGTTCACCTAGCAACCCAAGGGCTAGGGGAACAAGGGAGGATCTCTCCACTCGATTCAAGAATCAAGGAAACACCCGAAGGGCTTCTAACACGAAGTTAGGGAAATAAGAATTTTATAAAAATGAGCAAAAGTTCCAATACATGCACCAATGCTATGCTTATATAGGCAACCTAAGGTGGATTAGAGTTTGGCAAGATTGGAGGATGAATTAGAGCCATTAGATGCAAAGCAATCGGCGACCATGGAGAGAAGCATTTGCGCGCGCTGCTGATTAGAGGGCGCTGCTGCACGCCAATCGTGCGGTCCAGATCATTAGTGCTGCGTGCGCCATCAATGGTGAGGAGGTGTTATCCGTGGCGCGCCATCTGAAGGCCCAGATGCCATCCCGCGCTCGGCCATCAACGGCCCAGATCATGCTCCGTACGCGCGCCAGATCAGCGACTAGATGCAGCTGCCCGCGCGCCACTGCCCTGCCCGCGCCAGCTGGTTGGTGATGATGAAGGCCGAGCGACTTCTTGATCAAAGGCTGAAAATTTGCAAGTCCTTGATCCATTTTGCCACCCACCTTTGTATCTACAATTTTCATACCTTAAGTGTGAAATCTTCTTTGGGCTAAGGCTTCCTTTGAGCTCCTTTTATTGAGAGAAAATCCATAAGTGTGGAGAGCTTCTAAACTTGGATGACCAAGTCTTCAACCCATCATCCACCAACATACATCTAACCCTAACCATACAATCTAATGCATCATGCAACTATAAATAATCCATACAAAAAGGCTAATGTATGCCAATTAAGTTCAAAATAAAAATTACAAATTTAAAACGGCCAAGAAGACAAATTCCCATAGGCCGATTGGTAGATCCTTCCAAGTGCTCCAAGTGAGGTCTCCATCAAAATCAACTTCCTGCAAATAACGAAAATAATTTTCATTAGAATAAATACTTAATAAATCATGGGCCTTGGACTGTGATTCAGTTTTGGGCCCTCGGGGCATGTCATCCCCACCGGGTGGCTGAGGATTTGATCTCAAATCCATTGATTCATCCACCTCTTCAAGAGTCTTAATTACAACAAAAAAGGTCAAAACTTGGGCATTAAGGGTGGAAGTTAAGGGTGTCATTAGAAATCGGGTGGTCTTAGAAATTTCTTTATCAATGGTGGTATAATTGAATTCGTGAGCTACTTTGGAGGGCGATTGCTCAGTGATGGAATGAAAGTTTCCAAAGTAGTCGAATTCGACTTTTAAGGATGTTAGATTTCCATGATACTCCTTCGTCCAAAGAAATAATCAATTTGTACTTAAGACCACAAATGTACATTTTCCTACCAAGTGAACCTTATCTCTAGTTCTATGGTAAAATTAGTGGTAGTCATATGGTGGGGATAATCGCTTTGGTAATTCTCCCAATTGTAAACAAGGGAGTTTGTTGAGCACAAAGGGTATAAAATTCCTATTTATTTGTATGGCTCTAAAAAAGAATGGAGGAAGGCAATAGGTAGGCTCAAGGCCATAGGCTAACTTCTTCCTAATTGGATGCGATTGTAAGGGAATTTTCTCAAGATTCGAGTAGGAAAAGGGTGTAGCAACAATCATACTACCTAGTCAAAAAATACTTTCTTCACTTATCTCCATTTTCTCTTGATGCCATAAGGATACGTCTTCCAATTGGTACGGCATCTCTTCGACATATAAGGGATTGGTATGCCACTTGATGAGAGATGACTCTTGTTCTTTTATCAACCCGCGTTTCGATAATAGAAGATTTTCCTCAGCACAAAAATTGATCATGTATTTGCTTTTTCAAGTTTGAACAATTTCAATAGAACAAAAACAACTAAAGCAAAGAAACCATCCCTTATCACATCTTCTGGGTGTCCAATTCCACACCTACTTATAAAACCAAAAAAAAAAATGCTACGAGCAAAACATTCACATACAGAAATGCATTATGGGTCTACTCATCAAAGTCGAAAATCATAATCCTAGTATGGAATCCAAACCACCAAACGAGGCTTTTTTCAGTTATCAGAGTTCACCCTAACCCTCCTATCGACTACTGGATTGGCCTGTATCGAGCTCGAGCTGAATCACGTGGCTCTGATCGAGTGTCATACCTCTCCCCATATCTTCTTGTATTTAGATTATCGCCCCTCCCCAACAATAACTGCCTATTCACATCATTCTCAGATCTAGGAGAGTTTAATCTATGTATTTTGCCTGTATTGTAAGGAAATGGCTGAATTCCCTGCAGATCCTATTCTGGAACAAATCCCGCAGGCCGTTTGGATTCGTCCATTCTTCTAAATGTGATTGATATTCTGTCAAAGAGTTTAAAGGGGCTAGAGATTAAGCAAGTGGTTAGAAATAACTTCAAAAACTAACAAATTTACACTATTTAAACTGCAAAAACTACCTCTTAAAAGGAACAGCATGTACGCAATGCTTGGCCACATCAGCTCCATTTCCATTTACAACAAGAACAAATCTGCAATGAAACCACCGTCTATAAAATCTTTGCATTATAAATTATAAAAAGGGATCCAAAATAAAATCTATGATTGTTAAAGGAAAAACTTACAAGATAAAGAAAAATCATAGAGTATAATTGTAAAATCATTGATTTTGGCGGCAGGATAGAAATGGGAATGGATCCGTTGTCAATTGTGCTTTAGGATACAATGTGATATTATAGAGGCAAAATCATTCTGGAAAGGAATAAAAATGTCTGATCCAGATTAGTCTAAAATTTTAACTACACAACTAGCATATCATGAAAAGTTATTCTGCAAAGTTTCGTAACTTTTTGACTTCGTGTGATTTTTTCCATTTTTAATTTCCGTTTACATTATTATAAAGGAAAAATCGGTCCGGAAAGGCAAAAAAATATCCGGTCCAGATTAGTATAAAATTTGAACTACGCAACTAGAACATTTTGAAATTGCTCTGTAATACTGGGGCCGATCTAAAATGAACGTACCCCCTTTGTTTTTCCATGTGCAACGTACGTGTGTGGGAGATTCTACTCCCCATTTTTAGCCCCGTGAAGAACGAGAGGCCGCGCATGGAGAATGGAGGATCGTTCTCTTTGTAAAAATGCGATACAAAGAGAACGATCTTCCGTTATTTTGGGTTGTATGGATTTTTCCTCTATAATAATAATTTCATATTATTGTAACACAATTGGCAACGGATCCCATAAGAACTCAGAAGTTAAAAGTGCTCTAGTGAGAGCAGTACCATGTTGGGTCACCGACTGTGAAATCCTCGCCATACAAATCTGTGAGGGGAGGATATTGGGATACAGCCCAATCCTCGGAGCGGACAATATCTTACTGGAAAAAGAAGTCGTTATAAATGGTATCAGAGCCTGTACGCAATCGAAAATGTGGCCAACGAGAACGTTGGGCCCCCGAGGAGGGTGGAGGTGATTGTGATGACCCGAATGTGTACGTATGAGCACGACTGCCGGGTAAACCTCGGGACCTATGCCGAATGTAGACAAATCCTGGACTCGAGTATAGGCAAATTTCGGGTGGTAAAAAAGGGTCGTCACAATCCCACATTGCTTGGGGAGGTAATATGGAAATAAAATATATGTAAAGAAACCCTCCCTAGAAAGTAAGACGCGTTTTGGAGCACAATTGACAACGGATCCCATAAGAACTCTGAAGTTAAAAGTGCTCTAGTGAGAGCAGTACCATGTTAGGTGACCGATTGGGAAGTCCTTGCCAAAAAAATTCATGAGGGAAAGATATTGGGCTACGGCCCAATCCCTAGAGCGGACAATATCTTACTAGGAAAAGAGATCGTTATACAGCTTTGACAAAATAGTTCACTTATTTTACACAAATTTGACCATTACTGGGAAGGTGGGGTACTTGAAGACGTACCTATTCGGTACGGATATTATCATAGGTGCAGGGGATGTAAACAAACTGCTGGGATTTGCCACAAATGACGCAGCCAGATACTATCACGCTTCCTGAGAGTGTGATTTTGCAAAACTAACAAATGACCTGCAGTTCCTTAAGCAGATTCACTGGAATTTAGAAATTGTAGCCTTCGTCAAACCGAAGTCGAAGCACTTGAATGTAAAAGCTCGGGTTGTTCACAACCTAATCAGCCACACCTTACTGCCTAGGAATGGAAATAGAGCTCTGGTGACCTGGATGAATCTCTATGTCTTGGAGAATCTCTACAGTGGCAAGATGTTCGACCCGAGATACATGATTTTAGGCCACATGGAAGAGATCGGACAAACAAGGAACAAGAATCTGTCATACGGGACACTAATTTGGAAGATCGTGGACCGATTTAAGGTTCATGCCCCCACTATAAAGCAGCTAAGAGCTCCGAGATCCGTCGATCTATTTAAAAGACATCATTTGACTCGAATGGGCCTTGTCGAATTCGCCGGGTCTTGAATGTTAATGGAAGGTCCCGGGGCCTCCACATCTCAGGATGTTTCAATGAAGGAGGACGCCCCCACCCACCCCGCCCCCAGCCACCGCGACCACGCCACCATTTTTCCTTGAGGCTGGTAGTAGCTCGGACATGATGCAGCATATACACCAAATGTATGAGATGCAGCAACAGACGCAACGTATGTATGAGATGCAGGAAAAAGTGGTTGAGTAACAAGACTATCTTAGGACACTGAGGATACTATTGAAATGGAGACCCTTGTATTTGTTTTCCTTTTTCCTGCTCATTTCTTCCATCATTCGACCTCTTCACCCCTCGTTGTTGATTTTGTGGTCGTACTCCCCTATTTTGCTGCTGCAGAGGCTGAACTTTCCTTAAAAAATTTCTGGTAGACTCGTTTTGCTTATAAAATTTCTGCTCAACCTCCTCTACTTCAAAGGCTTTGGCTACCATCTTGGAATAGGGAACGTCCTCGGTCCCCGCTATCTTTACACCTCCGTAGATCTCCACCTTCAAGCACTGAACAAACTGGTAGACCTTATTCTCGTTGTTGTTCATCAAATGAGCAGCAAATCTGAATAGAGATTCAAACTGGCAAATATAATCAGCTATAGAGCCAGTCTGACGCAGTTGCACAAACTCCACCATTTTGCTTGTTCTGACAGCACGACTGAAGTACTTATCATAGAATGACCTCCATGAATTGTTCCCATGTCATCCCTCTCACGTTCGTCGTAGTCTTGATGGTGTCCCACCAAAACCCCGCATCCTTAGAGAGGTGGAAAATGACACAAGTGACCTTATCTCCTTCTTCCACCTTCGCGTAATCAAATGCACCCTTAATGGTTCGGACCCATTCCTCAGCATAGGCAGGATCCGAAGGCTGTCTGTCAAAGGTCGGAGATCTGAGTCGCCTGAATCGATCTCCACACTGATCACTTGAACCGCTATTGTTTGGATTCCCTTGCTCTTTTTTGTTAATGAACCTTTCTAATAATTGAGATTGGCGATCACAAAGTTCCGTTAGTCGGTTGATAACGTCGTCTCTGTCATCAATTTCTCTTCTTTGTCCTCTAACCATCTTGCTTGTCCTGAACAAATTTATAACCACAATAAATTTCTAAATAAGAAAAAAATTGATAAACATACTTACAGTTGGTAAAGAATATTCATGATGTGGCTTGTACTGTTAGGCAATCTGTAGAAAAGACTTTAATCTGGGCTCTGATACCACAACTATAACGACCCGTAATTCGGCCGTTACTAACTTGACTTTTCTTAAAACTTTATAAGAAAATTCTTAGAAAATACTGTATATCTTTAAAAGACTCAAAACGTGAAAACTTCTTTTATAAAACATCGTAGAAATCGTGTGTGAAATTTCCTTTACATTTTTTTTCTTATGTGTGAACAGTAACCAGAGCCAATCGATCGGCACCCTCTCAGGTGACAAATGTTCGGCGCAAAACGTGTTGCCGATCAATCGCCCCTATTCGGCGATCGATCGGCAACCCTTCTGGTTACGATTCACAGACGCCCTGAAGGGGCGATCGATCGCTCAATTCGAGCGATCGATCGGCAACCCCTCTGGTTGTCGATTACTGAAATCAATTTGGGGGAGGGGGTGCGGCAATCGATCGGCTCCTTTAAATTTTTCGGCAAAATCATTTTTCCTTACACTTGGCTATTTTTCCTCTTTCTTTAACCTAAAATCATACACTCATTTCACAATTCATCTCAACATATCATTCAAATACGCATCATAATATAATTTTTGTAAAACAACCAAAACGATAGAAAACCATGTTATTTTCATAGAGCGTAGCGAAAGTCATTAAACAGGGTTAAACCCATTTTTCTTAACATATTTAAACCAAAAGTTAAATTTAAAACAAACCTTTAAAACTAATAAATCCGTGTTTTCTAAAAGTTCAAAAAACTATCTATCTATGCACATTTATCAAAATAACATACGGACTATCTCACAAGTCAAAATCGCCCTTAGCAGCTACAAGCACACACCATGGACGTCCTCCGTCAACTGTACTTTCAATCATCTCGAGGCTCAATTTCCTCACCTGTAATATCTTCATCTACACCACAAAGTCAACTAATGAGTCTAATGCTCAACAAGTGATGTAAAAATGAAGATGCATGCTCATGTATGTTGTTTGTAAATCATGCAACTTTTGTCTATTCTATTTTTTCTTTCACTGACTCAGAGTTATTGGGGTCATGACTCTAAAGGGAGAAGACCCTACTAATTGTCTACCTAGCAGGACGGCCAAACCGCTCTAGGGGAAGTGGAATGACACTCCTTGGGGTTCACCTAGCGGGACGGCCAAACTCAATTCTTTTACTCACAAATAACTATTTACGTACTTTACTTTCTTTGTTCTTTTAATCTTTTTTTACATGAAAACATATGCATAAAATCATTTTCTATGATTTAGAAAAACCATGATACATGAATACATGTCACATACATATCATCATATTCTATTAGCATAACATAAAATAAACTGATAAACAAATCCATCAACAAACAATAAATGCTATCATAAATAAACTTTCAACCTAGAAATCTCTATCCAAGCCAAAGTTCTAAAAAAACTATAAATCTCCTATTTCATCAGTCTAGCCATCAACGTCCTAACTCTTAGTGGTGTAGGCCAATCGGTCAAAACACATGCAACATGCACTTACCTCGCGTCCTGAGCACAAAATTAGACAATTTGATCAACTTCCATTTTGATTTGCAAACCTATACAATTAAATCAAACAACATACATCAAAATGTATAATAATCAATTCAAATCATATATTTGCTACTATACTCATCCAGTTGAGTAACTTCTAATTCCAATAGCTTCCAAAAGAAAGTGCTCATGAATATATGACTCAAGTTAAGCATCCATTCCTCATGATTTTGAAATATTTCAACCAATTTGAACCATTCAAAACTCAAATCTCGGAATTCAACCTTAAAATTGACTTGACTTAAAAAAAATCATATCTTTTGAGATACATATCCGAATTCAAAAATTCCAAAGGCTATGGACTCTTTAAAGAGTCTACTTTAATGTGCTCAATTTAATTTATAGAACAAAATCAACTTACTAAACTGAAAATTGCAGAACTCTGAATGTCCTTGTAAATTCCCTAACTTTTCAACTATTCATCAACACTTTGATATTTTCCTCCATCTAATCCCACAACAACCATTATATCCAATTTAAACTTCAAACCAACAAGAAATAGAGAAATCCAAACCATTTTCGTGCATCACAATTAGGGTTTACCAATCTACACAAAACTCAACAAAACTTCAACTTCACCTACATAAACTAAACCTTTTGTATAAACATAACTAACATCTAACGTACCTTGGGTTTTTCTTACAAGAAATAAAGCTTTTGAGGGAGGGGAAAATTTCAGCAATGGTGGAAGAAATTTTCGTGGAGAAGAAGGTGTTTTCCACCAATGAATCTTATTCATCATTTTATCCTCTTAACCAAACATTAAAAGTGTGTGTGTGAGTGTGTCAACGTGGAAAGGTGAAATCCACTCATCCTTATCTAATTGTTTTTTCTTTTGTTTTGCTTTTTAATCCAATGTCAAACACCCTCATTTATGTTCTAAGTTACACTTTTCAACATTGTAGGAAAAATGTTTTCTCTTTATTCTTGTCTTCCTTTTCTCTCTTATCTCTTCAACGTCAGAGCCAACCTATTTTCCAAATTGACTTTCCAATTTTCTTTAACAAATTAACTTGTAGAATAATTTCATTCTTAAATCCATTTAAAATAACCTAATTTATTAAATGCTAAGAATTTAAAGCGTATGGTAAATTTCTCGGGTGTTACAGAGTCCCTTAGAGAGCTCACTCAGAGGATGATAGATTGACTAGCGTCTGAAGACGACGATGTCCCTCCTCAGTAGTATAGTTTAGATGTTGTATTTCATTTTATGTATTACACTTATCGTCTGTAAATTTGATGTACTTTAATTTTATGTCTTTATGTATAGTATTTGTACTGGAATCTGGCTGTTGGGTATATATATTTGTGATTTGAATTTGCAGGAACTGTGTGAAGATAGCTATGGAGAAGTCCTAAAACAAAAAAAAAAAAAAAAAAAAAAAAAAAAAAAAAAAACTCTGTCCATTTTTTTTTAAATAAACTGAAATAAATAAATAATTGTAATTTGAATAACCTATAATAAATAAGTATTATTATTTAACTGCATGTTCACCAGACCATAGGAAGATAATTTGAAAATTTTAGTGATTTTCTAACACTTGTACCATTTATTGTCATTTTAGTGAATTGAATCATAAAATAGACGTAGATTATACATCATAAAAAATTAATTTAAAATAAATATCAAACAATATTGGATTTACTTGAAAATTTGACCGCATGTTTACCAGACTATGGGAAGATAATCAGAAAATTTTGGTGATTTTCTACCACTTGTACCATTTATTGTCATTTTAGTGCATTAAATCATAAAACAAGCGAATCTTACACATTATAACAAATTAATTTTATAAAAATACCAAACGATATTGGATTTACTTGAAAATTTGACCGCATGTTCGTCACACCATGGAAAGATAATCTATAAATTTACGTGATTTTTTATCACTTGTACCATTTATTGCCATTTTAGTGAATTAAATCATAAAACAAACGCATAATGTGATTGAGTATTCCACTCTTTTCATAATGTAACGATTTTACCGCATGTTCACCGCCTTTTTCTCTTAGAAAAAATCTCATTTAATATGTGTTTTGCTCCAACAATCTTGAAAGATCCATCAATATAATTGAGTACTGTAATATCCGGCTCGTACGGATTTTTTAGAATATTATTATTATATTATTGGATGACATTTTTGCAAATGTGTCAAATCAATTCTGTTTTATGAAAAGAAAGTGTCATGACGATCCTAACGATTAATAGGAATTTTAAGAAAATTATGAGAATTTTCAGAGATTAAACGCTATATTCCGAGTAATTACATTTCTAGTAATATAAAGGATGTTTTAGTAAAAATAGTAAATGAGTTCCAAATTGCAAACGGACAGTTTTGTTAGATCTCAAATGATGAGTTGGACCTATTGGCGAAATAAGAAAATTTGGAGAATCCGAATTGCTAACCGATTAATGAAACGAAGGACGAAACAAATATAAAATAGAGCTACGGGCGAAATGGTAATTTGCAAAGTTAATTTTTAATTAAAACATCACAACTCCTTCCTTAGCCATTTTCACGCCAGAGAACCCTTTCTCTTCTTTTCTCTCGCGATCTCCTCTCTGCCCGCGAGCGATTTCCTCCAATCCGACCTCCGTTCGTTCCGTTTCCTTTACGTTTCCTCCTCCAATCGACGCTCTAGGTATGGATCTATAGTTTTAGAACGTTTATTTTGAGTTTTACGGAGTTATACGTTTAGGATTTTCGTTAGGTTTTCGATTAAAAACGCAAATTAGGGCTCGTAATTAATAGGTTAGCCGTGATTAAGTATATATTGCACGTATTTGACGTTATTGGACGAAGTTAAATCGAATTGTGAAAATGTTAAAAATTAGGAATTTTCGAGATTTTAGGAAAAACTCGTAAATTGGATTTTGGGGTATCGAGCGTAGATTAATGGATGTAATGCCTCGATAAGTTAAGTTGGAACGATAGGAAATTCCTTAGTTAAGGTTTTGTAAATTTGGACGATCGATAGCTTAAATTAGTTTTAACGTCGATATTGTGTTTTGCTTCAGACAAACAACGCTCGTGGACGGAGCTTGAGCTGCTTTGGACACGAGGTAAGTTCTCGTGATTCTTTTCTGGCCAATTGGCCTACACCGTACATCGAAGTCATCTCGAGGAGTTTTGGAGATGCGTATGTTTAAATTGTTTGGTTGGGTAGTTAGGATTAGTTCTGTATAGGTTTAATTGCTTTATTGTCTCGATGGTATGAATCATGTGTGTTTAAATTACGTCATATTGAACTGTTCACGCATCACGTGTTTTAAAAGAACATAGAAAATGAATTTCTGCACGATGTTTTAAAGAAAATGGTAATGCGGCCTGGAGAGGGGCTATTGATCTATTGTGTAGGCACGAAGGGGTCTGTCACAATACCGCATTTAACACATACTCATACAGTTATAGGTCATGCAAGATGGGGCTCAGGCACGGCTGTACGTGTTGTAAGCGTGTACCCCCCTCTTCTAGCTGGAAAGAGTAGTCCGACCGCTGGATGTGCTCTCTCCGGTTAGGAGGCTGAGATCTCGGTGACACCCATAGAGTAAAGAAAATGCTGCATGATTTCTGAACTCACTCGCATAGCATATAGTTGCATTTATGAGAGCTTGCTGAGATTTTTATCTCATAGATGTCTGTATGGTGTAGGTGACTACGAGGAAGCAGGTGAGGATGAGATTCCTCCTCCTGAGGCTTGAGTCCAGTTGACGGAGGATGGCTGCGGTGGTGTGCTGGCGCAGTCGAGGCTTATCTGACCCGTGGGGACAGTATGTATAGATTTTGAGGGTTTTGGGACGTTTTGGGCTGTTGATTTGATAACTATGTATTGATAGAACATATTAGGGTGCTTGGTTCTGGTAGTTGATAGGGTTATCTTTTAGATGTTTAAACGTTTTGTAAATGTGTTTTGAAAATGTTTGGTGTTAGGGAAATGTTCGATTTTTAAACATATCCACGCAAATTGTTTTTAAGAAAACGGGTTATGGTTTAAACGTGTTTTGAGTCGTTTATTGGTTGATTGACGAAGTGCGAATAGGATGAGGATATGGGTGAGTCTATAATGTGATGTTATTGTGTTTGTTAAGGTGTATGTGTGGGAAGAAGAGTGGTTGGAGTATAGAATAAAGAAGGAAAGAAAGGGAGTGGAGGCAGTGAGGGTGGCGACGGATCGCCAGGGATGGCGATCCCTGGCCCCTCGTTGTCGTGTGATTGCCTGCGGGGGCGATGCGATCGCCTCTGGTAGCCACTCTCCAGAGAGTGTGGCGATCAATCGCCACAATTGTGGTGATTGATCGCCACTTGCATTTTTTCATGGTGGTGATCAATCGCCACAATTGTGGTGATCAATCACCCCTATATTTAAATGGAAACTTCCCATTTTGCCCCCTTCCTCTTAGCCGATTGCTTTTCTTTGTTTTTCAATTGTTTTAATATATTGTTTTAAGTTTTATTTAAATTGTTTTAAAGTGTTGTAAATGGTTTATAAACATAGACTTCTCTGATTTCAATTCTGATTTCGATTTCGGTTTAGTTTCCGCTTAGAGTTTATTTAAAGTATTTATTAGAATAAAAAAAAAAATTGGGTACAGTATTAGGGTCGTGACAATTTATGGTATCAGAGCCCCCGGGTTTTAAAATAGGTTCTGTAGACTGCTCGACTGCACAGCCACTCTGCGGACATTCTTCATCAACTGTAAGTACGTTTATAGCTTTATTTGGTTTCTAGTTTCTTAGAATATTTGTTTTAACTTTTGTATAGGAATTTTATAAATATGGTGCGTCCACGAAATGACCGAGATGACCGAGATGACACGATCGATACTCTCAAGGATTTTATCGCCCAGCAGTCTCAACATATGGAGCGTCAGGCTCAGCAAATGGAGAGACAGTCTCAACAGCTGGGTACCATGATAGACCGAGAGGGCATTAGAGCTCGAGAGACAGCTGCTTCTGGTAACCGTGGGATGGAGAGATTTCAGAAGCTCCAGCCCCCTATCTTTAACGGACAGTCTACGGATCCCTCTTCAGCTGAGGAGTGGGTTCGCACTATGGAGGACATGCTGGCGTATGCTAGCATAGAGGATGGAGAGAAGGTTCCACTAGTGACCTATCATTTGGCACTTGACGCCCGATTTTGGTGGGATTCCATCAAGACGACCACCGATGTGACGGTTATGGGATGGGAGCGATTCAGAGAGTTGTTTTACGACAAGTACTTCAGCCATACCGTACGAGAGGCGAAAATGGTTGAGTTTATGCAGTTACGGCAGGTCAGTTCTATTGCCGAGTATGTGAGGAAGTTCGAAGCCCTTTCTCGATTCACGCCACGACAGGTCAGCGTAAACGAGGACAAGGTACGCCGGTTCTTATAGGGACTTAGCCAGCAGTTTCGGATGCGCCTTACCATATCAGGGGTACGAAATGTATCCTATGATGAGATAGTGGCTAGAGCTCTTGATATTGAGGCCGTTGATCAGAGTTCTATCAAGCCGAGGGAGCCAGCTAAAAGCTTCTTTCGAGAGATTCACCCTCAGATCAGGGGCAAGGGCTGGCAACTTAGGGCACAGCCTCAGCAACAACAACAGAGGGGGTTAAAAGGCCTCTTGAGGGAGGCAACGACCGAGGGAAGGGGAAGCAAGTACAAGGGGCATCTCAGATACCTATTTGCCCTAAGTGTCTGAAGGAGCACAGTGGCCAGTGCAGAGTGGGCACAAATGTGTGTTATTGTTGTGGAGATTCGGGCCATTTTGTCAGAGATTGTCCTAAGCCGGGCTGAGAGCAGTCAGGCAGTGATCAGAGGAGGATTATGCCGAGGATCTTCGCATTTATCGAACCTGGCGATGTGGATGATGAGGATCAGCCTGCCGTGATAGCAGGTACTATACTGGTTACTGGCGTTCCTGTATTTTCTTTATTAGACACGGGGGCTACGCATTCCTTTGTTTCCACCGCTTGTGTGTCTAGATTGAGGATTGCGCCGGAATTAGCAAAGTGTGAATACAGTGTGATGCTACCTTCGGGTGAGCGTATGCAGTCAGGTCGTGTTGTCCAGGGCAATATTATCTCGATTGGGGATCGTACCCTCTATGCTCGCCTCATTGTTATGGGCATAGAACACTATGATCTGATCTTAGGGATGGATTGGCTGGCACAGCACTTCGCCACCATCGATTGTCGATCCGGGATTGTCACCTTCCGACCCCCGGGTAAAGCTGAGTTTTCTTACCAGGCGATGAGCAGATTGAGTAACTCGCCTATTTCTTATTCCATGATGGTCAACGAGCAGTTTAAAGGTGCGTGCTCTATTTATTTGGCCTCTGTATTTGATTGTTAGTTGCTCAGCGGATTGAAGCCGAGCGACATTCCTATCATCAGAGAGTTCTCTGGGATCTTTCTTGATGATCTTCCCGGGTTACCACCAGACCGGGAGATAGAGTTCACTATCGATGTCTATCCAAACTCCGCGCCGAGGTTCAAGAACCCGTATCGGTTGACACCAGCTGAGTTGAGAGAGCTGAGGACTCAGCTTGATGAGCTGTTAGAGAAGGGATTTATTCGACCCAGTGTCTCACCCTGGGGTGCTCCTGTTCTATTCGTCAAGAAGAAAGACGGGACCCTCAGGATGTGCATTGATTACAGGGAGTTGAACAAATTGACGGTGAAGAATAAGTATCCACTGCCCCGGATTGACGATTTGTTTGATCAGCTGCAAGGTGCCCGAGTATTTTCGAGGATTGATCTACGCTCGGGTTACAATCAGTTGAAGGTCCGGATGGATGATGTACCGAAGACGGCTTTCCGAACGAGGTATGAGCATTATGAGTTTCTTGTCATGTCTTTTGGACTTACTAATGCTCCTGCAGCGTTTATGGATCTGATGAACCGTGTCTTCAAGGAGTATCTGGACAAGTTCGTGGTGGTTTTCATCGACGACATATTGATCTACTCTAAGACGAAGGAAGAACACGAGGAGCATCTTAGGATTGTTCTGAGGACCCTATGTCAGCACCAGTTGTATCCGAAGTTCTCCAAATGCGAATTTTGGTTGGATCAGGTCAGTTTTCTTGGCCATGTCATATCGCAGGATGGAGTTTCTGTTGATCCGAGCAAAGTTCAGGCGGTCAGAGATTGGCCACAGCCGAAGAACGTACGTGAGGTGCGTGGATTTCTCGGATTAGCTGGCGATTATCGGAAGTTTATAGAGGGATTCTCGAAAATTGCACTTTCTCTTTCACGACTGACTCGGAAGAACGAGAGATTTATATGGTCGTCTTCTTGTGATGATAGTTTTATGGAGCTAAAGCAGAGATTGACCACCGCTCCAGTACTGGCGCTACCTGTTGAAGGTGTCAGGTTTAGTATTTATTGCGACGCGTCTGGTGTTGGACTCGGTTGTGTATTGATACAGGAGGGGAGAGTTATTGCATATGCTTCTCAGCAGTTGAAGCCGTATGAGCAGAATTACTCTCCGCACGACCTGGAGTTAGCAGCTGTGGTCTTCGCACTGAAGATATGGAGACATTATTTATATGGGCAGCAGTGCGAGATATTTTCCGACCACAAGAGCCTGAAGTATCTATTTACGCAGAAGGAGCTGAATATGCATCAGAGACGATGGCTTGAGTTCGTCAAGGATTACGATTTTGATATAAAGTAACACCCAGGAAAGGCGAACAAGGTAGCTGATGCTTTGAGTAGAGTGCCTTCTGCGAGTCAGCCTTCATTAGCAGCGATGTCAGTTACGCTGCGGTCTGAGATTGAGAGGTTCGACGTTGAGATAGTGGCAGAGTTGTCCAGTATGCTCACCAACATTTCACTCAGGCCGACTATTCTGGATCGGATACGTGAGGCTCAGCAGAATGATACGGAGTGTGAGGAGCTTCGATCCAGCATGACATTGGGAGACTCGTCGGATTTCCATTTATCGGAGGATGGTATTCTGAAGTTCAGGCATAGGTGGTACGTGCCTAGCGACGAGGATCTGAAGAAGGAGATATTGACCGAGGAACATTCTTCGGCATATTCAGTGCACCCGGGAAGTACCAAGATGTACCGGGATTTGAAACAACACTTCTGGTGGCCAAACATGAAGAGGGAGGTTGCCAAGTACGTTGAGACCTGTTTAGTATGTCAACAGGTAAAGGCAGAGCACCAGAGGCCGGCCGGAACGTTATTGCCACTGCCGATTCCGGAGTGGAAGTGGGAGCAGATCTCCATGGACTTTATTGTGGGGCTCCCGAGAACGACGAAGGGCCATGATGGCATATGGGTGATCGTGGACCGATTGACAAAGTTGGCCCACTTTTTATCTGTGAGGATGGCATCGTCTATGGATCAGCTCGCCGAGCTTTATGTGCAGGAGATTGTCAGACTGCACGGTGTGCCAGTTTCTATTGTCTCAGACAGAGATCCGAGATTCACATCGAAGTTTTGGAAGAGTTTACACAAAGCTATGGGGACTCAGCTTAATTTCAGCACGGCATTCCATTCTCAGACTGATGGTCAGACAGAGAGGTCGAATTAGATACTTGAGGATATGCTCAGAGCTTGTGTGCTGGAGTTTCAAGGGCTCGTGGAGCCGATATTTGCCTCTGGTTGAGTTCTCGTACAACAACAGCTTTCAGGCTACCATTGGCATGGCACCGTACGAGGCTTTGTATGGTCGGAAATGTAGATCTCCGTTATATTGGGACGAGGTTGGCGAGGCCAGCATCGTTGGTCCTGAGATTCTACAGCAGACGGCAGAGAAGATTTCTATTATCCGACAGCGTATCGAGGTAGCTCAGAGCAGACAGAAGAGCTATGCTGATACACGACGGAGAGAGCTAGAGTTCGAAGAAGGTGATGAGGTGTATCTTAAAGTTTCTCCGTTCAAAGGCGTTGCGAGATTTGGAAGGAGGGGCAAGTTAAACCCTCGTTATGTGGGGCCCTTTCCTATTCTGAAGAGGATCGGGAAGTTGGCGTACAGATTGCAGCTTTCGGCTTCTATGGAAGGTATCCACGACGTATTTCATGTATCTATGCTTCGGAAGTGCTTGCACAATCCGCCGCATATCGTGGAGGCTACAGAGATCGAGGTACAGCCTACCTTGAGCTATGAGGTGAGGCCGGTACCTATTTTGGAGACTTCCATCAAGATTTTGCGCAACAGAGAAATTCCGCTAGTTAAAGTTCTATGGCGGAATCATGAGGTGGAAGAAGCGACGTGGGAACGACAGCAGGATACGATGGCTAAGTATCCTTATTTGTTTGTATGATTTAATTTTGTGGACAAAATTCTAAATAAGGAGGGTAGAATGTAATATCCGGCTCGTACGGATTTTTTAGAATATTATTATTATATTATTGGATGACATTTTTGCAAATGTGTCAAATCAGTTCTGTTTTACGAAAAGAAAGCGTCATGACGATCCTAACGATTAATAGGAATTTTAAGAAAATTATGAGAATTTTCGGAGATTAAACGCTATATTCCGAGTAATTACATTTCTAGTAATATAAAGGATGTTTTAGTAAAAATAGTAAATGAGGTCCAAATTGCAAACGGACAGTTTTGTTACATCTCAAATGATGAGTTGGACCTATTGGCAAAATAAGAAAATTTGGAGAATCCGAATTGCTAACCGATTAATGAAACGGAGGACGAAACAAATATAAAATAGAGCTAAGGGCGAAATGGTAATTTGTAAAGTTAATTTTTAATTAAAACATCACAACTCCTTCTTCCTTAGCCATTTTCACGCCAGAGAACCCTTTCTCTTCTTTTCTCTCGCGATCTCCTCTCTGCCCGCGAGCGATTTCCTCCAATCCGACCTCCGTTCGTTCCGTTTCCTTTACGTTTCCTCCTCCAATCGACGCTCTAGGTATGGATCTATAGTTTTAGAACGTTTATTTTGAGTTTTACGGAGTTATACGTTTAGGGTTTTCGTTAGGTTTTCGATTAAAAACGCGAATTAGGGCTCGTAATTAATAGGTTAGCCGTGATTAAATATATATTGCACGTATTTGACGTTATTGGACGAAGTTAAATCGAATTGTGAAAATGTTAAAAATTAAGAATTTTCGAGATTTTAGGAAAAACTCGTAAATTGGATTTTGGGGTATCGAGCGTAGATTAATGGATGTAATGCCTCGATAAGTTAAGTTGGAACGATAGGAAATTCCTTAGTTAAGGTTTTGTAAATTTGGACGATCGATAGCTTAAATTAGTTTTAACGTCGATATTGTGTTTTGCTTCAGACAAACAATGCTCGTGGACGGAGATTGAGCTGCTTTGGACACGAGGTAAGTTCTCGTGATTCTTTTCTGGCCGATTGGCCTACACCGTACATCGAAGTCGTCTCGAGAAGTTTTGGAGATGCGTATGTTTAAATTGTTTGGTTGGGTAGTTAGGATTAGTTCTGTATAGGTTTAATTGCTTTATTGTCTCGATGGTATGAATCATGTGTGTTTAAATTACGTCATATTGAACTGTTCACGCATCACGTGTTTTAAAAGAACATAGAAAATGAATTTCTGCACGATGTTTTAAAGAAAATGGTAATGCGGCCTGGAGAGGGCTATTGATCTATTGTGTAGGCACGAAGGGGTCTGTCACAATACCGCATTTAACACATACTCATACAGTTATAGGTCATGCGAGATGGGGCTCAGGTACGGCTGTACGTGTTGTAAGCGTGTACCCCCCTCTTCTAGCTGGAAAGAGTAGTCCGACCGCTGGATGTGCTCTCTCCGGTTAGGAGGCTGAGATCTCTGTGACACCCACAGAGTAAAGAAAATGCTGCATGATTTCTGAACTCACTCGCATAGCATATAGTTGCATTTATGAGAGCTTGCTGAGATTTTTATCTCATAGATGTCTGTATGGTGTAGGTGACTACGAGGAAGCAGGTGAGGATGAGATTCCTCCTCCTGAGGCTTGAGTCCAGTTGACGGAGGATGGCTGCGGTGGTGTGCTGGCGCAGTCGAGGCTTATCTGACCCGTGGGGACAGTATGTATAGATTTTGAGGGTTTTGGGACGTTTTGGGCTGTTGATTTGATAACTATGTATTGATAGAACATATTAGGGTGCTTGGTTCTGGTAGTTGATAGGGTTATCTTTTAGATGTTTAAACGTTTTGTAAATGTATTTTGAAAATGTTTGGTGTTAGGGAAATGTTCGATTTTTAAATATATCCACGCAAATTGTTTTTAAGAAAACGGGTTATGGTTTAAACGTGTTTTGAGTCGTTTATTGGTTGATTGACGAAGTGCGAATAGGATGAGGATATGGGTGAGTCTATAATGTGATGTTATTGTGTTTGTTAAGGTGTATGTGTGGGAAGAAGAGTGGTTGGAGTATAGAATAAAGAAGGAAAGAAAGGGAGTGGAGGCAGTGAGGGTGGCGACGGATCGCCAGGGATGGCGATCCCTGGCCCCTCGTTGTCGTGTGATTGCCTGCGGGGGCGATGCGATCGCCTCTGGTAGCCACTCTCCAGAGAGTGTGGCGATCAATCGCCACAATTGTGGTGATTGATCGCCACTTGCATTTTTTCATGGTGGTGATCAATCGCCACAATTGTGGTGATCAATCACCCCTATATTTAAATGGAAAATTCCCATTTTGCCCCCTTCCTCTCAGCTGATTGTTTTTCTTTGTTTTTCAATTGTTTTAATATATTGTTTTAAGTTTTATTTAAATTGTTTTAAAGTGTTGTAAATGGTTTATAAACGTAGAGTTCTCTGATTTCAATTCTGATTTCGATTTCGGTTTAGTTTCCGCTTAGAGTTTATTTAAAGTATTTATTAGAATAAAAAAAAAAATTGGGTACAGTATTAGGGTCGTGACAAGTACTCAACTCTTTTCATAATCTAACGAAACGTATTTTGACAACTTTTCTAAGATAAATACTTGCAAAACAAGTTTGGAAAAATTATCAAAATACGTTTCGTTAGATTATGAAAAGAGTGGAGTACTCAATCACATTGATGGATCTTTCGAGATTGATGGAGCGAAACATATATTAAATAAGATTTGTTCCAAGAAAAAGAGGCGGTGAACGTGCGGTAAAATCGTTACATTATGAAAAGAGTGGAGTACTCAAACCTGTCTTGCAAGCATTAAGTTTTGCGACGTCCTTTTGGTCCGAAGAAGCCGATATAACAAATTACAGCCCGTAGATAGTCATATGTTTCTTTTTCCATAGCCGTATGTAGGAGATTCATGCACATAATAAAAACTATATTAAAACAGATGTACAGTGTGTTTATGAGCGAAATGTGTTGAACTGTACCTGCTTCTTGTCAAATGTGTTAAAAATCATAAACGTCTCTTGCGAAGCAACGCCTGAAGTGGATGCCCGGTGAGTACAAGTGCGACTATTATGATCCTTTTGCTGACATATACCACACGACATCTATGAGTTCTTCTTACTAATTGTCGAACTCGAGGGCTCGTTGACATCTCGCACTCTTATCTTCTTCGGCCTTCCAGGTTGCCGATATTTTATTGGCGGGAGGAGCTGCTTCAGATTTGGTATTTGCGGCCACATTTGGTGGCCGATCGCAGGTTGAACAAAGTGTGAGTACATCTGCAGGTAAGCTATCAGGTGATAGTATCGATGCATGTAATTATTCGGTGCTACTCTCAAGAAATACATGCATGGAATGGAATGGACACACGAGATTCCAGTAAGCTCCCACCTGTTACAGTAGTACACACACATATTCATGTCGACAACGTATTGTTCGTTGCCGCTGTTGACCTCAAATCTTGCACCTCCTGCAAACGCAGCACTCCAATTTCGAGCTGCACTTTCTATCTTATTAAGCTTTTTGCTTATCTGGAGACATATGAGGGGTAATAGTTCGAACTTTTATTATATTTTTTTTATCAATGATGTATTTGTGGATATTTATATGTATGAATGATATATAAATATAAGTGGTAAAAGATAGAATTAGATTCTACTAAAGTGTAGCTCAGTAAATAAGAAACAACAAATTAGAAAAAATCATAAGGTAAGATGTATAAATATTTAGGTGAGCCCCATGAAAGTTGAAAAGTTGAAATTATAGGAATAAGCATGGCATTTGTGGCATAGTTGAAAAATCAAACTTGTGAGGTTAAACGAGGCAATTAGCATTGATGCTTAAAATGAATGTGATCCATTTATAATTTGGAGACGTTTTATTAGGATTATGTGGTTGAGGTAAAAAGGGAAGGAAATTTTTATTTAATTAGGAGTGAGAAAAATGAGGATTTTTGGACTATATGATTGTGTGGTGAGTCACATCACTCATAAGATGACACCTCATCTTTTCTTATCCCTATCTTAATAAACATCTTTTAACTAAAGGTAATCCTTAGTTTTCTTTAAAGGTTTATCAAGTTTATGGATTAAAGGTGAGAGAGTTGATTGTATATGGTGCACGAAAATTGGATTTGTTATTCAACTTTTCCGCTTATATGATGCTCAATCTTGTTGTAAGCTTATAATTGAGATTACAAATGGAAGGAATTGTTAATTTATTGATGTTTGTATAGTTAGTCCAACCTAATAGTTTCTAATTGTTAAATGGTTTTGGCGTGTTAAAGTAGACTCATTGTGTGAACTATGAGCTTTGGAATTAATGCTTGGAAAAGTATATTTAACGATACGATTTTTCAAAGTTGAGGGAAAAACTATAAAGAGTATTCAGGACAGTTTGGATTTTGGTATTTTTAGCCTAATCTAAATAGTTTTCAATGGTTAAAAGATTTTGACATGTTAAAGTAAATATCTTGAGTGAACTTTGGGCTTTGGAATTGAAGCATTTAGAGATATATATATATATACACACACACATATTGAGTTATGAATTTTTGAAGTCAATGCAACATATTAGTCATATTCTGATTTTAATTCAAGAGATGGTTAAATGGGTTATATTATGTTCAAAACCATTATGATTTGAATGCTAATAATGTAATGCATGTGTTATAGGTTTTCAAGTTACAATGATTATTAATCAAGTTACTATAAATTGTGCTAAGGACATAAGGTAAGTAAATCTAACGTTTAGAATAATTAGTTTAGACTTTATTGCATTATTAGGTGGAGATAGTTTAAATTTTTGCCTTGGTTCTGGATAGGTTTAGAAATTATTATGATTGGTTGAGATTGGATGGAAAGAAGTAATTAATTGATATTGTTTTTATGCAAATTGGATAATAAATTGTGAAAATTGTTTATTTCTAATTTTATTGAAATATTAAAACATAAAATTTTGAAAACAAGGTTTACGTTAAATTGAACATATTGATTTTAAATATCAATTGCATGGGTGAGTTGCATTATTTTAAACGTACATATCATTTATTTTATAAATATTTTAAAGCATGCCTTTTAGAAATGAGGAAGTTGGAAGTCTTTGTAACACATGAACCCAATGGACTGGGCTTGTCTTTTCGTGTGCGAGGATTATGACTATGAAACCACGTAGGAGATTAACTATATGTCCTCATTGGGTTGAAAGTCCCTAAACCTAGAGAGGAAGCAATGCAAGAGGGGTTCTATAGCCTTACCAGAGAAAGCTTGGAAACTTGTAGAGGTGTGTGATGGTCATATGAGGTCGGTTCAGAGTGAAGTGTATCTTGACATTTACAATTGAATTTTAAAAACTACTTTTGGAAAAATTTGCTTAAAAAAATGGTTTTAAATCGTGCAAACTTGTTTATATTTGCATTGGATTGATTTAATTGTTGAAAATGGTTTAAACAGTGGTTCATAGATTTTAAAAAAGTTGAATACGAACTTGCATACATTTTATAAAAATGGCATGGATTTCAAAACATAATTGCATTAAAGTTTGAATTTCAAAATAATAACTGTTAAGTGGAGGATGAAGATTGGTTCTAAATAGTGTGAATAGAATTTGAGTTAGCTGTTCTAACTGCTAGAGTTATTTGCTAAATCTCATTATGTGGATATTGTATATTGTTCAGATAACGAAAACGTTCACCAAGAGAGTAAAGCAAAGACAATATAAGGTTGATAAAGAGGCATAGGCGAACTATCGAGGTAGATGGTATTCTTTTTGAGTTGGGACCGAGTTTAGTTAGTTCTAGTAATTGTATAAAATCTTTTTAAACGGTCACGCGTGGTAACCTATAACTCTGTAATAGCTTCCGTATAATGTAAATACTCTGACAGATAATAATATAAATATTGAAATGTATAATGTATATATGTTTGGAATATTTATAAGTTGGAGTCGCCACGTAATTCATAATTTAACCTCTTAAATTCATATTTACTCTGATCTCTTTAGATCTTTCACCCTTCGACCACTTTACACTAAGGTCTCCTTTGTATTATTTTATTTTTATTTTTTACCTTTCCTCAACAGAACTTAAGGACTTTAACATAACAGACAGAAACTAGATTCATCGAACTTGACTTCCTCTTAAAACTAACAACATATTCGTTCACAGAGTCGAGCGACCATGCGCAGTCATCAGTTCTATAACAAATTCAGGCAGGAAAGAAATGCCCCAGATTATTCGACGTTATTCTGCTCGGGTTTGCATGGGTTTGCATGCGTCGGCTAACAGAGTATACCCCTTCTGATTTGTCACGTGTACTCTGCATGACTCAATTATCGTTGCCCAATAGGAGACATCTTCCGGTGGGCACGTGCATCTCTCGTGACTCATTAAACATCACTTGGTCACTAAACGACAACAACATCTACGTCATCCGGTAATTGAAATACACTACATCTACCGATTACTAGACGACAAAACGATTCGTACATCGCCCGATCACTAGACGACAAAACAACACTTACATCATCCGGTATTTGAAATACACAACATCTACCGATCACTAGACGACAAAACGATTCGTGCATCGCCTGACATTAGAAATACACTACATCGCCCGATCACTAGACGACAAAACAACACTTACATCATCCGGTATTTGGAATACACAACATCTACTGATAGACATGTGTAATCCACGTCTTCTTTAAGACATCTTCCGATAGAGAACATCTATCGGTGGATGCAAGCTCATACATCTTCCGATAGAGAACATCTATCGGTGGATGCAAATATACACAGACTTCTAACTTCATTGACTCATCACTCTTATAAATGAAAATCAGAGACTCATCCAGAATTCTTGTAGCGGAAGACTTACTTAAAATAACTCGTTCTATATCCTTATAAACATTCTCAGACTCAGTAATTAAACCAGACAGTTTCAAAAGCTCGATGTTTTAAAATAATCTCATCCTACTTAGACTTCCATATTCATAATCATCACTAAAATCATAAGAGCATTAACCAGGGGGTCTTGTTCGCCATCCAGCCACAAAATTGCTCCCTGAACACCTTCCAGCAACCAAACTTAGACATCTTCATTAACTTTGGAATCCTCACCTGATATTTTGTCACCTACATCATAAGGTTTAAACTATAAGCCTAATGCTTAGTAAGGAATGCATTACTAACATGTATACGTGAATGCATAGTTGCAAGAAAATCATGATCATGTTCGTTTCATGCTCTTTTCTTGTTCTTATTCGTGTTCTTGATCATCACTTTCATCATATGGATTAAAGGAGGATTTGTGCCGTAAAGGGAGGATGACAGTGCAAGTGTACATAGTCCCTTTCAGGCCGTATTCATGGTCATTCTCTTTGGACAGTGACATACGCCAAACCGCCCCCAACCCTCACTTAATCCGGTTGCATAAGTTTCATATTCATTCTCATATCTTGTTCATGGGGGAAAACATGCTCATAAATCATTTTCATATGCTTGCGAAGTAAATCATGATGCATGACATGAATGTTCTTAAATCATCAGACTATGGAAAATATCATACTAGACAGTTGACTTCATAGACTCTATCAGAACATCACGTAACATAGTTCTCAAACATCCGTAAATCATCCAAAAACAAACCATCTTACTAACATAAAATAAACATCAACACATAACTAATTTAATACCCTTAAGATGTAGGGCCCTAATGGCCGGGAATCTTAATACATTCACTTGCCTGGCTTCCTTAGCAAATTCATGCACTAACTTCAAACTTCTTCACCTGATATCATTTCACATTTCAGAGTTAAAATAGATCCTAAATATTCTGAAATCAAAGCTAGAAAAGTCCTAACTAAATGTCATCCTAGAATCTGTATTCCTGAGTCCTTTCAGCCGAGCACCTTGTGTGTGGACTAAGTTTCTAAAATCTAGAATAGCCTATCTCAACTTAACCACTAGTTCTAGTCGGTTATCTTAAAGTCTAGATTCGAATCAGGAATGCTATTACCAAACACCGATTATAAATGTTCCTATTATTCGGCCATTGAAGAATCTTGAAACATTGGGTTCTAGCTGAAAACAGAGTTCCAAATAATCACTCGGCAACTACATTGGCTAAATCTTACCTCGAATGTAGGTTATCGGAGTTAAGGCTGGAGGAATCGATCGCCAAAGAGGGAGTCGCCGGCAGAGAAAGAGCTCTGGAAGCACGGAAATCGCCGAGAGAGAATGTCGGCTACAGTGGGGTTTAAGTGAGGTTTAAGGTTTCCATTTTCTTTTTATACTAAGTAAAATCCCTTTTAATTACGGTTCTGCCACCACACAAATAGAAACCAAATAAGCTTAGGCATTAAAATTTAAATTAAGATCAACAATAAAGGTGACAGTTAATTCCGTTAAGAAAATCATCTGGCTGAAAATGTCGGGTGTTACATATATTATTTGCAATATATGAAATATCTTAATTTGAGATACCAGGTTAAAGAATGGAATAGATTAAATTCAAAAGGATCCATGCAAGTGAGTTCAGAGGACTCCGCTTCCCACCTCGGGGATCCTATAGAGGTCGTCGGGGTCCAGTTCTGGGGAAGGAATCGGGTCATGACAGGAGGTCTGTTGATTGGGCCAACTTCTCAATTTTTTTCACAATGCGAGTCATTAAACCCTATTTGATCATCTCGAACATGGTCATGATCAGTTTGTCACTAGCCGGTAATAGAATTGTATTGAATGACTCGCATAAATTATTCAAGCTCATTTCGCACTTGGGGATCGAAGAGAAGACATGACTGACCCAATATCTAGGCTCTTCTTCTCGAAGCTATGCGTGGACATCCTGGTCAAGCTGATGCAGTTTCCTTATTTCTATCTCGAAATGATAACTTGTGGTTGCCCTGGCTGCATTCCACATCGCATCTCTGTACGCTTTGGCCCGAAATAGGTTTTTGAAATTGGCGTACATATGCTGGAGGTAGTAGCGGTGTTCGGCCATCTGCCACAGCCTTCAGCAAACCCTTATATTTGAAAGAAAAACAAAGTCAACATAAAAAATTATAACGTGGAGAGTACTGATCAGAAAATTTCGAAGGACTGTACTGGACAATCTCCTAGACATAATTACATTTCTAAGTAAGTTTCCAGAAAAGGCTGAAGAGGTCACAAACGGTCCCACTTAGAATCCAATTTCCTAGATAGAACTTCTTTACACAATACAATTACACCACTAAGTAAGTGATGCGAGAAATGCATTATACCTTTTGTTGATCTGAAATAATTGTCCATCCCTCGCTCGATTCATTGTTTAGGTCTCGCTTCAAATGTTATAAAAACCAAGTTCATGTGTCTGTGGACTCTTTTTCGACGTTGGTAACAACAACGAGATATATTCCATTGTTGCCATCAATACTAACAATTGTGAGTAATTGGCCGGTACACGAGCTCTTCAGATGACAATCATCCAAATCGATAACAGGGCGACCGTACTGTAGCAAACTTGCCTTGCAAGCAGTCATGCACATATATATATTATTTGGCATACCAATTAATCATCCCCCATCTCGTAAATATGTATTTTTAATGTGCTAGCCGGATGTGATCTACATATTTCTATTTCGTACGACCAGATTATCTTGTATTGTTCGTCGCCCTTGCCTTCGTTAAGTGCTCGAGCTATGTTTCTTGCTCTTCTGGCCAGACTGGGTGTAATGATGACGGTCAAATCCTTCCTCATTGTTTCAATAATGGAAGAAATTTACCACGTAGGTTGACTTTTGAACCTGTCAAGATAATGATTTACCACCCATTTTGCTCGAACGTGTTGATTCTCAATTTTCCTCGAATAGCTATGAGAATCGATCAAACTCTTTATTTGAACGTATGCTCGTTTTACATCTTAGAAGCATGCAGTCGCCACTCACACTCGTCTTTACACTCAGCCTTCAGTTGCTGTTTTTTCACTTTTGGTGAATTTTATCCCATAGCCATTTTCCAAAAAATATTCTACTATTTCTGCTCTAATTTTCTTTAAATAACTATATTTTTTCCAAAAAAAAAAACTCATTGAGATTTCTTCTCTTACCGGTATGCTTTCCACCTCATCATCCCCCTAACCGACAGGTGTTCGAACCTCATCCTCTAGAGTTATGGAGGTCGAATGCAGCTCTATTTCTTCATTTCCATACAAGTGATCGAATGCTAGAAGATCATCATATGCAGGCGTGTCGTACGAATACCAATTCATATCGAGATCACAAGTTGTTGTCTCGTCTAAATCAACCAATCGATTTGAATCAGAATCCATCGTCGTCGCTAATACAGAGAAAATTTGACAGAGCAAGAAAATATTTAAGAGGTTTTAGAGTTTTAGGAAGGTGTGAAATGAGAGTGGATGGTTGATCTCCTTAAATAACCAAGGAGAATGGGGGTCCGTTTGCCAGACTCGCCCCCCGTGTTTTACGGCCCGTGATCAATAATTTGATCACAAGCCGTAGAAAGGGGGACCGTTCTCCCTACTCGGCCCCTTGCGTTCTCCGGCTATGATCAATAATTGATCACGGGCCGTAGAATAGGGGGTCGTGCTCAAGACAAGGCCCCCCCCTTTTAAAATTTGTCTGTAACATGTGCGTTGCATGTTTTACACGAGGAGCCGAGCTAAATATAATGGCCCCCCGTTCTTCACGGGGTCAACGCAGGGGGACAAAACCCCCGCGCAAGTGTAGAACGGGGGGGGGGACCTAAAATAAACGGCTTTCTATGTTTTTCCACGTGCGTTGAAGGTTCTACACCCCCCCGTGGAGAACAGGGGGCCACACATGGAGAACGGGGGGGCCGCACTTGGAGAACGGGGGGCCGTTCTCTTTGTAAAATGCGAAACGGGTAGCTATCGGGCGTTATACTTGAGGTTTCTTATGTTAAGGTTAATACTTTAAGGGGTTTTAAAAAAAAAATCGATACTTTGATGTTTAAAATGATTTTTATCCATTTTGTTATTAGGGTAAGCGAAATAAGAACTCTAACATAAAAATCCATACAACTAATATTTTAATTTTTTTTAAACACGAAAAAAACATTGGCGTTGATAAATTCGTTAAAATAGTCAGTATGACGTAGATACAAATGATCAATTGCTCTTTGTGAGTAACACCCATTAAGGTTTATTTTCTCTCTCCTCTTCCACTTCTGTCATTTTTTCAGTGAATTTGAAGTGGGTCTTATGCATTACATGTTAAGGAGTCCATTTTTTTGGGCTTTTCCAACAAAATATTTCCATTTTTGTTGTTTTTTCTGAGAAGGTCTTTATCAATTTATGATTTTCTTATCTCCATGGATTTAGTTGACTGAATCAGAGTGAAATTTGAAGCCCAATCAAAGAAATGGCCATTTTGATTATGAGCTGGGCTTCACTCATCTTCTTGAGAAAGTGACAATACTGAGTAAAGAGGTTATACCATGTTGGTCTGAAATTATGAGCCTCAAAACCATATTCTTCTCCTCCTCCTCCCACCCTCTGTTGTCCTCCTCCAACATGAATCGAATTCTGGTTCTTGCTCATTCACAGTTTCTTTCCTCCGATTCTCTGCTGAAGCTAAAGCAGCAAATCTTACCATCTAATGTTCAGAATTTGAAGTTTAGAACTCCGAGATCTTACGCCTTGCCTGTTGTAAATACCTCACAATTCAATTTCTTCAAAGGTTTTCTCCATTCTATCTTCTTCTGCGCATTACCTTTTTTTTATTTTGTATAATTGATGATTGATGAACTTGTTTGATGTTTGAGTGGGTAATAGTTTGAAACCAATTTGAGTTGAGATTGTTTAATTGGCTACACACGATGTTGATAATGCAATTTGCACATTACTATTTCGAACCGATCGGTAACTTCAAAATCTGATGAATCCGCGCTGGTCGAGTTTCTAATGTGGATGGGATGAAGTAATGAGCTACAAAATTTTGCTGAGCAGGTTTGTCAGTGTAACTTGTGCATCGAGTTTGTTCGTATAACTTGGAATTCTTTCACTTTATACGAACAAAGTGTTCTTGTCGATAATCCACTCATCTTTCGAACCTTATCTTAAAAGAAACTAAATGGAGTTTATGATTTGTTAGCATTAAAACCGAAACATAATTGTTCTTAGGTTCTTTGTTTCGGGTTTTTTTAATCTGATTTTAGGTTTGAAGTCCTGATAAAAAAATATATATATATATATACTGATGTAAAACCCTTTAGCTAATTAGAGTTCAGAATGGTCCTATACTGACGATAAAATGAAGCGATACTTGTAGATTGTAGTTGCAATTAAAATATGTTCACAAGTTCATTTCTAACAATGCTTTTTGGTAGATAATTACTTATAATACTTGCCTAGCGCTTTGATTTTTCATAATTTGAAACATTACTCTCGTTGTTACCGCTAAAGATTGGTTAATCCTTTGAAATTAGCACTTCAAAGAGCTTGGAAAGTTGGCAATGATGGAATAGAGGCTGGAACGAATCTCGTACCAGTAAGTTCAGTTTCTCTCTCTCAATCAATCAATCAAAGCTTTATGCGTACACCATTTATGAGCGTTTGTTTTTTTTGTTTGACAGGCCTCCATACCGAGGCCAGTGGCGAAGATTGCTGTTACATTCGTCGCATTGTTTGTTGCAGTCTTCGTTCTTAACTTTTTCTTGTCCACAGCTTTTTTTGTGCTGGTATGATCTCCAGATCCAATTATAATAATACCAAAATAGGACCGATCAGGCCTAATCTAAATTTATATTCAAATATTTGTTATGATCCTAACAACCTAAAAATCAGCAATGCATTCATTCATTATCTACTCGTTGGTAGTGTATTTTCATCGTGAATTGATAGCGGTGAGGCGAAGTCCTAAATGGATGTGTTTGGAATTATGCCATTTAGCATTTGACATACGAGCTATTTAGATTGTAGTTTGGCTCGAGAATTGGTAGATAATGTAAAGCTTTGTGCTAACATGCGGTAGCTTTATCA